>CM039680.1:90431052-91031052 GCA_022537955.1 Schmidtea mediterranea
TAACACTTACCCCTACCCTACCAACTATATTCATTATTTTTTATAGAAATCACCCTTTAAATAACGATATTTAACCGACTCAGTACCTTAAAAATATCAACAAATCTGTTCTTAATCGATTATTTCCCCTTAAAAGATTATAAATTTTCTTCTAAGCCAATTGTTTCTCACTAAAATAAAATAAAATTTACTCTCAACCAATCAATTCTCTTTAAATGACATTAATATAAGCTATATTCATTATTTTCATAAAAAATCACCGACTTATATCGATATTCAACCGAATAAATTTCTTGAAATCCCCTTAAAATAGAATTCATCTCGTGACCAATCCTTTCCCCCTTAAAAGATCATAAATTTTCTTCTTAACTAATCATTTCTCTTTAAATGACAATATTCCCAATCTCTCAAAAGATTTACACACATATTAATATCTATTTGAACAAATCCCCCCTAAAAATATTATAAATTCCTCCTCTATATTCTCCATTTAGAAAATATTTACCCTTTGAACACAGATATTCAACCAATTCAATACCCTTAAAAATGGCAACAAACTTGTTCTTAATCGATTATTTCCTTAAAATATCATAAAATTTCCTCTTAATCAATAATTTCCCGTGAAATGACAATTTTCCTCACTGCACCAACAATATACATATTTTTTGTAAAAAAAAAGTACAAGGTAAAATTTCTTTAGAAATCTATATTTAACCGAATAAGATCCTTAAAAATCCATCATTCGGATCATATTTACTATATGTATTCAACCAATCAAATTCCCACTTAAAAATATCATAAAAATCTGAATTTTACCAATAAAAATAAATTTTCTTTAGTATTACAAAATTGTTATCGATACCCAACATTTTCCGTTGAAAATCACCACAATTTTGTTTTGGCAACAATTTCAAGCAATTAAAAAATTCATCAAAAATGACTTAAATCGAATAAAATCTATGTTTTCCACATAAATTAAATTATTGTAAAATCACAAAATATATATCATATTGCTCATTAAAATTAATCAGTAAATCAAGTATAAATTCAATAAAAATTACCAGTCAACCATTAGAGATAATTCAATGATTTGCATAAGTATACTGATAAAAATCTCTAAATTATACTACTTTTGTGATTGATATCCATGAAATCAATATTAGAATTGAAAATGAAAGTAATTATTGACCCCTTTTTTTACACTGTAAAATCAATTAAAATTTTAGGTTTCACTAAAATATTTTTAAAAATTAACTGATTTAATCAACTATTTAAATAGAACATGAATTTATAATTAAAATATCATTTACTATTCAAAATCTATCAGTCAAATTAGATTCTAATTGTTAAATAATTATCTTAAATAGATGTTTCATAAACATTTTGATCCTAAATTTAACTTTTATTTAAAGTAATCCTAAAATCAAGTCAAATCTAATAAATTAAGAAGAAATTAATTGTTTCTAAAATTATAGATTTACCCTAATTTCTTCAATAATTTCATTAAAAACATAATCAAACCCAAAATCCATTAAAATTCAAAAGAAAACCATAAAATTCACAAAGATGATTAAAATTTACTAAAATAAATTCCTCGTAAAACTAAATATTACTTAAATTATCATAAAATTTCCCTAAAAGCTCTAATTGATTTACAGCCTAAAATTATTTTATTTTTGTCGAGTACAACCTAATCTATTGAAAGATGTATTTTATTTAGTTAAATTTTCATTGAAAATAACAAGTCAACAAATGGAATTTTAATTAGTAGAGATTATATTCTATAAAGAAAATTTTCAGTGAAGAAGTAATATTGGTGAGATAGTACATTAAGTGACTAAAATCGTTGAAATTACTGAAAACAGTGGGATAGCTAAAGATATCTACTAAATAGATGAAATATCAATTGATATAATAATAACTTACAAGGGTAATATACTTTGAATGGAGAAAACATACATTTAATAATAATATAATTTTAAAATAAATAAATAATATTATTGACTTGATTAAAACAAATAATTAAAGTATAATTAATAAAAATAAATTAAATTAAAAATATATATTATAAAATTTGATGAGTCATCCAATGACCTTGAATGAGTCATGGTCTTTGTTTCAGCGACCTTGAAAAAATATGATGAGTCATCCAATGACCTTAAATGAGTCATAGTCTTTGTCTCAATGACCTTAAATGAGTCATTGTCTTTGTCTTAAAAAATTTTTATACTTTTGGACTTAGAAAATTTTTCTCTCAGCCGGGGGGAGGGGGAGGGGGTACTGTGCAGGATGTGACATGTGCTGGATGTGACACATCCCACTACTCTTAATGTATAAAAAATTTACAGAAAGAGGAAATCGTATTTGGATTGATTTAATTGATCATTTAATTTCTTTTTATAATAATAAAATTCATCTAGCAATAAAAACAAGTGAGAATCCTGATTTAATCAAAGAAATTTCAAATGAAAAATAATAATATAAATGAATTTATGGATGATGAAAAATAAAAATTCAATATTAGAGACCACTCAAAATGTTTTCAAATATTAAATATGCTTTATAATTATTTATTTATTTATTTATTTATTATTATTAATATTATTATTATTATAATATTATTATTATTATTAATATTATTATTATAATATTATTATTATTATATTATTATTATTATTATTATTATTATTATTATTATTATTATTATTATTATTATCATTATTATTATTATTATTATTATTATTATTATTATTATTATTATTATTATAAATATTTTGATGACCACTCATAATTATCTACGTTTATAGTTTGCAAAAAAATTTCGACTTATGAAAGATCTTTTTCAACTAAGATTTTATGGTTCCGTAATTTTGACCATTCGTTTTTGCTCTTTACGACACTTAAATATGGTTCACTCTTAAATTTTGAACAAAGAAACCGATTCTTAAAATAGACATACTTAATTTATGACCATTAAAACAATAACAACTATTTAATGAGCATCTATTCTTGCTCGTTGTCGACAGTTAAAACAACCTCGCCCTTAGATTTGACTCCGTTTAGAACAGATGTACTAAAAACAAACGTGTAAACTTTTAAATCACGCCCTTTCTTAATTCTTGAACATTCAAACATTATTTTTGATCCTTAAATGTCAAAAATGTGAAATCTTCCCTACATTTCCTCAAAATTCATCCTAATTTCCTTGACTTTGACCTCAAAAGACCTTGCCATATTTTATAATGACTTAGACTAATTGCCTGATATGACCTTGAGTACGTAGTGGTTTAAATATACTACTTTTATGCTCATAAAATTATTGTAGTGCATTTAATTAGTATTGTTGGGGTACTATTTACAAGTCGGTCAATCTCTGACTCCTTGTGTTCCATTTTTATAAATCAAATAACCAATAATCCAACACAGAAAGCGTGTATTGATTTCTAACACAAATTCACAATATTTTCAGAATATTTTTCAATATATTTTCAGACGATTTGTAGTTTTTATCAGATATCAATTCAACAACGTGAAGGCAGATGTACCAATGGAAAATAGCCTTTTCTGGAACGTTAATTTGATTTAAATTCACTTCAAAGTTATTTATTTTGATTACTGGCCTTCATTGGTTTCTCAAATCACAAATTTCTTTTCCTGGTTTTCACTGACCACTTGGCAATTCATCTCATCTCAAGCTCTCTTTTAAAAGTTCCTCTTTGAAAACTTTGAAAACATTTTTAACCATTCCAAAATTTGAAGTTAATTGTCTTTAAAATCTGGTTAATTGTTTTCAAATATTTATTTTGCTCGGTCGTCTCTTAGGGTGTTTTATCTGAATCACACTTATTGTTTTATTTCCTCCCCCATTTCACTTTACAGCTCAGGTCTCTACATATCTCAGCTTTCCTCTTCGCTCGCCCTTTCATTTTCTCTGGTTTTCCATTAGGGGCAAAATTAATTTTAATTTTTTTGTATGTTTTTGTCTATAAATTTCAATTGAGACCCCTCTCTAAACTTCTATTATTATATTTGAGTTTTTCTTTCGATTTCGCATTCAAACATACCCGTTTCCCCGATCAATATTAATTTTCAAATTTTATAAACTTATAATTAATTTTTGTACTTTAATTATTTTTGAAGTGTTTTTGTTCATTTCCGATATGCCATGCACACATTTATATTCATAATTTTTTAGCAACCCTAACAGTAATATTTTGCTACAAAGTATATCTGCTTTATTTATGATATAAACAAATAACAAAAAAATAATAGTCAATCTTTGGAAAAATCGCTTCAATTCTTAACAGAATTAGTTAAAATTGGATTCCATTAAGATCTTTAGTTGCGATTTTCTAGTTAAATAATATTAAGAAGTCCTGATTTTAATTCTTTGGATGGTCTTTGCTTATTCGAGAAAACTGTAGTTATGTATAGAGGAATGACAAAGGAAAGTTAAAATATTACAAAATATTTTTCTAATAAAATATATATATAAATTTATATATTCAATTTTCTAATAAATCACGTTAAAACAACTAACGGTAGGTCTTGTAGAAAAACACTAATAAATAAATAACAATCTGTATTAGAAGTTGTTTTAATCAACAATAAATTATATAAGACACGCCTCACTATTTAAACAGTTTGCAAAGAAAAATATTTTGCAGAGTGATTTACCTAATATGAACATGACAATTTGATTATATTTCATTATTTATTTAGCAGTGGTTGTTATGGACATGGAAAGGTTATTATTACAAGAATATTATTTATTAGGTAAGTATGAAAAAACTATTTAAAGATACTTCTTTGGTGTGACGTCCTATATTCTTTATCTAATTCACCAATTTTTTTTCCTTCTGATGATTAATAGGAAAAAATATATAATTTAAATCATAGTTTCCTTCAGAGGCGGAATTTAATTAGTCCCGGAGAACTTTGAAAGGAACCGGACTATTGATAAAGTATTTTAAAAATGATAAAAATACCAAGAAAATATTGAAAAATATATAAAAAAAATAATAATTTAAATATCATTTTGTTGATTTAATAAAAAATTAATCACGGTGAGCACAAACTTTCACAGACGAAACAAGAACGTAAAGTTTATAGAAAATAGAGATCACTATGTTCTGCTAGTTTTCTAGCCTCTTCAGTGGCATCCAAATTCATAAAAATTTATTTTTTTTATTTTTATCAACATAAACGATTTTTTAAAAACTGTTTCTAGTTCTAATTTTAACCTATTTCAGCGTCGAAGAGTTTCTCTCATAAAATACCTTTGTAAAGAAAGGCAAAAGCACGAATACGTATCATTCATAAAATTATACTTTTGTATAATCAAGTAGCAACTAATGCCGCAAACTTCACTATTTCAATGAACTCAACATAAAATGAGAACTTCCAAAAAGGATATTTTTTATTAATCCCAAAGAAAGGTTAGATTTGTAAGTGGCTCGTTTAAAAACCTTGGCTGAGGTTTATTTAATTGAAGTAAAGCAAAAGTTTCTGGTCCTCAATTTCGTATATCTCAGAAATTTTTAGTTTCTAGACAAGCAAAATCAGCATTCAGTGTTCTAATAGAAAAAATGTCTATTAATGCCTTCAGTGGTCAAATGTAGAATGACGCTATGATTGGTATGTTTCAGGTATTAATTAACTCAGATATTACTTGACTTTGCGAAATTGCTTCTGTCACCATTTCTTGAGGATTTATAGGCCTTGTAAATTATTATCGCAGATTTATAGACAATTATACAAAAGATTTAAAAGTATTAAAAATGCTTTGTTAGAGTAAGAAAAAGAAACTACCGGACCATTGAAAATTCCTCTCAAAATTTAAAACTAAACTTATCGCCTAAATCAGTTTTACAGTTATTTATGTTTTATTTTACGAATCATTTTAAGCATTTTTTATAGGCTAAAGGGATTATACTAAGAACAGATCACAAACCTCTTACATTTATGATAAAAAAAGAAAGTTATTACTCCTCAATTTCCAATATGTATAAATCATCTTAGCAGTTTAGACATGGAAATACACACAGAAAAGGTGAAAGTCATTGTAATGCCGACGCTTTATAAAAGAATGTGAAATGTGTATGCAATGTCAAACAATTCATGAAAACCCCAAGATTGGTAAATTAAAAACAAGATTGTTAAAGTTGATTACAGAAAATATATAAATAAATGGCAAACGAAATCAGACGAAACTGAACAATTCAAAGAAAGTATCGATAATAATCCGAATAAAACATTTTTTATATGCACAAATGGAGTCGTGATGACAAGTGATAATAAAACTTGGATTCTAGAGAATAACAGAGTATCATAAAACATTGCCATGCTGGTACTAAGATATTCAAATGTATTTATTAAACAGTTTTAACATGAAAGAAGATTTGTTTTTAATACGGTACAATCTCGGGAAAGTTGTCAAATAAGTAAGGTTGCTACAACAAGAATTAAAGAAAGAACAATATGTACAAGTGGTTCTAATTTATTCGAGATAATCTACATAGAGCTTTTTTGTTCATTTCAAATAACAACAAAAGGTAAACGATAAGTTATTGGAATTATTAACCATCACAATAACTTTATTTTCTACATGTAGTTAAAGCACAAGATGAAAAGACAGTAGTTCGAATACTCAAAGAAGAATGGATAATAAAATTCAGAGCCCCAATGATAATTGATTGTGACAAAGGCAAGCCATCTGAATAAAACTTTTAAGGAAAGTCGCAGAAGACGACACTATTGAAATAAAATATTCAAGCTCATACCATCATTCAGTGAATGGACAGATTGAGAGACAGTTCCAAACTATTAGAGATGCAACACAGATAAAATTTTATTATAATAGGCATTTTTATGACGAGTTTAACTTTCCAAAAAACTATTAAGAAATCTCTAACTGGAATGAAGTTTGAAAAAATATTTATGGTGAATGATTTTCAGAAACACCTATAGATAAAGGAAGCAATAAAATAACAAATCGCGAATTTCAAATTGGAGAGTGTTTTAGTTATTATGGATATTCACGAAAAATCAAAATAGATATATGTGGCCAGGGGAAATAATTAAGAACCTGAGTAAACAAAGTTATGAAATAAAGATGGAAAATGAAATTACTTTAATTAGAAACATTGAGTGGTTGAAGGATTTTAAACAAGATGCGGATGAAATATTTTAAAAAATAATTTAAATTTTATTGTATGTTCTCTGTATGCTGAAATCCTTACTTATGCATAATTTATTTTTAGAAACTTCTCAAACTAATCATTTTAATTTGTTTAAATATTATTATGTAATAAAATAATAAACTTTTTTTTCGAAATCTTGATTTTTAAATGGATTTAATTAATACCAGAAGTTCTGTGTTTAACAAATCACATAAAAATGAATGCAATAAAAATTAGTAATCAAATATAAAATAATTACATTCCAAAAAAATCACATTATATAACTGTGGCACAATTTTTACTGCTTGATTGATATTACTAATTAATATTTTAATAATATCAAAAAGTCTCTCATTTCCATGACAAACAAAGATTTTGAAAATTCGGTATGTCTGAACAGATATTTATTATAGAAGAATATGAGACTTATGAGGTGTAAAGTATGAGAAAAATAAATTTGTCAATTGCAAACAAAAAAAATACATTTTAAGGAAATGAAATATAACAAGATTGCCATTGACTTAAAATATATGGAGATGAAGAAAAAATTTGCTTTTATCTAGATTTATGAAAATAATAATAATAATAATTTTTAAAATTTTAATCATTTATTTTTATTTGAGTAATTTAGAACGTCCACTGTTAAGAAATTATAAAGAAATATCTTTATATTTTTAAAAACATACTCAATTTAGAAAGCGAACTTTGTATTTACAAAAATAATACATTTATTAATCTAAAAAGAAACATTTTATTCAATTAAAAAATAAACACTGTAATATAGATAAATAAAAAAATGAAAATATAATAAAGACAAAAGAATAAGCATAAAAAAATACAAAAAACTCAGTTATTTTATAATATATATTAAAATAACATAAACTATCCAATAGATGAAACAAAATCCTTAAAACTTTATCATATTGTTCGTGAAAGAGATGCCATAACAATTTCTATGAACTAAGAATATAAAAAATATTAAAAAAACATTTAAAACATTGCATAAGATTGGCCTGCTGCATACAGTATTTAAAGTTTCCTAATATATTAAAACATTTGGATTTCAATAATACTAATAAGACAATTTATGATTTGGAATGTAATAAATATTAAAAAATTGAAAATGATTATTTTATAATCAAAAATTTATTATTTAATGTTGATTTTGCAACAATGGCATTTGTAGAATTTTATAATAATAATAATAATAATAATAATAACAATAACAATAACAATAACAATAATAATAATAATAATAATAACAATAACAATAACAATAATAATAATAATAATAATAATAATAATAATAATAATAATAATAATAATAATAATAATAATAATAATAACGAATTAATTAAAAGAAAACGCCAATTAAACACTCTTCGTACGATATATTTCGACAGTTTAATTGTCATCATTAGGTACCAAAATCAACTCAAATATTATGGATTATTTATATGTATTTAAACAATATTTTTATTAGGAATAATAATAATAACAATGATAATAATTATAATTTTAAAGATTATGACATTATATTTTAAGACAGTAAATATATTTATTTTCTCAAAATTTTAATAATTTTCAATGAGCTATCTTGAGTTGTCATAAACATGTTTTAGGGTTGAAAATTGAAAACTGAATTGGTTAGGAAATTTTAACCAACATTATTTTTCTTAGGACGTTGTATTTTTAGAAAAATCAATTATAAGGAAAAATAATTTTAAATTTAATTCAATTGTATAATTCTATGAAAAAACAATTTCAATAGCAATATCGTTCCACTATTATTTATATTTCCATCATTGAGAATTCAATTTCCAATGTTGATTGGAAATGCTAATTCTCTTCCAGTTCGCATTATCAGAAGCAATTATTTGGGGATATTGACAATTAATATCCCATGGAAATAAATGTGTTGGGTTTATTAGGGTTTCGGTAGGAATATACATTTTTCATTGTTATTCCACCATTTCATTACGGAGCACCAAAAATACTTTTTTTCTTTTAAAACATTGTTTTAAATCGAAAAGAAACTTTTACATTTTTGTGATCAAATAATTATTAATCATTATTCAATCTTTTAATTTTACCTTTATCTGACAAATTATATATACATATATATATATATATATATATATAATTTTTGTTTTTTCAAAATATTAGTTTTATTTTTAATTTATAACAATTTTAATTAAGTGATCTCAAATTTAATATTAACTTTAACATTTTTCTAAAAATTGTCTTTTATACAGAGCAACTTTTTAGAATATTATATTTTTATATGTAATTATTAAAAATATTGAAAGTTTTAATAAATCCTTAGTGTGTGCGTTTTGATTAGCAATTTCTATAACATATTAAATGAATACATTTAGTTTTTAGAAACACGCTGCTTATAGCATAAGGTGGTGTACAAACCAATAGGTGACACATTATTTCAAAATATGCATTTTCAAAGTTGTAGGCTACTTTTAGATTTTTTGCAGTTTTAAATAAGTTTTAATAATTTTTAACTAATCTTTCGTCGTGTTTTTATTTTACACAGTATTTTTGTGGAAATGTACAAATATTCACAAAATAGTGTTTTTGTCTTTAAAGAGTTTAACAAAAATTTTGGTATTCATAATAACCATCCAAAATGAAACTAAGTCCTCATCATTTAAAATATGATCTCTTTGTTTTCTCGATAACCCTGGATTCGGTTTGCATTAATATAATAATCCGATTGTTTCCAGCCTTTAGAATCCAAAATTTGTGAATGTTGATGAATTACGATTTTTCAATCTACAAAATTTAAAAAAAATTTAATTTTCTAAAATTTTACAAAACCGAGACTTTTAAATTTAAATATAACTTTCAACAATGTATTTCAAAATTTTTCTAACAAAAATATTTTACATTTAGTTTCATCATGCATCAAAAAATTTCGATTACTAATATCAATAAATTCCATCAGCCGACTGTGATCGAAAAACTTGAGAGCGGAAATGAGGGACAGTCATTTCAATGTGTATGGTATTACATAAGTATGTGGTTATGTCACCGCTAGACCATGCCACCATGGACCACATACCCCCGGGGTAAAAAAATTTTTCTAAGTCTAAAGGTACAAATTTTTTTCTGAGACAAAAAGAATGACTCATTCAAGGTCATTTAAAATTTTTCAAGGTCATTCGATGACTCATCATATTTTTCAAGGTCATTTAAAATTTTTTCAAAGTCATTACAATTTTTCAAGGTCATACTATTTTTAAAAATTTTTCAATTTAAATTTACTACTTATAAAAATAAGTAGTATTTTAATATTTTTAAAATTTTTTTTATTCTACTACTTATTATTATTATTATTATTAGTATTACTATTATTTTTAATAATGTTAATACAAATAATACCTTAAAAAGTCGATAAAACACAAATGTACAAGTATTTTCAAGTATTTTCACCAAAATAAATTCAAAAAAATACATTTATATTATTATTATTATTATTATTATTATTATTATTATTATTATTATTATTATTATTATTATTATCATCATCATCATTATTATTATTACAAGTTAATATCATCAATTTTATTTAATGTCAGTTGAACAATTTTTTAGATCCACGATGGTTTCTTGTTATTTGGTTGCTGATCTTCCTTAACTCTTTTCCTCATTGATGGAAAGCAAAAAAGAAATAAATGAAATTAATCAAAGTTAATAATAACGATAATAAATAAAATTATGAGACAAGTTTTAAATTAAATTTCTCAAAGCTCAGAATAGTACTGCCACTTTCGATATTATTATTACTATTATTCGAAATCATTTTTAAAATTATTAATATTTTTATAAATGTTAATACAAATAATACCATAAAAAGTCAATAAAACACAAATATATAAGTATTTTCAAGTATTTTCACCAAAATATATTCAACAAAATACATTATTATTATTATAAGTTATTATTACTATTATTCGAAATCTTTATTACAGTTATTTAAAAGTAAGTCAAGGTCATTGGATAAGTCATCATATTTTATAAAGGTACACATTTTTCGAGGTCATTCAAATTTTTTCAAGGCCATAATATTTTAAAAAAAATTTAAATTTAAATTTACTACTTATAAAAATTAGTAGCATTTTAATATTTTTTAATTTTTATTCTATTAATATTATTATTATTACAATTATTAATATTACAAGTTGTTATTACTTTTAACAATGTTATTAATACTATATTAATTTTATTATTATTATTATTATTATTATTATTATTTTTATTATTATTATTATTATTATTACAAGTTAATATTACTAAAATTATTATTACTAAAATTATGATTGCAAGTTTTTATTATTATAATTTTCATTATTATTTTATATACAATAATATTTCAATAAAGTATATAAAAGTTATAAAATTATTTCAATATTGAATAGAAAAAGTTGGTATGTACAATGTAATAATAAAATCGATATACAATATATTTGAATAAATATGATATTCATGTTATGTCTCAAAATATGAGAAAAGTTTAATGACAATATATGCTATTTTAATAATAAAAATCGCATTAATAAAAAATCACAACCGTAAAATGTAAAATAAATAAATAAATCGATAAAAATATATTCACATCAAACTGACAAAAATAAATCGTTAATGTCTTGACTGAAACCACCGTTCTCGTAGGAGCTGTCATAGCTTGGGCTGTGAGTACTTTGTGGCTGTGCGATACTTGGTCATCTTCAATGGCATCGATTCCTAAATAATGACCAAATGCGATACTGGAATTTCTACCCACCCAATTACGCTTGTCGTCTTTATTGGTAAGCGCAATTTTACTGTTCTTAAATGTAAACAATTGGTGGTTCCGCGTCCCTAGTTTGAGGCACCGTGAATATTGTGCATTATTAAGGCAATTTAAATATGCCTGGTGCTCAATCTCTGTCCCCAACAACTTGACCCTTTTAGCCCTCATTGTATCTTTAGTACCTAAAAGACTATAGCACTTTGTCTTAAGAAAACCCATTCCTCATACCCAAGACCCTTACTCTCATCTTTAAATTTTCCTGTTACAGAGTCAAGTTTTCCTGAGTACAAGGGATGTGCCGGGTCGTAATTAAACGTATCTAAAAGGTTGTCTCTTATCATTTCCGCCAAAAGAGTGTCTAGCCTACAGTGCTTAACCTCAAGGAAAAATGAATCAGTGTCACCGGCAACGATATTTATTTTGCAATTAAACTCATTACGATATTTTGCTAATTCCTTATATTGTAGCTCGTACATTCTAAGTTTAGACAGATCTAGAACTGATTGTCCGATATAACTAGGCCTATATAAACATATCGAATCCTTATTAAGATGAGCAGCAATCAGATTATCATCAATTACGATAGATTTTCTGAAAGTCGGTTTTGAGGCATATACAATCATCTTTTCATCAGAATTGCATAGCTTCAAATTTATCAGTTTTATAAGGTTTTCGACAGACTTTCCATACAAACTATTATTATAACGTTTAAAGAAGTCCCTATATAGTTCGATAGTACTTTGAGCTCTTAATTTTGTGTTTTTGTCAATGTATGCATGAAATATAGGTGCTTGCTTAAATTTAATTGCGCGATGAATTTTGACAACCTTCACACCGAGAGAAAGATAAAGCTTGAGAAGCCGCCAATGAAGAACATGGTTCTTCTTAGGCCAATGCGTGAGTATCAACTTCGCAACTTTAGAATTCGGTGGACACATCGTTTCCGGACCAATCGGAAAATCATTCAAAAAAATCATGCACACAATGAGGAATCTCGATATCAACCTCCATTGTATAACTATATGGAAGGGTTTCAATATCCTCAACATTCATAAATTCATTCAATACATCATCCAAGCCATGATACACCCAAACAAAATCTGCATATGGTAAATATTGGCTAAGAGCTCAACCATACAACCTATACATAATGCTTGTTAACAAATGTTAACCCACCCCGTATTCCTCCCTCGTAGAAATTAAATATTTCTATGTCCTGCGGAAGTTCTATCGGTTCTATAATCCGCAAGGAGGAATATACGTCTAATATTAAGTAGGTTAACATATAATCTAACATTGTCTCGCAATTTTGCTGTGCCCAAATTTGTTGGGCTGTAGCGTATTCATCAGCAGATACAGAACCCCAAATAGGAGGCAATTCAGTTGTCGATTCAAGAACCTCAAGAGATATCGCAAAGTCATAAGGGAAAATAGCCTTGGCTCTAACAATTGCGCTATCAAAAACAGAATCAGTTAAAAGCAAATCAGTAAGTGTCTTAACAGCTTTTGCTAAAGATAAATTAACAAATTGCAATTTAATGTACGCGATGAGGGAGATAAATTTTTCAGTAATGGTCGGAATAATATTTAATTCCCAAGAAGAAAAATTATTTATACCATACTTTAAAATATGATGGAGATCATATCCCCTCAAATTGTGAAAAACCACAGGTAATTGTTTCTGGATTCGTCGAAAAACATTACACTTCCTACAAGCAGCCCCTAAATACCTACCTGAGAAATGAAAATGATCCTTAACTTTATCCCTAATAAACTTTTTACACAAATAACAAGTGCGACAATCCTTGAACTCCCGTTCTTCATTAAATGTTAGTGGTCTTATAGGTTTTTGACAATGAACCTCGTAATATGGCAAGACAATCGAAAGAGCGATTTCATCAATCTTTTTTAAAAACGCCAAAACGCAATCATCGCCAATAAAATTATAATAATGTTTTGTGTTTGTGTAGTTATTAATTAATAATAGACCTGCTGCTATCGGCATATGTATTTGATGATGCCGTATATCCAGTGGTAAAATTGACTCAAAATCCGCATAAATTACGAATGGAGGGGTAATGATAAAAATAAAAGAATAATAAATAGTAATATACCTCTATAGACCATTGGAAATAATTTTCATAGTCGGATCCAGATTTTAATATCATGTGTTTTATATACATTAATCCTACTAATATTCGCATCCATTTATTATTTTCATCAAACATATAACTAAATATCAATTGGAATGAATTTTTCTTTCTCTTCAATGTTGGCAAATTGAGAATTTTTTCATGATCAAATGGGATTTCTTCTACTATTTTTTCGGTACAGTTGACCATGAATTTTATATTTTTAATGATATAATTATCATCTCCATTATTAGCAACCAGCTTATTCAACAAAGTTATAAAAAATTTAGTTTCTGACATTTTATAAAAATACTTGGAAGTGTAAGCTTATTTATAATATATTCGACCAATCAGAATCATGCTTGGACATTGCATTTAAGTTGCAATGTTTTTATTTAAAAAAATATGTAAAAATATATAATGGAAATGACAATGATGATTTGTTGCCACGGTTAACCGGTTGCTTTGGCTGTTAAACTTTTTTCATTATATGATTGAACTGATCAGTTGTCTTGTTAGAATAAACTTTTATACTATATTGAACTTGATTTATCATTTTTTCATTAAGTTTACGATTTTCATTCAATTCAAATATTGATTTTCTTAATTCATTTTTGATAATACCTATGGTCCGATTTAGATATAGAATATCATCATATATTGCGTTCCGAGCTCTTTTTAAAGTTTCATATGCGTGTTCAAATCGAACTTCTAAATTACTCATTCTTTCAGATAATTTTTTGACTGGAGTTTTCAAATATATGAGCCTATCTATCATATACAAAAAATCCATCAACACGGCTGTATCAGGACATACGCATCTTGTTAAATTTTTACCTTGAACGGTTACCTTGAACAACAATTGAGTTAGCCATTTTAAAAACACTAACAGCTAATATTATTGTTAAAATTTCTTTAATCATTTTCAAATATATATAAATTAATATTTATTGTTTATAGCTAAATGTTTGTGTGTGTTTAACTTCCCATTGGTTTAAATTAGTATAAAACTAATTGTTATTTCAATTTTTATCATTAAAATGGATGTTATTGTACCAAACGCAGTTCAAGCTATGAAAGAAATTGAACATTATGGTAATTAATAATTAATGTTATTATTTTTACTTGTTTTATAGATGATTATTTTAAAGTTATCAAAGAACGTCTGGAATTCTATTATCCAGATATACATGAAACATTGAAGGATAAGCCAGCATCAATGATTCCAGACTTGGTCTTTAATTATACATCTATATAGATATTTTCTGTAATCGATGAGTTCCTATGGGACATCGAACAAAACAAAATGTTAAAGGATATGGAACCCGAATATCTATGTGGTGATGGATGTCATTGCTGCGCTGCCCGATATTGGAAGTATGTGGAAAGGGCTTTGAATAAAGCTCTTCGACGATATTATTATAGTCGAATTATTTCTTTTTAATTAAAGTTTTTGTTGTTAATGAATTTGTTTTTTATAATATAAAAATAATAATAATAATAATAATAATAATAATAATAATATTAACTTGTCATAATAATAATAATAATAATATTAAGTAGTATAATAAAAAATATTAATAATTGAAATATTACTTATAAAAATAGTAGTAAATCTAAATTAAATTTTTTTTAAAAATACTATGACCTTGAGAAAAATATGATGACTCATTCAATGACCATGAGAAAATTTTAAATGACCTTGAGAAATTATTATAACTCTTCGAATGACATTGAAAAAATTTAAATGACCTTGAATGAGTCATGGTCTTTGTTTAAATGACCTTGAATGAGTCATTGTATGTGATCCAGCGGTGATATGGTCTAGCGGTGACATAACCATCTACTTACATACATGACATATAAATTGAAAACCAGATCCAAAAAAATCTAAGGACTTGAAATCGACTTATAAACAAAAAATTCAGACAACAATTGTATTCATTGATATTAATCAATTCTTTCAGTCGACTGATGGAATCGATTGATACTAGTAATCGCAATTTTTTGATGAGGGATGAAATTAAATATAAAATAGTTTTGTTAGAAAAATAAATATTATGTTAATAGTGACAATATTTAAACAAAAATTAAATGTGTTATGTTTAATAACACATTTGTATATCATTAAAATTTGTTAAAATTAATAAAAAATTAAATGTTGCAGGCACCACACATAGATTTCGATACTTAATTGATTTTTCTTTCAAAATTGACTTAAAATAGTTGTTCAATGTTTGAAAACTGACATTCTTTCCCAAACACTGACCATATCGTACCTTTTTCAACGACAAAACAAGCTTAAATCTCAAATCAAATAAGGCAAGATAATCAGATACCAAGAATGGTTCTTGAAATTAAATAGAAATAATAATTTTGAGGTTCCCAGAATTTCACCTTGATATATTATATAAATAAAAACACTAACATGGTTCAAAGACTTTTTATCTAAATACAGCACTTATACAACAAGAGTAATTTTTACATTCACCAACTTTTAATAATGATCTTGTTTATCTTTTTTTTGTTTCTTGTGCTAACTTTATTTGCAGTTGCCTGAGCTCAGCTATGTAATTTTTGTATGCTCGAAATAATGTTACAATATCAATTACTGAATTTGCAACTCTTCTGAGTTTACAATTTTTTTGTGATTTTACTGAGAATTCTATTAGCTTATATACATAAGTTTCTGTTTTTTGTTGACACTTAATGTGTCTTTTACACAATTTATTGACGCCTCGCGTCAATTATTAATATTATTATTATAGCACTTGAAGTGCATTGAATGATAATTAATAACACCTGAATTTTTTTCCACGTGCTTCGGTATTTTAGTTTGACGTTCTTCAAATAACAAAAACCAAAATAATGTTTAATTAATTAATTAGCGCCTAGAGGGCATTAAATAAATATATGTTTTAATATATTGTCTTAAATTTATTTATTTTACTACTTTCTCAATCTAAAACCAAAAAGTATAACATAAAATTAATTGATTAATATAAAGTCAATCACAAAATTATAAATAAAATAAACTCAATATTGTATAACGCAAAGTTAGTAATCATTAAAAATTATCAACTAATATCAAAATAATATGTTGCTCACTGAAACACACAATTATTATCACAATTAAAATAAAATCAATAAATTGCCAACAACATAGAAACATCAAGAAAACTACTCAAATCATTTTGTCAGCATCATCAATTGGCATTCCCAATTATTTGTTTGGTACTTGCCCATCTCCTAACAATATAATTGCCTAAATAATATCAGAACAGAACAAATTTTAATTTTTATTTAGAACAAATATTATTTTCAAATTTTTTTAATTAGTTTTAAATAAAAAACTTATTGGTTTTAATATTATAGATGAATTTATTTCATGCAACTAGGTGTAGTTAAATTCAACATTCCTGTAGGTTTTCAGTTTGAATAGTATATTTTTTATTTTTTAATAAATCTTTTATATAATCAATCTTGTTATTTTATGTAACATAGTAATAATGATATTTCTCTATATTTTACCTGTAAATAATCAAATAAAGAAAGTAAAGTTTTAATAAAAATTCTATAGTATTTCTCTATAACATTCTATATAACATTTAACTATATATTTCTTCAGCCTAGTAATTATATTAACAATAAATCAATGAAATTATGAAAATTTAAACAAATTACCTAATAATTATCGTTATTAAATCGTACCAATCCATAAAATTATTTTAATTTAAAAAAAATAAACATACAAATTAATTTTTCAATAATCTAAAAAATTATCATCCTTTTACAAAAACAAGTTTTATTATAATAAAAAAATTTTAATATTTAAAATTCCTTTTACATAATAAAATCATTTTAATATCCCAAAAAATTACATCAAATACATTATATAGACAAATCATATTCAATTATTTAAATACATTCAAAATACATGTAAACTGAGCATTTTGAACATTATTTATAGGATTTAAAGATCTTATAACAAGTTATTCATATTCAGACATATATATTTTCATAGCCATTAATTTCCTAAAATTTATTTTATTTTGAACTTTGTTATGATAAATAAAGCAAACAAAACTTGAATTAATTATATTTTTTGAATTCAATTCTCCTTGGTATTTTGATGTACATTTGTCTTTTAAAAAAGCCATGTGTTTCCACTTCAATCTCAAAATATGTTGACTTTTAGTTTAATTAAATTACTTTAACTAACTTAAATTTAATTAGGAAGTAATTAAAATTTTACCCAACCTTGACGAATTTATAAGAAATGTGTTAATTATATCAAACCGCTTAATCTCCCCTTGGATTTTCCTAGACAAGGCAGAAATCTAAGAATATTTTGAGATTTTGATATCCGATAATTTACTGTCACTCAATAATTATTTGTTGAAATTTTTTCAACTTTGCAAAATGCAATTTTGTGTTTGCATAAAATATTTCTGCGGAAAAGTCAAACTTATAGAAGTTAAATTTGTTCGAAATTTTTAAATTAAAGATAGATAACAATTTACATTTAATTTCCATCTTAGTTCGTAACTAATAAATACAAGATAAGTAAAATTCAAACAAAATTCAGTTCAAAAGGTCTTAAAATCACTCACTAATTATTTAATAAAGCTTGCTGAACTTGCATGAATGCTAGTAAAATAACTATTCAAAATTAATAATGAATAATAATGAATAATAATAATAATAATAATAATAATAATAATAATAATAATAATAATAATAATAATAATAGTAATAATAATAACAAAAATCATTTTATTATTAATATTTTTTTATATTTCTTCATTTTTTATTAGATCTTTGCATGTGAAAAACAAGAATTAATAAATTGTTTAGAAGAAGGCGGTCTTAAAGGATATTAACATGTGTTCCATTTGAAATAACAAATGTTGTAATTATAACAATGGCCTAAACCAATAAATTAAACATGCGGCATATATTTATATATATATTTTTTAAATACTTAAAATATTATTTATATATATATATATATATATATTAGTTTTTTTGATTTTTAAAAATTTTTTGTAAAATGTTTTTATATTAACAACAACTAATCATAATATGATTTGAGTGAAATGGATTATTTAAATTTAATTATCTGAAAACTATTTTAGAATACACAAAATAGTCAAAAATCAAATCAATAAACTTTGATTCGTTACAGATATTTCTTCCTGTTTTCTGTCTCTCTGCACATTTAACCAACCAAGTTATATAAAACACAATAATCATTTACACCGTATTGATTGTTTTTTTCAAATTAATTTTATTGTTATTTTCTTCGCTCTTATTGGCCAATTATAGTCCAATTGAAAACAAGCAGGAAACCTTGTGAAATATAATTTTGATGACACCAGGCTATGTTAGAAATGAATGATAACCGACCAAGGGCTTCGTCTGCACCGTCAGTAATATTGCAAGTACAGAAACGGCAAAATATTTTCTCAAAACAACAAGATAAGAAAAATAAGAAAACTCAGCCTGATAAAGGAGCTAACAACATTACTGTGACAGTGAAATTTAAAGGATCAGATGATTTAATGGAAGCCGATATATCTGGTGACAATTCAGCGGGAAAATATTATTCAAAACTCCGTACGCTTTCTCTTTTGCCAAATAATGACATCAGACGCCCTTCGTTGATTCAACAAAGTAAAGAAAAGTTGGAATTACACATTTGCAGAATTAATGTCTTACTTGTAATGATGCAATTAGGACTTGGCAGTTCGATGGCAGCGTTGGGTCTTTACCTTCATAACCTATCTCCAGCTCTTACTTTAAAAGACTGTCCGTATTGGGCTGCATTTCCTGTAAGACCTTTGATAATTTTATTTTAATTTTACTTAATTTACTGAATTAAATTAAATTATAATATTAAATTTAAATATCAATTGACTTAACGTTAATTTTATCATTTAATATTGCAATTAATATTTTTTATTTATGATTTTAAAAACAACATTTCATAACAGAGAAATTTTACGATTTAATTAATTAGTATTTTCGTATTGTAAATTTAAGTTTATACAATGAATATTGTTACTTATGAAAAATAAGTAGTTTTTTTACAAAGTTTGAAAAAATAAATTAATATAATTAGGTTTAACAGAAAAAAATATTAAAAAAAATTTATGTTCGTTTTCAAAGCGCATCCGCCCAATAAAATTGTTTCGAAAATATGTCATAAAATTTATGTTGATTTTGACAAGACCGTTCAATGATTTTATTACTTTTATAATTTATCATTTACCTTTAAATTTAATCTTAATGAGAATAATTTCATACACAAGGTGATTAAAATTTAATGACCAGCGTTAAAAACTAAAGAATTTATTTAAGATAAGATTTTAGCATAAATACAATAGAAATAAATATAAATATTATATATTTATTAAACACACAAATTTAATTATTCACAATAGTTATTATTATTATTATTATTATTATTATTATTATTATTATTATTATTATTATTATTGTTATTATTGTTATTATTATTATTATTATTATTATTATTATTATTATTATTATTATTATTATTATTATTATTATTATTATTATTATTATTATTATTATTATTATTATTATTATTATTATTATTATTATTGTTATTATTATTATTATTATTATTATTATTATTATTATTATTATTATTATTATTATTATTATTATTATTATTATTATTATTATTATTATTATTATTATTATATTATTATTATTATTATTATTATTATTATTATTATTATATTATTATTATTATTATTATTATTATTATTATTATTATTAAAAACGGTGATTTGTTGGTAGTAGCTTAAATTACAATTTTTCAAATAATACGTAAATAATAAGATAGACTCTTACAGCAAAGTATATATTAAATGGTTGAAAAAATCTTTCGACTATAAAATAATCCTTTGCAATTTTTATTATTATTGGGATATTTATTCTATATCTAAAATAAGACCGAATATTTTCTTTTAAAAAAATAAAGTAAATCATTATTAACTGTGTTACGGACAAGTTAAAGGCACAAAATAATTTTTTTCAATGACCTATTTAAACGTCAATAAACAATATATATTTTCCGATTATAATTCGTTTCAAGGTCATATGGTAACTTTTTTCTTACTGTCCCGATTTATCAGTTTTTTATACGAAATATTGGACACTTAGGACCACCTTTACAACCTTTTTCATATCAAGTTATCAACAATATTAACTGTGAAATTCAACGATTCCGACCTCTCTGAATTATGATTAGAATATCAAAATGTACATGAACACTTTCTTAAATTGTCAAACAGTTTTATGAAAAATAATATTTTGGTAAAATATTATAATATTGCGAATAAACGACATTTAGCGAACTAAGCGCTTTCTAAGTCTTCAGTTGATTTATTAAAACAATTTTCTTCAATTTAAATGATTGTCATTAAATTTGATTAATTTATTAGTAATAAAACTATTTCGAAATTCACTAAAATTCAATGATAAATTTATTAGAACTGTCAATGGTTTAGTTTTGACAATAAATTATTTAAATCATCAAATTAAAAACCATTTACTTGTTATAAGAACTGCTTTTGATGTTCACCTCTGATTTCTTTCCATTTTCCAATGACATTATATTTACTAAAAAGTTTTCTTTACTATGAATTATTAAATATATTAATGTGTTTTATTATTCACAAATTTTCGACACATCCTTTTTCCTCTTAGATTACATAAACAAGATATAAACAAATACAATTGTAAAAACTGATACTTCATGCTGTTAATTTGGTTTCATTGCTTAAATTCAAATTGTAATTTGTATTTTTCGAATTTGTATTTTCAAATCTCGAAAATTCAATAATGAAATTAAATTAATTAATTAATTATTTTTTTATTATCCAAGGATATTTACTTAAAATAATAATTGTATTACAACGTTTATGGTCTTTTAAGGTTTTAGAGGGTGAAATAAAATCAACAATATTGAAAATTGTAATTTTAGTATGGACACGTGACTTGAAAAATTATGATAATGTTGTTTAAATAATAGCGATTAAATATAACAATATTATTAATTGTTAGCATAAAATAAATAATTTATTTATTAATTTTGATTATTTCTATTATTAGTTTCTTCTTAGTAGTGGCCTAAAATTTGTAAATAATGAAATTATTTTAATGAATATTTATAATTAATTAAATTTTTTGTTTCACATTTTGGATTTATTTCTGAACTTCTCTTTAAAATTTATTATAGTTTACTTTTGCAACTGTGATATCATATAACTTAATTTCAATTATATGCCGATTTTTCAACATCAACCAAAAGCAATCAAGCCAGGTAAACAAATAGTTGCGTATATAACAGAGCAAAGCAATTATTGTTTCCACAACTTTATTATATTTTACCTTAAATAAAGAATATCATTTTACTGATATATATATACATATATATGCGCGTGTGTGTGCGTGCGTAATGTAATGCAAAAGTTATATAATGTATTTTTTGCTATTATTATTAAATTGAAATTAACAATTAATTAATAGGGCATAGAAACTTACTATAGCAAAAAAGAATAAATTTCAAAAATAAAGAAACCAATATCTATATAAAGAAGTTAAAGATTACTGAATAATTTACAGATGACAATTTAAGTAAAGTTTAATGAAGAACTTGAAGAGGTCCGTCTAAAATCCTTCAAAGTTATCAATTTTGGGTATACCTCATTATAAAATCTTTTTTAAAGAAAAATTCCAAGTTTAATCAGTATAAGCAATTGAGTCCCAGACTAAAATAGAATTTCACATTATCAAAAGGGCTAATTAAATTTAATATTATTAGTGTTATTAAAATTTATTAATTGAAAGCTTTTGTTATATTACTTTGTATGAAATTAAAAATAGTATAATTCTACTCATCTATTAGATAACATTCCATTAGATAACATTTTATAGGAGACTCAGCTAGGCTCTCCTATTCTTATTAATATACCGAATGACACCCATTCAGATTTACAAATTAACATTACACACTATCATCGTTAGGTAAAAAAACCAGACCAAAATAATACGGATTAATCAATATATTTCAATCATACTATTATTTTTTTATTTGAAAATCTTATACGTAAAATAAATTTCTTACTATAATAAAATCTCAAATTAGTTTTACACACACACACACACACACATATATATATATATATATATATATATATATATATATATATAAATAATTAAATAAATTTGGCAACGATTTAATTAAAAGATAACGCCAATAAAAAACTTTTCGTACTATATATTTCGATAGCATAGCTATCATCTTCAGGTACTCAAAACCAACTAAAAATATTATGAATTAACATTTAATTTAAACAAATTATTTTTTATTAATTTAATTTTGTAATAAATAAATATTTATAAAATATATTCAATTCACTTTTAATTAATTTAAAATTTTAAAATTTAAAATTATTTTAATAATATTAAAAAAACAAACATGATTTAACATACGTAAACTATTTAAAAACATTCAAAACATTCGTAGTCACAGCACTTTGCACATTAATCTTTGGATCCAATGACCTTATCAGCAATGCTTCACATATCACGCGTTACCAATAATTATTAAAACTTCTCAACAAAATTCTAAAATCAGACATTCCTATTTCACTTTTACAGCCTCTATTGTGCTCACTAATATTGGTCAAACCCTTCAATCGACAATGCTCTAGAACTCGAGTACAGAGATGACGGGAAGTCTCTCCAATGTATCTGGCATTACACCCATTACATGTAAATTGATAAACGAGATCAGAACACAATCCAACCGGAGTTTTGGATTTATTAAAAAACATATTGCGTACCTTACACGAATTAGAGACGATCTTATACTCTAAATTTCCCATCTGTTTACTTAACTTCCTTTTATAATTTGTAAAGCCTTCAGAGTACGGCAATACTAACACATATTTAGGCTCAATTTTTTTATATCCATTTTTACCATCACCCAGACCAACACTCAATTCACACCCATCCGACAAATTACATTCAGACTTTCCAAAACATGGATCCTTAGGATTTTTAATCAATTTGTCAACAGTCTCTTTTATCATCAACAATAAAAATGATTTAGAATATCCATTCTTTATCAATAACTCAACCAATTTATCAACACTTTTTACCGAATTAGCAAAAGTAGAAGATAAAGACCATGAACGATAAATCAATCCTTTCACCATATTTCTCTTATACTTAAATTCACAAAAGGTTTCTGGAGAAGTATAAAAACCAGTATCAGTTGGTTTTCTATAAATCTCTGTCTCATACTGTTTATCTTTGCGTTGAATTAACAAATCTGAAAACGCAATTGATGACTTTTTCTCCGTTTCCCATGTGAATACAATGTTTTTATGTAAACTGTTCATAAAATGCAAAAACGGTTCTACATGTTTCTGGTTTTCAAATACAAGAAAAATATCATTCACATACCTTTTATAAACAAAAGGTTTTTCAAATTGGAAAGAAGCAATTTTCTTTTCCAAACTAGCCAAAAATATTGATGCTATCATTGGTGCTAAAGGGGAACCCATAGCGACTCCATCTATTTGTTGATACCATTCATTATTGAAAAGAAAATTGACATTTGAAGTAGCAAATTCAAGAAGTTTACGAAATGCCCTTTTATCCAAAATGTGATGTTCCGAATCATTTTCATCCCACAACGCACAGCATAAGTCAACCGTCTCAACCAGTGGTACATTCGTAAACAAACTATAAACATCAAACGAAACCATAACATCATTCATACTTCGTTTTTGTAGCTTTGCAATTCAATACACAAACTCAAAGCTATCCTTACATTCAAACTCTGATCGCATTAACGGTTTTAATAATCCATCTAAAAACTTTGCTATTTTATACTGGGCAGTACCAACCATCGACAAAACTGGTCTCATAGGTACACCATCTTTATGGATTTTTGCTAGCCCATATAGTTTTGCTGGCTGCGATCCTATTGGACGAATAGACTTACCTACCTCTTCATCAATAAGCTTCTTCTCAATAAAACCATTTCACATTTTTTGCACAAAATCTTCATCCTTAAGAGGAGGCAATTTTCCATTCTTCCGACCCTTTGGCAATTTCACAAACTGAGGAGAATTTAACAAATCATTCAACTTATTTACATGCACATCATGGTCAAGAATAACTATCGCATTTCCTTTGTCAAACTTACAGATATTTATATTTTTTAATAAAAAATAATTTGTTTAAATTAAATGTTAATTCATAATATTTTTAGTTGGTTTTGAGTACCTGAAGATGATAGCTATGCTATCGAAATATCGTACGAAAAGTTTTTTATTGGCGTTATCTTTTAATATATATATATATATATATATATGTGTGTGTATGTGTGTTAAAGAAAACACCATTCACACACTGGTCGTACGACAGTTTAACTGTCATCTTCGGGCACAAAAAACCAACTCAAAATATTATGAATAATTATTATAATTTAAACAAATTATTTTTATATTAATTAAATATTCAAATAAATAAATATTTAAGTAAATTTAAAATTTTTTAAAAATACTGAAGCATCAATTTATTACAATATAACACACTCAAACTATTTTAAAATATTCAAAACATTCGTAGTCACAGCACTTTGCACATTAATCTGTGTATTCAATGATCCTATCAGCAATGCTTCACGTATCTCATGTTGCCAATAATTATTAAAACTTTTCAACAAAATTTTAAAATCAGACATTCCTAACTTACTTTTACAGCCTCTATTGTGCTCACTAATATTGGTCAAACCCTTCAATCGAAAATGATCTAGAACTCGAGTACATAGATGAATAGAAGTCTCTCCAATGTATATATGGCATTACATCCATTACATGTAAATTGATAAACACAAATAATTTAAAACATTTAAAAAAAATTATTCACAAGATTTTATACATTAAATTTTGGTTCCAATGATATTAACAAAGCTTCTCATGTCACATGTTCCTAATAATTATTAAAAAAACTTTAGTAAAATTTATAATCAGACATACACGTTTTTTAATACATCGTTTTTATGTTCGCAAATACTTGTCAACCTCTTCGGTTTAACAATATCCCAAACTCGGTCATCTCGAGGTGAAAGTATTCTTCAATGTATGTGGTATTACATACATTACATGTAAATCGAATAATACAATTGGAGCTTTAGAAATATTAATAAACATAAGTTGAAAATAAAAATTCAATATCAATTATTCTTAACCTTTCTGTTCTCAATACCGCATAAATTGAAACATATATATTTTCTTTATATAAAGTGCAAATGAATAAATTTTGCAGAAATGTCTCTGTTCCCGTTTATACTACTGTATAGGAGATAACGTAAAAGAATTGGTTTAACTAAATAGCGTTTAATTTACCTTGACGTTAATTTGTACAAAGCAAAAGAAATTGAGCACTAGATTCTAGTGACTATTGGCTGGAAAATTAAGCTTTTGATTGCAATACGCTTAAAAAAATAATTATAAAAAAACCAATATTATCCAAAATGATATGAAAAATAATTTCAAAATGGATTCCAAAATAAAACAAATATTTATTATCTATTCAATTATAAATTTTTTAAAAACTTGATTTGATCTCTAAAATAATCAAAATAACATTTTTATAAATATTTGTTGTTAAAGATTACAAATTCAAAACAAATCGACCAAAACAAAATATTAATTGTCATATGAAGAAAATCATCATTTTGTAAAATGACCAAAACATATTCTAGCTATGAACTTTTATCAGTTTCGATTTAGTAATTATTTATACTTATTTAATTAAATGCGGTTATTTTTATTATTTAAAATAAATTCTAAATTTTAAGGTGAAAAATTGTTTGATATTATTGTTTTTAATTTGTTTATTCATTCAATAAAACAAAAAATTCATCCCTATTGACACATTATATTTTTTAACGGAGACTCTATCAGACTCTAAAGCTTTCATTTATAAACATACAGTAATATATTATAACATAAAATAAAAATTATAATTATCTTGAAAAAAAAATTTATAAAGAAATCCTACTATAAATTCCATAGAAGGTCTCTAAGCGAAAAATTTATAAAGTTTGCAGGTTGATTGCTACCTCCTGCAAATCAAGCATCTCATGTCCTGATTGTATAAGTTGCTTGTAATAAAGATAAGTTCGTTGTACACTACTAGGTCTAATATAATGTAAGAAAAACAATCCGAAATAAAATATGAAAATCACATAAAATATCTTTTTTCAAATAATTTTTATAAATTAATTTTCATCTGAATTTTTCTCACTGAAAATTATTTTCATACATAATAACAAGCAAATCGAATTCAAAGTCCATGGAAATGATCTGTATTGAAATTCTATTTATTTGATAGTTTGTTTTATCTATCTATCTATCTATATATATATATATATATATATATAATTCAAAGTATGTCTGACAGTATGTTCTGTATGCATTACTACATTTTTCATCCGATCGCCAAGCTGCTATTGATAAAATTTATAAATTATTATTACGTAATATATTTACTGAGAAGAAATTCAGTAAGTTAAATTTGTTAATTTTGAAAATCAAATAAATTAAATATTTGTTTATTCCTTCATTTATGTGCATTTATTTACAGTTTAAAAATAAAAAATGAATATATAAGACAGTTATGACCCCCCAGACGAAAATCGATTGGTCAATCTACAACTGAAGCAAGAAAGAAAAAGGCATTACGAGTTTCAGAAACAGGCGAACAACGATAATCAAGAGTGAGAGCCGATAGAGTACGTATTGCTCTATGTAAAGAAATTGACTTTGAAAACCACTATTGCGTGTTCAACTACAAAATGATGCACCCTCCAAAAGTTTCGAAAAACAATTGCAGGATAGTGTGAATGGCAGGATGGAGATAGACAGATCTACACAATGCATCACATTGCCAGCACACATTTGTAAGATCATCAACCAAAGACGAAATGATTCAAAAAGGATTCCAAAATATCACTCGAAATTACAACAAATTATCATTGGCCATTACCAACAATGATGTGAATGCCATCAATTTCAAAATTCAAAACGGAATACCAGGAAAAGCGACAACATATAAGTCCATCGATACTGTGATGAATCAAGACGATTTTGTCAATTCTTGAATTACTGGGTATGCCAGGTATTCCACTACACATTTTAATATTAAAAATTGGAGTGCCTATCATTCTTCTCCGAAACATAAATCCACCACAACTTTGTAACGATACGAGACTTTTGGTAAAAATATTGAAAATGTCATTGAAGCGACAATTTTGAATTCCAAATTTAAAGGGATATATGTACTGTTACCACGAATTTCAATGGTCCCAAATGATATGACATTTGAATTTAAACGCTTACGGTTTCGATTTTGCAATGATTATTAACAAATATATCATCAATCAGTGACATAAAAAAGCAAGGCTGTCTCAATATTGCGAATAGAAGAGGAAGCAGAGTATTTCCCAATTGAAGAATTTTAGTGTAGTGTAAAGTTAGGAGCTATCTGCTACCACACACCATTGCATAATAATAAAGGGGGGGGGGTTTCTCGTGTTTATTTTCTGTATTTCTTACCTTATGTAATTTGTCTACTATAACTAGGGTTGTCAAGTGGTCAACACAAAAAAAGAGAACATTTTAAAGAAAAAATTATTAAAATCAAATTTTATACATAAAGATATTAAGGAACATAAAATTGCACTTATAATTCAAATTTGTACTTTAAAAATATAAATTAAATTAAATTTAATCATCTTCATCATCATTTTGATCACTTTTTTCAATGTATTTATCTACATTACTAACTTTGTTCAAAAAAATTTCATTTTCTTTTATTTCTTTATAAAATTATAGTATTACAAACAGTGCATATTGCCTCGGATTTTGAATTTGGTGTTGATTTAAAACATACAAATTTAGCTTGCAGTTCTTCAGTAAATAAACATTTTCGTTTACTCATATTTGGAGCTAAAATAGAAAAATACAAGAATATAAAATATAAGACTCTAATTAACAATAATAAATTACATACTTACTTGTTTATTTAACACACAAAAAATATAATATTAATAATTACTTTTCACTTGCTTATTTTATTTATTTAACACAACAAATTATAATAATAATGATTTCTTATCAAAATCGTTAATACACACAAATTATTTCATCTTTAATTTTAAATTCAATAAATATTGACAGCACAGCAATAGCATAGCCTGCTTTTTTTCAAATTTTTGAATTTTTATACCGAGTTTCTTTTTAAATTTCAACTTGAATTAATTAAAAATCAGCGAAATTGAAAAAAGAGAACAATTTGAATATTTATAGAAAAAGATAGAGGACAAATAAAATGTGCTAAAAAAGAGAACATGTTCTCTTTAAAAGAGACCTGTTGACAAGCCTAACTATAACTGCTTTTAAAATTTTCAGCTTTAAAAATTACTCTTATGTAACTTAATTGTTGACTCTATTTAATTTTAGAAAATTCTTACCTAACTTACCATACTTTACTCTAGGCACCTTAAATTACTTTAAGAACCTTAATTTACTTAAATGTACCCTAATGTACTTAAATTGACTTTCGACCCTTTAATTTACTTTAATTTACCCTAATGTACTATAATGTATCTTAATTTACTAGAGGAACCTTAATTTACTCTAATATACTTAAATGTATTCTAATGTACTTTAATTTACTTTAATTTATCTAAATTTACTTTAATATACTCTTATGTACTTTAATTTACTTTAGACCCTTTAATTTACCTTAATTTACTTTAATATACTCTAATGTAGCCTAATATACTTTAATTTATCTTAATTTACTTTAGATATTTTAAATTATTTTTATCTAGAGCCTAAATTTGCCTATGAAAATTGTGTGAACAAATATTTCAAGTGTTTTTTTTAACAAGGCTATAAAATACCACTGTCAATTTTTATCAGTATGCGATTCAAGCCATTTTTATTTTATGCCTATATTTACCTATAGAAAGTATTGAGACCGAATATCGCATTGTTTTTTATTACAAGTTAAAAATATCCCTGACTATAGTGTGTTCATCTTAGGCGATTTGAGACAATTTTAATTTTATGCTTTTTTTATCGTTAGGCGATTCAAGCCAATTTATTTTAGTCTTTTTCAAAAATACCCCTTGACTATAGTGTGATTGAAAAAAAATTTATTCAAAAAAAAATATTTCAACTTTATTTCAAAAATTCACCAAAATTTGAATTTAAAAAAATGTTCCAAAAATTTGAATTTTAAAAAAAATCGCGCCAAAAACTCGAAAAAAAAATACACACAAAAAAAATTAATTAAATTACACACAAAAAATTACATCATTGAGTAATCAATACACACAGAAAAAAATCACGAGAAACCCCCCCCCCTATATTATTATGCAATGGTGTGTGGTAGCAGATAGCTCCTAACTACATACTAATAAGGTTTCAACAGCTGTTAATACAGCATTTGACACTACAAAACATAAAAAGAATGATCCACTTATTAAAGGATATTTCTAACTGTAAGCAGAAGAATGTCAGAATTGTCATAAATGTCAAGTGACTTCTTGCTTTCTATCTCCGTAAACGCAAAATATTTGTCCATTATATCTCTATGCTACTGCTATTCCCTACTTTCTCATACATTCATCATAAAATCTATATGTTTGAGTGCATTGAAGACTTTCATGATTATCTCTGAGTAAAGTAATTTTATCTGGATATCTTACATTGTAAGCAAGTAACAATAAAAATATTTCAATGGAATAAAAGCCACGATTAACACAATCCATGAGAAACAAATATTTTCTTTTCGGAATATCTCCACAATTCTTGAAACGAGTTATTGGAGATTCTACAATTTCTTCCATTGAAATTTCTTTAGCTTTAGAACATAAAACCTTAACTTCCATTTATTGTTTTATGAATCTGGCTAATTAAAGCAAAATTTCTTAATTTCGAATGATGTTTAGTTTCTTTCCATTTAACGACACTTAAAATTATCGATAATAATGATTTATCAAACCACCTAGTTCAAACGGAAATTTATATTAAATAACAAAACAAAATTCTAAATTTAATTTCAAAAGAATATATATCCATAATTACATCCATAATTACAATATCCGTGAAAAACTGATTGATGAGTATAAACAACTGTATAAAAAACAAAACAGTTCATTTAATTTACAATAATTACATAAAATTTCAACTTATTAATATTTTTAAAAATTTATGTTTTGAAATTGACAATGTTACCTCTTTAACTCCGCATCATCTTGATCACATCCCTCGGAGTACCTGCTTTCTTTCTCATACCTGATTTTCGTAAATGGTCACCAATTTTACAATAGGTCTGATAACTTATTTTCCTTTACAAAGAATTTTTGACAACTTGAACTTCTCCATCTGTTCCTGGATACTTCTCAATTACTTCCCCAATATGTCATTACCATAATTGTTTTTCTTATCGATTACCCATACAACCGACCCGATTTTTATCTCTTCTTCATGATGATTCCATTTTTCTTTTGCTTTCTAACATGGAATCAGCTCTGTTAGCAATCGCTTTCAAAATGCTTGAGCTAATTCTTGAATTATTCTCCACCTTAGCTTTAACTCACTCTTCCCCCGCAACCCGATGTTTATATTCATATCACCTCTCCACCCTGCAATTAATAGATGATTTGGTGTAATAATCACATCTTCTCGATTATCAGTACACTGAGTCAATAGAAGTCTGTAATCCAATAACATCTCAGCACGTGCAAATACATTCTTCAATTCATTATCATTCACATCTGCAATAGTCATTATTGCCTTCATTGATCATTTTCTGATTTGATTAATGATTCAAAAACTCCTCCAAAATTAGAAGCTGAAGGTGTATTAAAATCCCAACAGCATTCGTTTTCTTTCAATTTCGTTGTAGATTAATTATAGATCTGTAAAGATCGTCAAGCTCATGTATCGGATTAAGTTTGAGATTTTTTTAAAAAGTATTGTAATTTTAATTGTGTTTTCAATAAATATATTTGCATCAAAAAATGTCTATACATATTTTATTTATATGCATATTACTTTCTAAAGTAGCACTTAAAAAGTATGGGGTTCCCAATCACACGTTGCGACAATATTCCCTTTCTTTTTTGTTCTGTTATAATGGGGTGTTTTTTGCGTACATTAGTCTGTTTTTTATTGTTCTTTTGGTTTCAAAAAGGTTTAAACCCCAGCCCCATGTTTTAAAGTTTATGCTGTATTGTAGATGTTTCGCATAAACATAAATCAGAGTTTAGTGTTCCCGACCAATGCTCTACGGCAATAAAAGCAATTATTAGCTCATTTTGATATCAATCTTCTGGCTTTAGTAATTCAATATTGTTAATTTAACTTGTTAAAGACTTGCTGCACACCGGCGTAGTGATTCAATGTTTCGTGAGCATCCTTAACTATCAATATTGTAACCCAGCTCTTGTCAGACATAATTATCGGATATTTTGTCTCCATCAGTAAAACCTCAGCGTGAATAATACGACTGTTACTTCGGAGTACGCTTGACAATAATACTCTTTTGATAAATAACTTCTCCATTTGTGATCTTCTAAATTTTCTTTTGAAAATATTTTATTTGTTCATCTCAAATGATTTTCATCCTAACTATCTTCAATTCATCCAGTGTCAGTTCTATTTTTCGCCGTTTATTTTTTTTCACCTTTAAATTTCCAATGAAACGTTCTACCCAAGCTCACTTACTACAGTCTTCCACCGAATATAGTACGCGCGCGTTATATTCGAGTTTTCTGAAATTATTTTACATTTGAAATATTTTAGTTTTTTTCAAAGTAAATGCGCACTCAAATATAACACGCGCGTACTATATTCGAAATTCGGCTAATGTACGCTTCCACGCCCACAAAACAATTTAAATAGAAAAATTAAAAAAAACAACCCCTTTTATTAAAAATTTTGACCTTCGAGCAGAATTGTAATAATATTTAAAAACATGTTTTTGCCATAATTGCGCTTTAACATAAATCTAAGCAAGTATAAGCCTATGTTTTTCCGTGTTCTGTGGCGCGGTGTAGTTTGTTGTTTGATTACATTCCAATTACCTTCAATGGTATTGGTATGGGTGCCGCTGCTCGAATAAAATAAAATTAAATTAAATTGAATTAAAATTCATAAATTAAAAAAAAAGTAATTAAAATTTATAATTGTAAGCCGAAAAAGTCCTTGTGCTTAATAATATGAATATTTTTTACTGTTGAGTTAGACCCGTAAATAAAGCTCGACACTTCACATGCTTCCTCATCTAAAGTTGTGACTTGAATTTTCCAATTATTTATAATAGAAACTGAAAAAATTTCAATATTGGTTCTAGTATATTCATCATTTTGAAGACAGTTTCTTTCAGAATCATCCAGCAATTCTTTGCAGACGGCATGTTTGTCAATAAATTCTAAAACTTTACGAGTAAATTCAGGAAGCCAACTTTCGAAATCACTTTGAGTTTCATTACTTGCTTTCCAAATACAATGAAAAAAACTCGTGCGGATGTCAAGAGGCCAGTGCCATTCAGAATTATTATCCAAGAAAAAATTATTGTTTTGTTTTACATCACTTACCGCCTTAAGAAGATCCTCTTTTTTGTTTTTCCAACCACGTAATACCGATTCATTAATTCCATGTAGTTTAGCAATTGCACGACAACTCTTTCCTGTTTCACCTGGTTTAATTTCATTTAATATATCAACCTTTTGCTTGATTGTATAATTTTTTCTGGTTGAAAGTGTTTTATTGCTGCTCATCGTATGGTGTTTTAATAAATTATAAGTTATGTACTTATTTAAAGAAATCTTATTTTAAACAAAATTTGATTTAATTAGAACAAATATTTAGATATATGTGTCACCAGATTTCTAATGAAACTTAACGTAAACAAAAGAATTACATATTTTATATTTTCGCGAAAATTAAGCAAAACCTACTTAGATTTGTATTTTTGAATTTACAAGGGAAGTTTTTAAATTGAATCAAAAATTCTATTTTGAATAGTTTACAATACATATATACTTTTATTGAGTATGATTATTCTACATAATAATTTTGATTGAGAAATTAAAATTGCGTGTACACTATAAACACAAGTCATTTGATTTCTATTTTCTAATAATATTATATGTATGTATATAATATAGAAACATAAAAATGTTTTAACGTTAAAAAAACAAAAAAGCAAGGGTTACTTGAGAATAAGAAAAAATTTTTATAAGAATTTGTTTGTTAAAAATTATAGAAAAAGTACCTGCAAATTTTACTTTAGTTAGAAGTTACATTATAAAATTCGAATATAGTACGCGCGCGTACTATATTCGGTGGAAGACTGTAGTTTGTTTTCCATTGATTCCATGATTTTGAAAAACATCGTCGGTTTATTTTGTCACAATTCTTCTATGTTCGTATTATTCATTTCTGTCGTATCTTTAGAATTATCATAAACATTTTGGTTTTGCTGTGAGTGTATTCAGTCAACATTATCCTTTTTGTCCTCTGTCCACAGTAGCTGAGTTTCTTGATCTTATATTTAACTCCGGCTGATGAATGTTCTTATGAAATTACTTTGGTATCTCCAAGGTCGTCCTTCTGCTGCAGGTCCATCACATGTCCACACAAGTGGTGTCAATCTTGCAATTGATTCTTCAATTTTCCCATCAAATTTTTTATAAGATCGTTGTAGTTATAGATAATCGGCAATAATTAACACTTCAACCACTTGGTTTTGTTCAGGATCGGAAAATTGATTACTTTCAAATTCTTCCATTTATCTTTTTCTTTAGATCACTTGAGCACTTACATTTTTCCAGAAATACCAGCCACTGTTAAAGTTTCAAACTCTCTTTTCATCTTTTGTCATTGCTCTTCAACGTCATTTGTACCGATTTTGCCTTTATCCTTTGAAAATTTTCCACGATTACACCTACGGGTATAACTGTTTTCTTTCCAGTGAATTATAGCTCATCCGCAATATGTTTACTAGTAGAATTTGCATCATTCAAAATTGCAATTACTTTTCTGGTTATACAGTTCTTTTCTAGATAGATACGAATCGTTCTCAAGCTTAGATACATTCTATTATTTTCTTAGATGTGGTTCGTTCTTGTCGTTATCATCGTAGTAACTTCATTTTTAATTCCTCTTTCTTTATATAGTAAATGATTATGTTTCTTTAAACAGCCATTCACTTTGCAGAGAGTACTTTTCTTACATAGCGATGCAAAATGACCTTTCTTCAAACAATATATGTTTGTTTCAAAAAATTCTTTTCTCTATATCATTTTCATTCGTTTGAATTCCACACACAGATTCAGGTATTGTTGGCCGTTTCATTTTATACATTGCAACTCTAACTCTTTAGTTAGATTTCCTTTCTTTGTTTTATATTTCGTTGGTCCTTTGATATACGTTGCTCCAGAATGAGTTTGATCCTTCACTCGTGTAGTTTCCTTCCTTTTTGATCGGTAAGTGAAAGTTTCCAAGTTACACATCCAAATCCATAGATAGTTTTGTAAGTAGATCGGTTCAAGTTAACCTCGAATTGTAGCCACTCTTTCAATTTTTGAATTGATTCTTCTCCTTCTTGAGCCTGATTCCTTTTTCATTTAATGAGCATCTATGCTGGTAATTTTTTAATAACTGCTGTAGAAGACAGCCTCCCTGTAAATTATTCTCTTTTTCAATAGCACGAAAACGAACTTTTATGGACTCCAATAAGCAAACATAAACATCAAGATCTTTCTTTTTCTCCTTACGCCCCGGTCTGAAATTTTTAATTGTTTCTAGCATAGTCAAATAATTCCTTTGATCTTCGCCATAGCGCCGTTCTAATTTCTCTTTTGCTACTTTTTAAGCTTTTAATGAATAGCCCAGATTATAATCACATACCGCTATTTTATCCTATAATTTCTTTTGACTTGGCATAAATATTTCCGTGTTTTTAATCTTAGCTTTCTTTTTCTACAGTAACCTATTAAAATTGGTTACAAATACAACACCTCTTAGTACATCCCCAATTTCTAATGATGATATCCGCATAAGCAATACTTTTCCTCGGAACAATAACACTTGAAAAAAATGCTAGGGTCCATATCAACACTCTTTTAGATATTCACCTCCCATTTTATTTACTCCAGTGAAAACCTTGCCCATAATCAAACACTTTTTCATTTATTAAAGTACCAAATTCGCCACATAGACTCCTTTTTTTACAAATTTTTAACGCAAATAGTACAAATATAATCAATAATAATTTCTATGTAGCATTTTACTAAGGCGGGAGGGCAGTCAAATTCAAATTTGCTACATATTTAAATTTAAATTTTATAATTTTAATACATGCAAAATAATAAAAATAGAAGTCATACATGGGTCGCCTTCGAACTGCTACCATTTTTAATTTATATGCATAAGATTACTGAGAAATTTGAAATGCCCCCTTCCATTGAGCATCTTTAGGATCTGATCACAATAAATCACATTTCTTGATTTTATCTCCATAAACGCAAAATATTTTCAAAATTGTTGTAAAAAGGAAATATTTAATGAAAAATGAACTTTATTTTAATAAATTTTAGTTTTAAATCTATCTGACTTACATTGAATCGAAAAATAATTTCAAAAATTGACATAAAATCCTAAAAACTTAGATATATTTAATTACTAATAAATTTAAAATAAATATCGATAAAAATGACTTTGTAAAAGCTTAAATTATGATTTCATAACATTACTAGATCACAATTCAAGCCTTAAGGTTTACTTTTTAAAATAATTTACTTAGTAGCAATTTTTAAATGGCTAATACATAATATTTTCTACACAATTTGACTATGAATACTTTAAACAAATCTGATTCATAGTCAAATTGTGTAGAAAGTATTATGTGACTTATAAACAAATCAGAGGTGAAAAACAAAAAAGTCCTTATAAGGCTAATACATTATTTGCATAATAACTGCTGATCATTTTCGAAAAAAGGTTTCTAAAATTAACTTAAAAATTGATATGAAAAAGTATAACGTTAATTGTGAAATTTATGGAATTTAATGTTTCATAATTTTAATATATAATTTTAATTTTAATTATACTTTAAAATTTTTAATATATATTTGTGTGTGTGAAATTTTCTCAACAAATTTATTTCATATTTATCCCATAAATTATTTTAGCATAACAAATTTTGAATTGGAGCAATTTTCAGGATTAAATATAGATGAATTACTCTCTGAGGTGGTAAATTTATGATAATTAACTGATGCTTTTAGAAATCAAAAATAGTTTATTTCATGACTATTTATGCCAAATAATTTCCACTAGAGAATGTACATATATTTATTGTTTAAGCAATTTAATTTAATAACATTTATTCCGTAAAAAAATAATGGATTAATCATTTTTGTCTGGGGACCCTTAATCCTTTCGCCTCAACTTCTCGTTGACGACACAGCAAAATGTAAACATCAGAAGCTGAATAAAATATGAAATTTTGATATTATCAACAATAAATATTTTAATTTAAAAAAATCTATAATAAAATCTCAGACTCAGAAATCACATTGATATTATTCCAAAAATTTTATAATGAAATTTTCTATAATATATTGTCACTAATTGGGCATAGGATTAACTCTGCACGCGTGTCTTAGAATGATTAAAATAAGGTAAATATCGCTTATTAAATAATTTCAAACAATGTGTTTGGGTTTGACAAAACAAATACAAAATAAAAGTAAAATTACAAGATCATCTGTAAATAAATAAAAACAAGAAAATAAAAATAAAATTTAAATAAATATTTTGTATAGGAAACACTAGTATGCGGATATTCCATACCATGAGAGGACTTCAAAAATAATAAAATAAAATCATTGTGTGGTTCCCAGAATTAAATATTTAAAGAAAATTAAAATAAATCAAAAGTTAATTAGCTGATGGAAAACCCGAGCAGTGTGAAAAACTCAATTGTCAAAGAAATTTTGGAAATCACGAGATAAAAGAAAATCTAATATTGATTGAAAATAACAAAATTATCCCTAAGTAATTAGATAAAGGAAAGCAATGAAAGCTCAATTTGGTAACAAATTAGCTACCGAAGAAATTTGGGGATGTAGACCAAAATATATAATCTTAAGAGTTATCCCACCACAAAAATAAAGTCAATTCAATTAAAAAATAATATATAAAGACGGGGAAAGTCAACGAAATTGCCAGTTTAGTAGATCAAGAGGAAATAAATTGTTGTAGAAAAGAGTGCAGATACGAATAAATTAAAATCTGTTTTAGGTTTAAAGTTGTTAATGAAATTGTATGGATAAAGTTGTAGCTATTATGGTAATTTTAAAAAAATGTTATTGCGTTATATTGTTGGATTTATTTTAATAAAGACATAGAGGAATCCGAAGTTAATATCGACTTGTAATAATTACCCAAGAAATGCAATCAAAATTTGAAAACCAAAATTTGCGAAGCAGTCAATGTGTTTATGTTGTTCACATCATAAATTGTAAAGTATTTACAGTCATAATGTTAATTGTTGAATTCCCCCCGAGGTAATGTGGCAAAGGTTTCGAAATCAATAGAATCGACCTTACTTATCACAACATTTTAAACAAAATGGGAAAACTGAAGCTTTGCTAGGGTCTTAGAAAAGCCGCCTGTCATGTCATCTTTTTATTTTTGTATCCTGGTCAAAGTTCTGAACATACACAAAGTTGGGCTTATTGTATACAATAAGTGCATGATGTGTTGTATCTCTCTGATAGGTGATTTCATAAGAGGCTGATTAGCAATATTTTTTTATCATATATAAAATGATACCTAAATATCATGAAAATATCCGATATAATTAGGAAATTTCCTACTGTTGTTCACTAAAGACATTTTTCTTGTTCTTAAGAATCAAGTAAAATTCAAGAAGGATACAGTCTCGAATATTTTATTGTTGACAAAGTTATACCATTTTATACGATATACCATTTCGTTTCCAGCTTAACATGTGAGAAATAAAATATTTCGTTAAAGTCTTATTCAATCATGACTTTTAAAATTTATAGATAAATCTAAAAAAAATATACTTAATAACAATAAAATAAATAAAAAAATTTTCTTAAACCTTTTAAATATAGAAATATAAAAACACTATAAATTAATAAATTTAATATGTAAATTTTATTAAAGTTTTGCAATGAAAATAATTTTCAAAATACAAAAAAAATAAAAACTTTTGATGAACTAAAAAGTTGTCAATATTATTTTTAGTCTCGTCTGATAATTATTATCATTATTAGTATAAATATTATAAATTGTTAGAATTTCTCCAAGGGATATTATAGAAGTTGTTTAATAAATTTTACTACCAAATGTTGATTGCCCTTTAGGTGATTACATGATGCCTCAGTATCAGAGATAATTGATTTTTTTTAGAATATTTATTAGAAGAATTCTAAAGATTTTAAATTATTGATTTACATATAAATAATAATATAATAAATAATAATATATAACAATAATATATAAATAATAATATATAATATAATAATAAATAATAATATTATAATAATATGATAATAACGGGAAAATATTTTTATCTATTTGTCAATATAATTTGACATTTATTTATAATTAACATTTGTTAATTTGATTAAAGTGAATTAATTAAATAAATTATTTTTTAACTCATTCACCGAAATTACTGTATTCTTTTTAATAATTTAAACTAAGTAAATATAATTGGCTAAAAATATATACAATTCAAAAAAATTATATTTTGAACCCAGGAGCAAAATATTTCATTAATTTATTAGTATAAAAATTTATTTTATAAAATAACTCTCAATAGTTAGTAATGCAATTAGAACTAAATTAAATTAGTTAAAATAAATACAAGAGTACCAAAAATGATTCTAGGACGTTTCATTGGAGGACTATTCATCGGCGGACGGTTCATCGGCGGACGGTCCATCGGGAGGACGGTTCATATGTAGTACGAATCATCGGAGAACGGTCACCGGAATTAAAAATATATATATCATACATAAAATATAAATCTATAAAGGTTAAATCTATAAATCTAACTCCTGTGAATCGTATACCGATGAAGCGTCCTAATTATGAAACGTCCGGATACCCCAAAAATATATAATTATGTCTAATAACGTTTTGGAACATGCTCAAACCTTTGAAATTTAATGAAATATCAAAATTACCCTATGGGAATTCTGTTGAAAAATATTTTTAATTAAAAATTTTATTTTAATTAAACAATAATGATAATAAAACTTTTAATGACAGTGAATTAAAAATGTTTTAATTTTGCAAATGACTAGAATGTGTTGCTAAACCTTTGAATGAACAAAACAGCTTTCCTTTGATCTGCAACATTCATTCGTAGCTGCCTAAAGTTTGCAACTTTTATAATTTAAATCATTTATAAGCAATGATTGTATGTATGATAATGTTTGCAATTGTTTGCATGAAATTGAACTTTTTGATCATATTTGGTATGATGATGTTGATATGCTTGATGTTATATGTATAGATACTGTAGATAAAATAGATACAGGAATGGACTATAAATTAGCTACTTTAAATAATAGTTACGAGCTAAAATAAGTGTCATCAATAAAGAAATAATAAACGCACTAAAAAATGTAAAAGTAGAAAATACTAATTTTTTGGTAAAGTGTGCAAATGAGAGCTACTTAGAAATATTAGGCAAAGTTTCGTTAAAAATAAAAATGATAAATCAAGAAAATTTAACCAAGTCTAACACCAGGAATTAATTTGTTAGATAAATTTAATATTAAACTTGTATTGAACCCCCGAAAAAAAAATATTTTAATGTTAGATGAAGCCAAACCAATCAATTTCAAAAATGATCAAATTAATATAAATGTAACTTTGAATAAAATAATAATAGACTATGAAAACATATTTATTAAACATAAATGGGATTTAGGCAAAACCAATTTAGTAAAACATGAGATATTAACGAAAAACGAACCTATTGTTATTAATCCTAGGCGCCAGCCAATTCATTTAATTGAGAAAATTGAAAAAAATATTAAGAATATGGAGGAAAACGGAATAATAAGTTAGTGTGAGTTTCCCTGGAACTCACCTTTAGTTTGCGTAAAAAAGAAAGATAAAGATGAGATTCGGATTTGTTTAGATTATATAGCGTTAAATGCGGTGACAGAAAGACCAATTTTTCCTATTGGAAATACTCATGAAATGTTAGTTATTTTGTACGGCGCCAAGTATTTCAACACCCTTGATTTAGGAAATACTTATTACTAACTTTGAGTTACAAAATCAATCTAGATTAAAAACAGGATTTTCCACAAATAATAGTCAATATTGTTTTAACCGTATGCCGTTTTGGATTGCGGCTGCGCCTGCAACCTTTCAAAATTTCATGAATAAAGTATTAAGGGAATTAAATTTTAAAAAAGTTGTTGTTTATCTTGACGACATATTAATATTTTCTTCTTCCTTACATGAACATTATAAGAGAATAAGAAAATTATTTCAACGAATAAGTGATTCTGGGTCAAAGATAAGTCCACGAAAATGTCAGTTTATTAAAAAAGTGATAAAATCTTTAGGACATGTGATAAACGAGGAAGGAATACTGATGACAATAAAATAATAGCCATTGAAAATCTTAAAACTTCAAATATGTGAAAAAGTTACGAAGCTTTCTTGGATTAACGAATTATTATCGGAGGTTTATAAAGAACTATAGTAAATATTCAAAACCACTCGAGAAATTGTGCTATGTAAATCAGAAAAAAATTATGTGGACAAATGAATGCAAAAACGCTTTTTAAGAATTAACAAAAGCATTAGTAAAAGCTCCAATTCTAGTATTCCCTGATGTTACAAAGGGATTTATTTTGGACACAGATGCTAGTTTCGACAGAATTTGAGCAGTTTTGTCGCAGTTGGATGAAAATGGTAAAGAAAGAGTAATTGCATATGGTTCGCACTTAATGAATAAACACGACGTAGGCTATTGTATTACTCGGAAAGAATTATTAGCCATAATTTATTTTACCGAATATTTCAAACACTATTTATATGGAAAAAAGGTTTTAATTGAGGACAGATCATAAGGCAATAACGTTTATGTTGAAGACCAAGAGACCAATCACATCTCAATTTCAAACATAGATCAACCAATAAGGTGGTCTAAATATTGAAATGGAATACTGTAAGGGAGAAACGCATTTTAATGCAGATGCATTATCGAGAACTCAATGTGATACATGCATACAATATCAAACGATTCACGAGGAACCAAAAACTGGAAAACTAAAAACAAAGGTTCTAGCACTCATGTTTCAAGAAGATGGAACACTGTGTTAACAAGATTTTCCGGAAATAGAAAATATCAAGAAAGATATACAAATGTATAGAAAGTAATGACATCATTCATTCAGGTAAAGGTAAAATATGGATTCCAGCCGAAAGAAAAATAGAATTTATTTTGTACACTCATACAATTCTGTGTCATACTGGAGTGAATGTTATCCAGCTCGATAATTTCATCAGGGATTTGTTGAATCCAAACAAGTCTACAGAACTTTCAACTAATTCATGTTTAAAGGATTTCTCCAATTTGACTAAATATATTATCAAAAATCATTGCAAAAATCCTATCAATTATAAAATCACCGTATTCTTCATATTCATTTATGAAAATCTAAAATAATTTATTAGTAAATATTTAATAAAATATAAACTTGTGTTATTCCGTGTTATCCACGATAAATATGATAATATATCAATTTTTATATTTGCTTATTGCTATCATGATGTGGCACTATTAAGCAAATCAAACATGTCATATGACTTACATATTTTACTATTACTTGGATAATTGAGTATTTTCAGTGTAATTGATATATATTTCATGTATTAAAACATATAAATTTCCAATATCATAGAAAATTACTGCTTATTATTCAAAATGAATTAAATTAAAAATGATAATAATTAAAATCAGAATTCTTGAAAACTTAATATAAAACATATTTGAGTATAAAATTAATTAAAATGTATCAAACAAATTGAAATCTAGAATAAATTAAAAAAGATTTATAAACAAAGTTACTTCCATGAGATTACAATAATTTTTTCATGTCAAAGCCGTAGGTGGCCAAAACATAAAATGATACACAATTGAGACAATTGTTGCTGAAAAATTTATATAAAGGTAGTTATGAGAAATGTATTTGATAGTTATTATTCAAGTTAGTAAGGAAAATTCTAATGAACAAAAGCACATTTATATATATGTATATATATATATATATATATATAGATTAATTATCAGGGGAGTCCAACCAAAATAATAATCTTGCTGGCCACTTTGGATAACCATCATAATTCCTTGGACCACATTTAAAATAATCGTATTAGATTTAGATACATTATATACATTTTTTGGAGTAAAACAATTGAAACATAAATGGTCAAGGCGGACTACATGCGGCCCACGTGCCGCAGGTTGGACACCTCTGCAATAAGCTGCAACGAGATAAGTTCTATATAATGAAAAAATAAAAAGTGAGTTAAATATTTTTTGAAGTAATAAAAAAATGTTAAATAGTTATCGTGATTGAATTTTTCGGTATTCCAAATAATTTTCCAAAATGAAAATAATCGTCACCCTTTTCCATGCCATTTATAAGTTTGAAATCTGTGCAATTGCCGAAATTCTATAACAATATAATTTTTTTTATATTAATAAAATTTACAATAAATGCTTTTTTATTCGGGTATCAGGTGTTGTTGAGGGTCAAACAATATCTGAAACTCTATGGAAATATTAAATTGATTATAACTTATAAATAAATCTTACAATATCCCTTCATCATTTTCGAGAAATGAAATTTTTCGACAGAAATGTATGAAATACTTATTAAATATTAAATTAATTTTAAAAAAGCCTTTGATGATATATCATCATTTAAACAAAATTCGAATAAAAAAATTCTCAGAATTTAAATCCAAAAATGTTTTATTACTTCATAAAATATTTAACTCACTTTATTTTGAATTAATTGCAAAAATAAATCCATTCCTAGAGAAAAATTCATATTCAAACTTGAATTATGATCTAGTTTCCTTAATGAAATCATAATTTAAGACTTAAAAATTACTTACTTAGCAGCTATTACAAAAATGTCTAAAATACACTTTTTTATTTAAAAAAAAACAAAATTCAGTAACTTGATTTACACATCAACTTATATTATAGAGAATTTATCTAATTACAACTTGGTTTATTACTTGGTTTATTATATGTGCACGTTAGAATGTACAGGCGAAATTAGAAATTGATTGTTATCTATTGAAATTCTTCAGTTTAAGGAAATATTGTTGTTTCAAATTCAGTATAAATAAATCTCTATTTTGCTAAGAGTTCGATGATTTCATAAACAAGAACATAGTTTGAGTCAGTGTAAAATTCAGCAAACATTTTAGCCTGCTAATTTCAATAAAATCCCAACATAATAGAATTAGTTCTTTTCATTACAATATTGATGATTTTATTTCTGACAGGTGACATTTATATGTATTCGAACTTTTTTAATACCCAGAATTGATCATTTTAATGAGTAAATAATTTATTATGATAATATGGGTAAACAAATACAAAAATATCCTATTGTCATTTATTATATTAATGTATTAAATATTAATATATTATGTTAAAATATCCCACAAAATTTGAATATTAATGCCAAGTTAAAACCATAAAAGAAATGTTTTGTTAATTTAAATAAATTCAATTCTAAAACATTATTTCACCAAATAGAACAATTTTTCTGAAAAACATTAAAATAATTAATGAAGTATTAATTTTCACTGATTAAAACAAGGAAAATACCCAAAGTAGAAAAAATTTCAACTGTCATCAATATGAAATATTTCATTAAAATTGTTTGTTTAAATGTTATAGTAAATTGTTTTCCCAATGCGCGAAAAATGACATAAGTTTAAATTTTGAGTTTTTCAAATTATTTTTTTTGAAAAATATTTTTAAAGTAATTATTTGCCTTTTCAATTTGTTTAGTACGATCGAAATAGTATATTTATTTACAAACAATATTGCTACAATTTTAAAGAAAGTACTAAAAATATTGACCATGCAGTTTTTGACAAAGCCAAACCTTTTCACTTTATTCGCTATCACAACAAAAATGTTTCAGTAGAAATTGAGTTCACGTAAGTTTGATTCTCTACATGTTATGCATTAATAAATATGGTTTGTTTTAATTAACAGCGCCATTAGAAGCTTCCTGAAAAAGCAAATCAGGTAGCTCTTCAGGTATTGATACTGTATAATATGGTAACATATATAATCTTCAATTACCTTATTCACAGGCTTATTGAATAATAACCTAAGCCGTTGAATGTCTACGGTACGTGAGAGACTCGATATAGGTCCCATGGCACTCAACGTGTTCAAAAAGACCAATCTTGTTGATTTAAATTTAGAAATCTTCCATTGTCTCACTTTGTAAAAGAACTTAAAAAATTTCAATTTTTTTAATTTAATTTAATTTAATTTGATATATTACTGTAAAATCCCGAGTATAAGCTGCAGCTAATACGTACAAAAAGGCAACATTTTTGAATAGCAGCTAATATGATGTGCAGCTTATACAACTAAAAAACAATTCAAATTGAAGATAAGATTATTTATTTAAATTTTCAACATCACACTCCTCAAAACCATCACACTTTTCATTGTCAATAAAAGTGAAATTTTCTAGTAATTATTTATTTACTGTTATCATAATTTTTAATATTATATTTTCAAAATTTTATAACATAGTTTTTAATTATTTTTTCTAAAAAAATAATAAATTTGTATTGTATTATATAGATGTATAATAAATATTATTTAAATTAATTTTTCTTATAATTAAATTATTAATAGATCTTGCTTCCAGGCAAACAATTGGACAATAGCTAGTTGTAAAATAGTAAAGAAATATTTTAGTTTTTTTTACAAGAAAAATACTTAAAACAATTACATAATTTATGTATAGAAAATTCAAAACTTTGCTTCTAAGGGGATCTGGAACTGTAAAGATATTCAAAAGTTCTTTTAAATTCAAATTGTAGTCTGGCTTCTCCAACTAATCTTTAATGAGACATTTCTGTTTATAAATAATTTTTAACCACTTTGATATTTTATTATGAATACTTATTAATATATTTCGGCTGTTATTTTGTTGATACAAATGTCTAAGAAATGTTAAAAGTATCTATTTAATAAAAAAGGTAATTAAAAAATAATAAAACTTTCTGAATCCATTATCAGGCAGTATAAATATAGAATTGGTCTTTCTGACGTATTGGTTGTGAAACCCTAGTCGTGAGGATCACGTATAAATGGATATTTTACCTCTATTTAATCGCTATGGTGCCTTCAACAAAGATTACAAATATCTCAATTTTATCACTGAACGGCTTTATTAATAGCCAAATTGTAACACTTGCTGAACTCAAAGTCTTTGTGGTCTTGCTGCATTATGAGAAATCAACTTATTTTGACAATTTTTGTCATTTTCATTTTTGTATTTTTATTATCCACCTCAACCAGTCGCTAGGCATCAGAAGCCGTATTATTGGTGATCATCGTACTTGATTTTTTGCAGCATACTCAATCAATCGCTCTGTTTCTGAAAGTGCAACATAACTGGGTGTTGTGGTTTTCATGATTATTTGCAATAATTTCAGCTTTTTCATGTTGAAATACACCAACACGTGAATAGATAGTTCTCAGATCAATACAGACATTTGCGAAAAATCGACAGCAAAATCAAAAACCAAAACAAAAAATCAAATTTCAGCAATTCAAAAAAATGTTTTTATAATCCAAAGTTTGAATTCACAATTATTAAAATTCCAGAAAATTTTAACACAGAGCACCTCCACATTTCAAAATTCCATCAAAACCAATATGTCTCTTTGATCCAGTTTAAGAAATAAATAAAACTTAAAATTTTACAATTTCATAATTTTAAATCATAAATTACCATTGGTTCGCGCGTGGGTGCCGCAGCCGAACAATCAAGAAACTGCAATCGAGCACACATAAACAAGATAAGAAATTGACCGCGTATCTTGTTTATTTTAACTGACTTCATTGTACTTCAAAAGATTTCTAATTAACTTTTATATTTATTAGACATATTTTTTTTCTTAACTAATAAAACACAATTTCAAAACTTACATTTATATACGTTTTTCGTCATCAAAGGTTTGCGTGCTAAGTAAATCATTCTTCGCTGATGAAAACCATGATTGCAAATGATAAAACCAAAAACAAACAAATGTTCCATGTCGTACTTCCGCATTGCCAAGAGTCAGTCTGTCTTGCTACAAAATCATGTCAATGGTACTGACAATACCATACGTATGCTATTTATTATTATTTCGTCCCACTAAATTTTAAAATCAATACCAACAATTTTAGCACCATACATTTTGGTGATGAAATAAAGGAAATTATTAAATAAATACAAATAGAAAACAAAATTAAAATTATGCCAAAATATTCAAAAATAATATAACACAGAAGACCTTATAAACGTATACAAAAACAAAATGGAAACTTTATTTAAGTGTATCGAGGAACGTGTTGAGAATTTTCATTTAATATTTTGAAAGAGGTTGTGACTCAACATTAAAAATGCTGTGACCTTTTACGACAATAAAATAATTATTTTTTACATAATATTTTACTTAAAAAACAATTAATCATACATTTTTATTTTCAAACTTGAAACACTTTGTTTACATGAGAAATTTCTTTACAACACAACTATTACAAAATTCTTAATTTGATATTATTTACATACATTGCAAATTGAAAATAGATGTTTTTGTTATTAATAAACGTATTGTTATAATAAACTGTATTTTATTTTGTTTTGTCCTGTGAAAAAAATTAAAATAAGTCAGTTAAAAAGCATAATAAAAGAAAACATTAGTGGTTACTAGAAAAACAAAGAAGCATGATAATAATTTTATATGATATTATCGACACAATTCATGTAATCATTTTATTATTTTTGTTATTTTATTCCTGCCACTAGAAATGGTATCAGTAGACTCCATAATGAAAAATACGTTGCTTTATAATTACAAATCTGAGAAAAATTACATAATATAAAATAAAAATCAATAATCTTATAACATATATACATACCAACTCACCTTGATGTTGCTGTTTGCAGTGAGATAAAAAATACATATTTATAGGGATTAATTATTTTAATTACTTACAACAAAAATTTAACTCAATTTATTTTGAATTAATTCCGAAAAATAAATCATTTCCTGAATATTTATAAACAATATTAATAAAGTTATATAATAAAAGTCATATTTTAGCTTTCAAAACTTTTAAAAAAGACTGAAATCCATTGACTTTTTTTTATCAAAAATAAAATCCAGCAAGTTGATTTTCATATCAACTTGTATTATAAGAGGATTCATCTAATTGCATTTTGCTATATGAATAATAAACCTTCATGTCAAAAAAACTATACGAATAACATTTATATTATAACGAAATATGACCATCAAAAATTACGGGAAAGAATAACAAATAGTAATTCTTAAAATAATAATTTTTTAATATTTATATTCAAGCAAATTTATAAACATAATAAAATGTGAAAATTCATAAAAACTAGATAAGTCTTATCCATTGTGCTACCTGTGCTTAGGATTGGGTATCAAAAGAATCAGGACATTTGTAAAAATAATAAATAATTCTTTTTGTTTAAATTAATATGTTTAAAAAATAATATAATATAAATCGGTTTTTTACTTCTTTTAATATTTATTTAACAATTTTTAAGTGGCGTTATAATTTTTAGCACGGGAGCTCTAACTTTCTGCCAATAACTCCTTTCGAAAAATGATTGACCAAGATGCAAAATTACAATGATAATTATGTAATTGAATTATTCAAAAAGAACAATAAAAATAATAAATTCTAAAGTTAAATCGCAACAATAACTCAAATTAAATTGCTTTCCAACTAAAATACTTAAAATATAGGGAAAAAATATTTGTTTGATCAAAATCTAATAATTTCCTTACATAATAATATTTCTTTAGTGAATTACTTCATGTGGAAACAATCTTCCACTTTTTAATTAAAAAGATATTTCTGTTCTGCCAACAACTTTGTTAGTTAAATAATGTATAGTTTATTTAGATAAAAATATTAATAATTTGAAATTAATTTATCATTTAATAAAATTTAAATATTATTATATGTTACAAATATTCAATTTATTTTTTAATTATAGTTTGTAAATCATAATAAAAGTTTTATTAAATAATAATAATAATAATAATAATAATAATAATAATAATAATAATAATAATAATAAATAATAATAATAATAATAATAATAATAATAATAATAATAATAATAATAATAATAATAATAATAATAATAATAATAAATATAATTACAAATATTATAAATAATAATTATCTTTACCATAATCTAAATATACTAAATTTTAATAACAATTATATTAATAATACAATAAAATATTTTAGCTATTATTAACGGGATTTCTGGGTTTGTACTTTTGCTCTGCTGAACAGAAAGTTTTCAAGAAAGATCTTGTGTCAATGATAGTTAGAGTAAGTTTATAAATTTTTAAATTACAATTCAAATAAACTATTTTATAAAATATCTTTTTTGAAAGAATTTTTTAAATTTTATTATTAATTTAAATAGAATATTACTAGCGTAGGGCTTGATGAAAAATCTATAGTTCATCTCTGGTGTTGTAAATGTGACATTTAATGGGCTTTTAGGCTCTGTTTAAGACAGAGTTTTACCCATATTTCCCATTTGACAAATCAGTTTTTTAGAATTAAGTGATTAAAAAATAAAATATTTTATCCCTTCAAATCCACAAGAAAACATTGTAATAATCCTAAAAACTTATCGAGAACGAGTATTAATTTTATTACTCATGTTCTTAAGAACATTATATAAATAATATGATTCTAATATAATAGTTAATTAATTTTTTGAAAGAAACTAAATAAAATTTCATTAAATACTATAAATAATTTTGTATAATAATTGAAATTAATAAATTTTAATATAATATTTTTATTTGGTTTTTCAAACGAATTTTTAGTAAATTCCGAATTTGATTAAAAATTAATTAATTGATTTTTAATTATCATATTTTTGTCACATAACAAGTGTAAAATGTTTGTTGAGTTATGGAAGAGAAAAAATTTTGTTAAGAAAGATATATGAAGAAGTCTTATGATAGCAATAATACAAGTTGAGGAGTTTACGCTTTATTATGTAGATAAGTGAATTATGTAAAAGTGAATTTGTAGGATGCAAGAAAACTTAAGTATCTTTTTTTTAACATTTTAACTATATATTTTTGTTAGTTATTGTAATTATCTTTTATATAGTAGATATTTGATTAAAATCTCAAAGTAAAAATCATATGAGTACAAATATTTTATATTTTAACCATTAGTTACTTTTCATTATCAATTAGTAGATGGTTATGTCCCATTTAAACAACCTAACTCCTGCTAAGAAAAAATTTTAGACTTAAAAATAATAAGCTAGAATTATCATATTATTTTTATCTAGATCAAGCAACATTGTCAACCCGGAACAATATAATAAATATGTAGGTCACAGACAAATACATCCCATAGTGTTTTTAAGAAATTTGTAGGTAATAAACACATACATACTTTATATATATTTTAAATTCAGACCACTATAATAAAGAAACATGTCACAACGTTACAGTTCAAACATTCAATGACATTTTTCTACAAGTAGTATAGATTGATAATATGTGCCACATGCATAGTGACCATTATAAATTGAATTATGATATCATTAATTCAATACTGTATTTTATTAATAACGAAAGGAATCTTACAACCCATTATTCTGCATTTATCCGACTTAAAATGTATTATTCGATTTTTCCTCCTTTCTATTAACAATTTGCTGGGGCTTTTTTGTTGAAAACAATATATATTTGATCAAGGATGGAAACTAGTTTTTAACCGAACCAAATGCCATGCAAACCATCAACTTTTTAAAATTTTTTTTGAAACAAAAACCGATGGAGTCTTTAAAAATTTCCACCAGATCTAATTAAATTGTTCAAAATCTTCAACCTTTAAATACATGCTACATTAAAAGTACAGTAGCTTTCTTTGTTGTGTTCTGATATAAATGTTAAATATATTGCTGAATTTAAAAGACTTGTAAAAATTTACATGATTTAATATCTGAATTAAAAATAAGTAGTACTGAATAAATAATTATTCAGAATCTTGTACAACCATAAAACAAGAAAAGGTTTCAATAAGTGGTTTGTTTTTTCAAATTTGGACAAATTGCAAAATCAAATTTCAAAAAATTAATACTAGTTCATCAAAAAGTTGTTAAATTTAAAAGAAAAAGAAAGGAAATTGGGTTCTAATCTTTATGAAGAATCAGAACGAACAAATTATGTTCTCGTTCATCAAATTTAAATTTATCATAACATCGAGGTTTTTGACAATAAACACTTTTTTGAACTTTGATTTTGTAATTTGTCTAAATTTGAAAAAAACAATCCACTCGGATTTATATAAAATAGCAAAAATTGTATTTGTTGTATCTTTTATACAGGTCAATGAAGAAAGGGCATTTTCTGCTTAAAAATTTATTATGGCAGATAATAAATTTTTATTATTTTATTTTTGTTTTTTTGAAAATGAATTTCTTATTTATATTTATTTATATTTAAAAAAAATCAATTGAATTTTGTTTTAATTATTTTTTGTTTTATACCTTATTAAGAAAATGAAGAGTTATGCTGAAATAATAATGATTATTTGCTTTGATGACAAAAAAAAGTTTTTCCTTTTCACTTTTAGAAAATTTTATATTCTGAACAACCAAAATTACTAAAAAACCAGAACCGAAACAAAACCATTTCATAAAACCTTAACAACTAGATCCATTCATTCTTAAGTTTTATCGATAAATGAGTTTATGCTCTCTTTGTCAAGTTCAAATTGCCGAGCAATTTTATTTACAGTAAGTTTCAAAGCTTTAAGGTAGATGATGCCAAACCCTGTTTATAACTTTTACAAATACCTTTTTTGCACCTCCCCAAAACCCGGATCCTATCATATATTTTAACATGTATTGATGTTTTCAATCGCTTTGCAATCGCTTTGCAATTCTAGTTAGGACAAAATCTACAAAATTAAAATGACTAAATCAAATCATAATTTATTTGACGATGGACATCAGCAACAGTTCATAAGAATGAAAGACATTTTACATGTAAGTAATACATTCATAAAAAGATAATGACTCCTTAACCTTTTAGTGTCTGTCAGGATCTAAAATAGAAGTTCTATTTTGGGTAATATTAAAATTTGTATCTAAAAAAGCAAAGGAAATATGTTTTATACAATTTAATCCTAGTATCATTTGTTCGTACATTTTGTCTGAACCATTTTGTCCTAGAACTAAAAATAGCAGTCTTGCCTTTGGTCATTATTTAGGATTCGATGCGAAATTGATTATGAGGATCATATGATGGCGGAAGAGGAAAATCTAACAGCAGAAGAACAACAGAGATAAAATAATCATTTTATGGAAATTTTTGATGTAAATTTTTTGAAATAAACATATTTATTAAATGTTTATAATCGTGTGCGTGTTTATTTTCACGATTTGCTATTTAAATTTATAGTGGTTTTCAGTTTTAAACAAACAATATTAATCGCAATAATAATAATAATAAATAAAAAAATAAATATAATAATAAATAAATTGAATAATTCTTACAAATTTCTTACAACTAATACTTTGCAGGTAGTCGTCTTGTAGCAACTCTATTAGTTTTGTTTGTGACTTATTTTAAACGTATTTAGAAAAATAATAATTTTAACCTTTCATAAAACTCTTGTTAGATGATTTAATACCTTACATAACTTTGACCAGTATCGTAGAAATTTGAAAAGCATTTTTAAAATCATATAAATTTACATACAGAACATGAATATTAAACAGTTGACCGATTTATTAATTAATTTATATAGAACGTGTGTATATGTTTGATGTATTTATTAGTCAAAGCTATATATAGTATGTAAGAATGTGACCTAGTTAATTATTAAACTATATAATCTTGAGTCAAGACTCTTGACCAACTTATTTATTAAGTGTTAAGTTATCATAATATTTGGAATACAAAATGCAAAGTATCTACGAATTTATAAAACTGATTTTATTATACTCAACCTTTAAATCTCTAGTAAATTGGAAACTGTTATAATTACAATTGTGGCCAAATTATTATTTTTATTACTATTATTATTATTGCAAGGAAAGATAATTAAAGAATATTTTATAATTAATTAAATTAACCCATTAAGTATTACTATGTCAAAATTGAATGTTGGTATGTTTTTGTGCCTGAAGGTATTTTGCACCAATAATTAGAAAACCAATAAACTCCCTTGTAGATGTTAGCGCGATAGCTATAAAAGACTTTGTTGGGGATTTGTCGTCAGTATAAATCTTATCTATTTATAACTCTTTTTAACATTTATTATTATTAATAATCGAATTGCTTACAATTAATTTTCAAAAAGAATTTATAAAGCATTACTAAAACAAAAACTAAAATAATTCCTTGTTATGATTTTAATCTGTTTTCAAACAAATTTGTAAAAGTTCATAGAGTTTCATTTTTTCCATTCCATTCAATACTTGGTGAATTTCTGACTTCGTTTATATGTAATAAAATGTTAAGAAATGCATTATTGATAAAATGATAAAACAATAAAATGCATGTATTCTGTAATTTATAAAGAAGTTTTATTTTATAAGAATTAATAATTTAAAACTATTTTTGGACACATGAAAAAAAGACCAAAATTGATTTAGACTAATTTAAATTAATTGGATCTTAATAAACGTTTTATATTGGAATTTTCTCTGAATCAGGTTCCTCGTGTTCATTAGAAATATCAAAGAAGAAACCAAACAAAATATAATTTATTCATTAATAAATTCATAACATTTATCGATTAAAAATCTAAAATATTAAAAACATAAAAGTCACCAGCTAAATAAATGTGGCGCCCTTATTAACATATAATATAAAAACAAGAAATGATTTTATTAGCATTTCTTAAAATTTAAGTCTTACAATTATCTCCTTTGATTTTGACAAGACTTTATGAAATAATTTTCATTTTGAGAAAACTGCTGAATAAAACAAGAAAATCTCAGTAAAAAAAGTAACACATGATGAATCGAAAGATAAAAAATAATCATTTATCTGAGCGTTGTCATTTTGGTAAACAATTAAAAATTATAATGCTAGCAAATACATATCATGAGTTAATTCAAACAAAATATTTCATTTCAATTTAAAAAGATTGATTTTTACAATTCATGACTTTTGAGAAAAAATGTTAAAATGTAATAAATTTAAGAACTCGTTTGCTGACATAAAAATTACAGTGTAATTCTAATACAATTTTATGAATGTTGAAAACAAGGTTAAATTTAAGATTGTTATATTTGCTTATTGTTTATATCATATTTCTCATTCATCTGGTATACTTGCAAAAATTTATTTTTATTCTAAAAATATTCTAAAGATTGACCCAAAAATTATGAAATCAGGGACTTTCGAGCCCCACTTCATATTTCGTCAAAGAAATACACCAAGTATTTGGTTTTCACATTTTTGTTTTAACTGTTTTTATTTTATCCTGAATCCTAAATGATTTCTGTGAGGTGTTTTCAGCAGAAAATTGAATATTTCGGATTGTTTGTCAGAGAGATTTAAAATAATTTAAATAATTAAAAAAAGATAAAATCAGTTTTTATTAGTAAAATTTTAAACTTATAATTAATAATTTTTCGATGTATTTTTAAAATAAATGACATAATTAGCTTTGATTAAAATTTAAATATAAAGTTCTTTAAATTTTAATAAAATTTTATTATTGAATTTCTCTGATAAATTGTTTAAATTTTTTGGTTCAATGCTTGAAAGTTTGTCTAAATAATAAACAATTTTTGGAATATGAGTTCATTTAATACAAATGTTAATCAAGGTAATTTAGAAGATATTTTAGCAACTTCTAACAATTTCAAAGATATATGAAAAAAATTTGCAAATATATTTGCTTTTGTCATGTTATGCCAAACTGCTGAGCTTACTGTCATGTCTTCATTTACCTCTAAATTAAGTTCTATAATATTTTCGCTTTAAATGATATTTTCTTTATGGGATTTCAAAGACATGCATTTTACATTTTCTGTGATTCTTGCCATTTGTGCATTAAAAAATAATTATTTTTTAGAAGTCAGTGCAATTCATTTTACATATGGATCCCACGCGCTGTCTTAAATAGAGTTGAAACTATAACATTTTATTTGACGTATTGTATCAAACAGACTGAAAACCCAACTGATAAAGTCAGATATTATATTTAATTTTTGATTTCCGAAAGACATAAAACGGTTCTTTTATCTTGATTAATTTTCATAATGCTAAATATCTTCCATTAATCTATATTCATTCCTTATTTCTGAATGTTTAATGTATGATTTTATTTTTCCTCAACATTATAATAGAATAGTCAAGTTACAACTTTAAAATTATTTAATTAAAATTTTGATTTTAAATAAACAAATAAAGCTATTTTATAATATAAATATATTTTATAAATAAATAATATAAAAATATTTCTACCTAAACCAGTTAAAAACTGTAAACTAACATACAACAATTATGTTTTGTTAGGATAATATCACTAAATCTCAAACCGATTTTCATTAACATTCTAACATTTCTCCCAGTGTACAGGTTGGTTTCAAATGCCCCATCGTAAATTTAGGGTGGAAACCCTTCAAAAGTGTTATCAACGGCTTCTTGTATGCTGTCTGTATCCATAAAATGTTGAAATTAACATGCAATAAACAGAAAAGACCAATCCAAGCTATAAGGTGCCTGAGGAATGATCTGAAGTCAACCTATTCCTTATAATGAGCAACCTAATTATGCGCACTGGTCCATTGTCGTGCTGTAAATAATGAAGAAACTTCCGAGGTTTTTAAGTCAATCTGTGAACTTTCTCAATTATCTGGTAATAAATGTCCCCATTGATGGTTTTTCATTTATCAAAATATTTGGTCAGAATCCCTCCTTTGTAGCTCCAAAATGCAGTCAACATAAGCTCAGGTGAATGTTTGATTCGAAAACGGACTAAATAAACTTTGAATAGTTCAAGTCTTAGCCATTCCAGCAATTCGCGTTTAGATTTAGACACATATAAGAAAAAGTCTCACATCAACAGTACTAAAATTCACGAATGGAAAAGTTAAGAGAACATACTTTTCATTGATTTAAACTAACTTTTAGAGTAAGAATCTTCGGGGAAAGAGTGAGACAGACTTATGAAATTTGATGTTTTGTAACTATTGTCACATTCAGCCTTCGGAGATTTGTAAGCTATCCGCAAACTGTCTGGTCATTACTCTGCGATCTTTAAGCACTATTTTCTACAATTAAATTTATTGTTTTTATTTTCAATGATACAAGACAACTTTCTCTTTCTTCACCTTTTACACTTAAGCGTACTCTGTTAAATTATGAAATCCAGAATTTAATTGTAGACTTTGAAGTTCGGATCAAATTTTCAATATTTTTCTGACTGCAATGAAAAAGAAAAAAGCAAAACCGAATAGCACTTCAATAATCCACTTTATCCACAATTTCCACTTGCATTGACATAATTATGTATTACACCTGAAATAAAAGATAAGAATCAATAATATATTATCCACCAAACATTCAATAAATTATTTATAAAATGATGACAAAAAGTTTTAAAAAGTTCTTTTTTAACTGAAGTAGACCAGAACTGTTTAGGGTGTCCCACGCGCTTTGAAATTTAATAATGTTGATTATTCATTTTTACCCTATAAAGTTTATATTATAAGCGTTTATATTTGATTATAATGTTTTAGAATTTTATTATTATCAATTTGGTTCCAAAAATGATAAGCATAATTAAGTTTTAATCACATTTCAATTTATAATGATGAAAATATAAAATTGCATAATTAAATTAAAATAAAACTAATTTAAAAATTTAAATGAATAATTAACATAAAAAAAATTCAAGGAATCACTAATATTTTAAATATTCAATGTGGAAAAAATTCTATTTGTTTTTATAAAATATAAAAATTTGCCATTAAATTCTTTGAGTAAACTTTGAATATTTATTTGTGTTATTTAATAATTAAGAATAATTTTTGAAATTTTTCTAACTTGAAATGTTCAATTAATATAATTTATAGATAAAAAAACTTTTATCAAAATATAAATATTGTTATTTCTTTTATCCTGAATTTTATTTACAATGAGCCGCATTCTGTTGAAATATTCTTAATTTTTTGTTTAACTTTAAAATTTGGAAAGTTTTCATGGATAAACAAAGAAAACAAATAAACTATAAATATTTTAAAAGTTCCTAAATTCTTCATTCAATAAGACATTATTTTTCTCATGATTTATGAACTAGTAGCAATATATCTTTATTTCAGAAGCTATATTTTTCAGGTCGTTAAGACCTATACAAGTGTCTGAGATATGTTCAAATGATTCGGAAACTATAGGAATACGATATTTATTCTTTCAAAAAAATAAGTCAATTATTGAAATTTGTCCATTGAAACAACAAATATGCACAATATTAATGATGAATGAAGAGGATGCTCTGAATTGTAGCAATTACGTAATAAAACAATAATATTCGTGTAATCTCACTATTTCTTGACGCTATGATTAATTATGATTCATGAACGCACTAACTTTTGATTTTAAATCCAAATTAATGATATTTAATGATGTTTGCCAGGATACAACATTCCCTATTTGTCGATTTTTCATCTTAAAAATGTGTTATAATATTTTCCATGAATTCTTAAATTGTTGTTATAAATAAATAATTTAATAAAACCAATTTAAGTCACGCTTAATGGATACAAAAGAAAAGACTCTTTTGGATTTCAGAAACGGAAGAGATAGAAGATTATATAAAGAATATGAAGGATTTCTTGAAAATAATTCATAGGCTCTAAGCACGTTGCATAGTATGCCCAGTGGATAAGAATGATTTTCAGTATAAGTTCTATCGCTTATATATAGAGCCGAATTACAAGTTAAGTGCCAAGGTCCCTGACTTAACCCTTTAGGTGTGGTAGGAGATTTTTAATAAATCTGCAAAAAATTACAATTTAAACATCGTATTCTTTGATAATAAAATTTTTTCTCAACGGTTTCGAAAAAAAATAACAACGGTTGTAATTATTTTCGTTGTTCATTAATGAATTCCTGTGAGGGAAATGTGTTTCAAGTATATTGACCGTGTTTTGTACAGATTCGTAAGGCGAGACGTTTTTTGTGACTGTGACTACATATGTTTTTGCCGCACTCAATAAGCATAAAGTATTGGAACGATATATTGTTCTACCGCACTCAAAGGGTTAAGATACCCATATAATTATTATTTAGATTTCATTTTTTTCATAATAAAACCTTAAAAAAAATTGAGAATCATTTACTGGAAGTAATGAGTTAAAGGGTATATGAGGTGTAGATAAAAGGATAGCCCAGATCTGTCCGTCATTAAACAAGATAAAATACAAAATTATACAAAATTAAATATTAACTATTGTTAGTAATATGGAAACGAAAATAAATAAATATGAAAATCAATATTGTGTGCAGTAAATTAATTAATAATTTTTATTAAATTTATTAGTAATCTAATTAGATTTATAATGGTTTTATGATTCATTTTTATTATTACATTTTAAATTTCATAAAATATTTCACTACTCAAAATATATTCCGACTTGAAATTTCTAGCTTTTTATAATTCAGATGCCCGATTTGAAATTTTACAAATATTGCAAAAATTATTGACAATTTTTTTCAATTAGTTTCATAAATTAAATGGGTTTCTTCATTTTGGTTCTGGTAAATTCCTGTTCAGGTAAAGCCAAGCTATGAAACCTTAATAATCAATGGCTAGGAAGAATTATATGTGAGGAGCACTTAAAATTTAAGTTGTACTTAGCTGAGGGTCAGATTTTAATTGAACCGGTGCCACCGGCACCTTTCCAAAATTGAAGCATATATTTATAATAAAAAGATAACGCCAATAAAAAACTTTTCGTACGATATATTTCGATAGCATAGCCATCATCTTCAGGTACTCAAAACCAACTAAAAATATTATGAATTAACATTTAATTTAAACAAATTATTTTTTATTAATTTAATTTTTTAATAAATAAATATTTATAAAATATATTCAATTCACTTTTAATTAATTTAAAATTCTAAAATTTTCACTTATATTCTAATTTTTAAAAAATTAATGTAATTTAAAATTTTCAACTATTTTAATAATATTAAAAAAACAAACATGATTTAACATACGTAAACTATTTAAAAACATTCAAAACATTCGTAGTCACAGCACTTTGCACATTAATCTTTGGATCCAATGACCTTATCAGCAATGCTTCACATATCACGCGTTACCAATAATTATTAAAACTTTTCAACAAAATTCTAAAATCAGACATTTCACTTTTACAGCATCTATTGTGTTCACTAATATTGGTCAAACCCTTCAATTGACAATGCTCTAGAACTCGAGTACAGAGATGACGGGAAGTCTCTCCAATGTATGTGGCATTACACCCATTACATGTAAATTGATAAACGAGATCAGAACACAATTCAACCGGAGTTTTTGATTTATTAATAAACATATTGCGTACCTTACACGAATTAGAGACGATCTTATACTCTAAATTTCCCATCTGTTTACTTAACTTCCTTTTATAATTTGTAAAGCCTTCAGAGTACGGCAATACTAACACATATGAATATATTTTGAATTGAATATATTTTATAAATATTTATTTATTAAAAAATTAAATTAATAAAAAATAATTTGTTTAAATTAAATGTTAATTCATAATATTTTTAGTTGGTTTTGAGTACCTGAAGATGATAGCTATGCTATCGAAATATATCGTACGAAAAGTTTTTTATTGGCGTTATCTTTTAATTAAATCGTTGCCAAATTTATTTAATTATTTATTTATATTTATAATAGTAACTTCTTTTGATTTTCACCTCTGATTTCTTTATATATATATATATATATATATATATATATATATAAACATTTAAAATTTTAGTATTATATAATTTAAAAATTGTGATTTCCTTATTCTACAATGTCAACCTGATTTTATATCCATGTGCAGAAATTGCCTCAGGAACTGATAATTTGACATTTCTATTATTTTCTGTTAATGCTTATTAATTTATTTTATTTCTCAAAATTATTTAATAAATATTCAGCCGTATATTAATAAATACTATAATTATATATCATAATTGTTGTTATTGTTTCTATGTGCTAGAGTAAGAAAAAGAGGTGGTGCAAGTTAGTGAGAAACGAAGACAGAATATTATATATATATATATATATATATATATATATATCAGTGACGAGGCGTGAAATACGGCATCATAAAAATTTTCTGTGGATTTAAGTGTCTTAAGTAGTTCTTTTTTTATTGAAATTACGGCTAATGAACTTAATCTTTCTGATCCCATTTTGTTGCGAGCGTAATTTTTAATTCTTTTCATACTTGAGAAAACTCGTTCTGCTGTTGCTGTTGTTGGTGGAATTTTTAACACCAGCTTACAAAGTTTTGTATATTCATTAAAACAATTGTCTAAGTCACAATTCCTCATAAAGCAAAGAATTTCATCAGATTATTTTTTGTTCTTAATGTCTAAATCACAAAATATAACTTTGAGTTCAGTTTCAAGGTTTTGAATATCAAAGTATTGCATATAATTAATTTTTAAGTTGTTTATAAGGTTTTTGCAAATTTTCATATTGACTGGTATAAGTTAATTCAATGAATTTAATTTGTTTCAATGAATCAAAGCGATTTTCCATTTCCGAAATCATTTTTTGCCCAATTTTATTAAGTAATACTTTATAATACTGTGAAATATTTTTACAGAAAGTTCTCTTTTTTGCGATGCTAGTTGCAGAATATTGAGCTCCAAGTTAATTAATTCAAAATGTTCTTCGAATTTCTGAATCATTAACTCATCTATCATGTTTTTAAACTCTGTAATTTTTCGAATACAGTAGGATATGTCATCGATCTTTTTTTGTAATATATCGTATAAAACTTCAGATTGTGGAAAGATTTCGTTGAAGAAGTATAGTAGCACTAAAAAATCTGGATCTTTTAAGAACTGCGAGAACCCAGTAGCTAAAATAAGACTATCTTTATCCCAATGAAAATAGGATGTTTGATTTTTAATAGATGAGAAATATAGTTTGAGATTCTGTAAGTCAGTGGAAACGGTTTAGACAAGCCTTCCATTGTACTCCCACCTCGTAGGAGAAACTTTTGGATGTCGCTCAGAAGAATATTGATAAAATGCAGCTGCATGTTTTGATGATTTGCTGAAAAATATTGTAAGACCAGATAAAGTGGTTAAAAAAAACTTTGCATTGATTTTCCTTTTCGCATGATTTCTGCAATACCAAACTCAGCCTGTGAGCTAGGCAGTGAACAAAATTGGCTGATTTGATAACATTTTTTATTAACGCTTGAAGCCCTCCTGATTCACCTGACATTACTGCAGCGCCATCGTAACTCTGAGCTACTAATTTGTGATTTAATTTTTCATTCTCCAAAAACGTCAAAATAATATCCGATAAAGCTTTAGCATCTCGAATTAATGACACATCTATAAATTTAATGAATCGTTATAAATGGCACCGTCATTTGAAACATATCTTAAAACAATTGCTAACTGCAATTTGTTCGAGCAATCAGTTGTTTCATCCAGTATTATCGACACAAAATCGGTTTCTTTATTCTCACTCAATATTTTTTCAGTCACTACGTTAGAAATAGCATTGATTAGATCATTCTGAACATCACTTGATAATCCGGAAAAAACAGTGGCATTATCCAAATGTTCGTTGTAAAAGCGGATTTCATTCAGAAAGTAAATTTATGATTTCAATGTAATTTCCTCTGTTAATTGAAGCTGCTGATTCATCATTTCCACGAAAGGCCAATTCCTGTTGTCTTAGAAAGCACACGACGTCAATTAACCAACTAAGGATCTGTCGATTTTTTTAAACTTTTTCATTAAACTGCTGCACAGAAATTTTTCTCATTGTATCCATTTGATTCTCAATTCTCTGTTGTGTGCCAAATTTTTTCAAATAAATCAGAAAACACAAATTTGTCATTCCATACATTTTTCTAATGTTTAAATAACAAACATAACCAACAATATAGGGCACAAAATGATTTGCACCATGTTAACCATTCAATTTGTTGATACTTATCTGTTGAAAAATGTCGGACACATTTTTTTTGTTCTGGTTCTTAAATTTTCCAAAGATAGTGTTGGCTTGCCATTCTTAATTATTTACATTTTATCATCAAACAAATGATTGTTCAAATAACTTTTATATTATGCAATTGCAGTTATCATCCTCCATATTACTTTTATTCAATAAAGTTATTTTAAATAGGGGATTATATTTAGTTTATAATATTATTTGCAGAATAGTCAAAATGCTTACCAAAATCAATTTAACTTTTATAATATGAATAACGATAAAAAACACTTAAAACAAACCGTCACGAATCACGATTGCTACCAAAAATTAAAATAAACTACCTTGCAAAATTTATTTTTCCTATTAACTCAAAACTGGAAGTAATTTTAAAATTGATTCCTTGCATATGAAAAACCAAAATATACTAATTAGAATAACTTAGAACAACTTACGTTTTTGTTTTTTTTTCGTTCAATTCATTTAATTTTGATAAATTTCTGTCAAAACTCATGCAGATTAAACACAACCATACTGGAATTAATCATATCGTATAAAAAAGGTTACCCCTTAATTTTGTACGGTTTAAACCGTACAAAATTAAGATGCCTAAGTTTAACGAAAACTTGACAAAATTTTGTAAAAGTCCATTGTGGTCAAATATATGAGAAAACGTGTAACGTACCAAAATTAATGAATAAGTCATTAATTTTGCTTAAGGCTATTGTGGTCACCGCTTTTCATTATAGCATAAATTTGTATTATTAAATATGCATCGCCTACTATAAAAATTTTGTTCTAAGTATTAACAAAATTGATTGAAGTAATTTCAAAATTGATTCCCTTGCATGCATTTTGCATTGCATATGAAAAACAAAAATGTACAGTTATTAGAATTATATTACTTTTACTTATGTATCATTGAAATTGAATACACAGAGCCTACTTACAATATTTTTTCTGCGTATTAACAAAATTACTAGAAATAATTTTAAAATTAATTCCCTTGTTTGCATATCAGAAACAAAAATATACCGCTATATTATAATTTATATATAATTGAATTTGCAGCGCCTAATATACGATTTTTTTGCTGCGTATTAAGAAAATTAGAAGAAGTAATTTTAAAATTGATTCCCTTGCTTGCATATGAGAAACAAAAGTATACAGCTATATTATAATTATTTATAATTAAATATGTACCGACCTACTATACGAAATTTGTTCTACGTATTAACTAACAAATCAGTAAAAGTAATTATAAAATTGATTACTTTTTTTCTTTACAATTTCATCATGTTGTTCTTTCTGCATTGTTCTTAAGCATTGCTTCCGTTGCTTCCATGGACGCTTCGTCACTGATATATATATATATATATATATATATATATATAATTTAATTTAAGTTTTATTTTAGTAGAGATAATTAATCTTTATATAAAATTATTATGCATCACACATTTCGTAGTAATTTACTATTTTCCATTTTTAAATTTAATTTGTCACTATTTTTACAATAAGCTTTACTATTTATAACAAGGGAAGTTTTCACTAAAATTTTAATTTAAAAAAATTAAAATAAAATGAAATAAACATTAAAAATTAAATGGAACAAATAAAATACCTTTTTATTTTGATAGATACTAACATTTTTCAATAATAATAATAATAATAATAATAATAAAATAATAATAATAATAATAATAATAATAATAATGATAATAATAATGGTAATAATAATAATAATAATAATAATAATAATAATTTTAAATAAAAATTTCAAACTCAATTTGTCAGGAATATTGAAAGTAAGAAATTAATAAGAAATAAATAGAAGATATTGATTAAAAAAGTTTAAAGAAAATAATGAACGGAAAAGATTTAAATGGAAAATAATAAAGTATATGAAATTTATATTTTTTTCTTAACACAACAATTGCCTGTTATTATAATTGTTGTTTAAATTGTGTAATATAAGTGTTATTTTGTTATTATTATTATTTTTACATGAATAAATTTAGATACAGGAGTATACACAAACACCCCCAGACCGTCATGATACCTCTTCATAGGATACTCGATTGCACCTTCATTTTCTTACACGAAAGAGATTATAAATAATTAACTTATAACAATTTACAAAACATTAACATAACAAACACTAATAAATTTCAAGGTCATACTAGATATTTAGTTAAACAGTAAAATATTTTATAAATGATATTAATTATTAAGTAATCCTATAATTTACAATTAAAATGACAAAAAAATTATCAAGATAGGAACATTAATTATTTTAATGTTTCTTTTAAAAGATCGGGTAAATGAAGTATTTAAAATTTAAAACGAGAGAATGGGTGGATAATAAAAATAACTCAAAATAACTAATTTGCCAAAAGAAATTTGTTTTAAGTTGCCAATTCAATATTTATCTGTTGAATAATTTGAATTATTCCTTTAGTCTTGAATTGATCAGAAAAGAGAAAATCGCATGTCACAATTATAATATCCATGCAAAAATGAATAAATATAAAACTTTTTTGAAAAATCGATAATAACGAAAGAGAGTTTGAAAATTATTTTATTTTCGTGCAAATTTAAAACAAAAAAAATTATATCAAAATATGATGTTAATTTTCTGCGTAAAATAAAATTTGTTTTTCTTTATTTAGTTACTAAAATGAAATAATTTCAAAACAAATCAAGATTGATAATTTAATTACAGTAATATTGAATTTTAGAAATTTCTATATTTTATTTTCACAGAATTTTTCTAGAATTTTTCACAGAACAGTTTAAATATTTTGGAAAACTTTATTTAATTTCTATATATTTATTTTTTGAAATGATACAAATGATAATTTTTATTACCTTGATTTCATAAAAATACATTTCTAAACACTTTAACTTACTAAAATGTAGTAAAAGCTACACTAAAAAAAGTATAAATGGAAGTTTGCAATTAAAATTGTTGAATTTTCACCGATATTTTTTTTGGTCTTAGTATTTCCTATAGGCCAATATGATCTGTGAATTTCTTAGCTTGAATAAGGTTTAAGAACTCAGTAAAAGACATTGGTAATTATTAAATTAAAATAAGTAAATTAAAGTAGAATAAGTGAAGTAAATACGAATATGTAAGGATAGATCGAAAAGATGATATAAAGCGAATATTTTAAAGTAAACTCTGGTAAAGTAAGAGTCAAACAATTTGTTATTACCGAGCTTTAGTAAATTTATTATCTGGTGAATAGAATTTGAATAAAGCAAATGAAAATTAATTATGTTGAATTTGTAAAAATTGCTGCTGGTAAAAGTGATAGATCTTTAAAGAAACATATTTACTTTCTTAAAATCAAGTTAATTAAGCTAATTGAAATTAAAACTGGAAATTTCCCAAACAAGATAGATTTATTTTTAGTGATAAAATTGTTATCGATACCCAACATTCTTCATTCAAAATTTCCAAAATTTGATTCAAACAGCTAAATTCAAGCAAAAAACTCTTTAAAAACTATCAAATTTATTATTATTATAATTATTTACTTAAAAATTCATTTCAAAATTAAATAATCTGAAATTTTTAATTAAATTATTTTATATATATTATCATCCTGATGACTCTATATCTATAATCTATCTTTAATTTTTCAAATTGTCATTTTGTCAACTGTAACTTTAACAATTCTTATTTACTTTATTTATTTTTCTTTAATTTATTTCTTTAATTTTAATTATATATTAACATTATCTTGTGGGCACAGTTGAGGTCAAACCCTAATAGCTTAAACAATAAAAATTACATTTATAGTGCAGCTTTTGATATGTCTACAATTCATTTCTCACGTGCATCTGTAAATAACCGGTTTTTTAAATCAATAATTATAATATCACTGCCTATGTGACGCCATCTTGTGAGACTTTCTCTGCAAAGGTCACTGTCACTCGTCTGACTTTTAACGCTGGCGTTGAGTTCTCAGACGTCAGAGATCAGACAGAACTTCCTTATATTCTTCAGGAAAAAAGTCATTAAGACAGAACCTCAGGTTTTTCACTTTTAATTGAGTTAGCTAGCCTCCTGATACCCATCAATTAACTTCATTTTCGTAACCAGAACGTAGATTTTGGTTTATTACATAATTGAAACTGTGTTCTTCAGAATAGGAACTAGTTCTTTCATTTCCATGACACTACTTATTTTCCCTCATCGAATTCAGCTCTGAAATCAGATAAAATCTGGTTTTCTTCCAGTACCAAAATCAACAAAAATCCACCAAAACAAATTAGTCTGTTGTTGATAAAAACTCATCTTAGATTCTCAACAGCATCTAGACTATTTACGATATTCGCCATCACCAGGTATTTTAACATGAATCACACTTCTTAAACGAACAACATACATTGAATCTCTCCGTCACAACACACTCTAGTTCTTCTACTGCAAGCACATTCTTGTATTCACCTGCATCTTTTGCTAAGCTATTAGAAACTATCGTTTTGGAGCACCAAGTGTAAACTAAACCTGCGTTGCACTTACTATCCACTTTCAATGCCCTCTTCATTCCGGCTTTTAGTAAGAAGGTGGTGGCGCACCAGCTTCTCTTAGCCAGTTTCAAGTTGCATTTAAAATACAACAGTGTTTTGATATGTGCTCTTTTGGTCCACATTTTCAACATTCTTTGAGAGATCTTATACTTTTGTAGTTGATAAGTTTCCTACACTGATGGAACGTTTGAATTTCACTTTTCTTACTGATTTGTCGTGACGTAAAGTTAATAGCCTTGCTGGTTTTGATTGATCCGACATCAGTGCCAAAGCCTGTCTTACTACCAGTGAGAAATTTTGATTGAAGATTTTTTAATTGTTTTGACATAAACCAAAGTAGTCCTACGACGAAAACTCTTTTAAATAGTGTTAAATCTTGTATCCCAGACAGAGATACGAGTTGCTGGCTTGTCGGTTCATATGCATGAGTTAAGTTGTCATAGACTAGGAAACAGTCAATTGAAAATGCTTCCATCATGGCGTTCTCGATTGCAATTAATTATTCTTGATCTTTCACTACAAGATGATCAAACATCAGTGGGCCCATTCAGTAGAATCAGAAAGATACTTCCCTAATCATCAATCTTTAAGTATTTAGCTACGAATTTTTATTTTTCATCCACATTGAAATGTTATCTACTCCATTGTAGGGCTTCATAAACTTCTCTAGCTACATCTTTGCCACAATAGCTTGTGTTAATATTATAATATGAAGTGCAAGTATGATTTCCTACCTCAAAGCTTTCTCGATTTTGAGTAAGGGGTTGAGTTATTATTTCTTTGTTTAAAAAACCTTGAAAAGTTCTATGTCACAAAGTACCTTCTGCAAATTTTCTTACAAAAAATTGTCATAAATGATTTTTGAAAAGAAAGACAAAATAAAATTTAGTAGAATGCGATCATTAAAATTTTTTTAACTGGGTCACAATATGGATAAAAGTTTAGCAATGACTAATTTCCTTTGTTTTATCTCCACGGTGACTCATATAAAAGTTCCAGTCACCTCATGGCGTATCGAATTAGTCATTTTTTATTCATCCAATCAGAAGCCTTTGTGCTAGTTGGGCAACTACTCTCTACTATTGCATTGAAAAACTTCGTGTTATGATTTTTAAAATACTTCAAGTAAAACGTATCCATTTTACCAAAAAGAATATACAAAACAAAATGTTTTATCTCTATTAAACAATTTCCACTTTTCAATAACAACTGCTTCATGAAGATTATTGTGAAACAACTGAAACGCTATTTGAAACAAAAATAAAAAGGATATATTTTAAATTAATTTTAATAGAATTTAAAATTGTCAGATTATTTTCATCATAAATACCTCGAAATTTCTTATCGTGGAATTTTATTATTTTAATAAATAGAACTCATTCCAATAAAATATTCACATTGTTTTTTTCTCAATTAAAACAAATAATAGCAAAAAAATTTAATGATAAAATCACGAGCTCTCATCCAGACAAAACTATCAAATTCTGATCCAAAATATTGATAGCATAATTTAAAGAACAATTAATCATTTTTAACGGCAAATGTTTCCTAAAATTAATAAAAAGGCGAAAAAAATATTTTGTCAATATATTTTCTGAAAATTATTTAGTTATTCGATATTAATATGTTATCATGAATTTTTTAATTAATTTTTATAAAATCTAAAACATGATTATAGATTTTAAATGACATAGAATGGAAAATTAGTAATAATTTTAATTTTAGCAAATATAAATACAAATATTGTAATTATTATCAAACTTTATAATATAAATGAATATCGAAAATCGGTATTGTTGGCATTATCATCTATTGTTATCTTAAAATAAAATTATTTTATTATTATTATTTTAAATATCATTTTGAAAGATAGAGTATTTTTGAATTGGCAGTATTCAGTAAATTTAGTACAGTATACCCTAAATTATCTACGGTTCGCTGTCAAGGATGGATTAACATATTCAAAGGATCTAAGCACTTACCAAGTATGGTGCCCAAACACCCAAACAAATACAGGTAATTGCAAGTTGTGCAAAATAAATATTAAGCTTTAACCCTTAATCATAAGTTAAATTAAATAAGTAACTCTATGGCTACACAACATAGACCGTGGTCCATGGACATTTTTAGTTAATTAATACGACTCTTTTATTTAAAATGAAAATCACACAAGTTGATGCAGTAATTTAGTAATTGACAAAAAATTGGAGTAGCTCGTCCTAGTGCTCCTTTCTATTCAGTGCTCTAAGCACGGACTTAGTGTGCTTATTGGTTAATCAGTTACTGGACACAGTGAAAATACACGAAAAAACTCTAAGGAAAATTGAAATTGATAAAAGTAAAATTCAAATATTACCATTTTATTCAGTTTGTGCAAATTTTTACAGGATGTGTGTGTGATTACAATTATTTTAGCATTATTTTCTAGTACTTATCTTATATTATGTAAACGGATGAAAAATGACTTCGAAATTTTATATATTTATTATAAAATTATTCCAAAAGTTTTCTAAAAACTAAATTCCTTTACTCCCGTTCCAATAACAGCACATTTGGTAACCAAGAATGCACTGTAAATAATATTACTTCTTTTTGAATATTTTTTGTTTTAAATGACCGATAATATTAAATATATTAAAACGCTATGGGTAAGTTATTTAGAAAAAGCAATATTTCTTTACCTAGTACGATGAAAGAAGCATCACATCTCAGGAAATAGTAATTGGATAGTAAAAATAAATAAATATATTATTTCATAAACATTACTTTTATTATGCTTTTTTATCAAATGGAGTTATGAAATTTTTATAGATTTATTTTTTGGTAACTATTAGACTATTTAAAATTAAAAACTCTAAATTTTATAAAAATCAGAAATTATTTATTCAAATCTAATAAAAATAATTTAAATATTTAAAAATCGAATTTTCCCTTCAGAAAAATGCAAATAAATATATATAATAAAAATTTACCATTTTTATTAAATTTTGGATTTTCGACAAATCCCTGCCAAGGTAAAATGTCCAAAATCAAAAATTTTATAAAAGTATAGAAAAGTTTTTTTGTATATTTATTTGCATTTTTCTGAAGTCCAAATTCGATTTTTAAATATTTTAAATATTTTTATTATATCTGAATAAATAATTTCTGATTTCTATAAAATTTAGAGTTTTTATTCGAATCTTTTAAATTTATAATATTGATAAATCGAATTTGAAAATTTTGGAAATTTGTTTAAATAAATATATTTGTTGAATATAGTTGAAATATCAATCATAGAAGAGGAGAAAGCTAATGTCTAGTTAAATTATGATTATGAGTGATCATGACCGATTCTCGGTCTCATATTTCATTTTATGAATAAACATTGCGGAAATTGGCTAACTTTGTTATTTATTTATATTCTATTTATATAAATGATTCCGCTATCAACAAAAATGATTTAAAGTTTAATAATAATAATAATAATAATAATAATAATAATAATAATAATAATAATAATAATAATAATAATAATAATAATAATAATAATAAATGTCTTTTTGGCTGACAAGTAAATATTTTAAACGTGTGGTTGAAATAGTTTAATATTAATATTTTACTGAATTTTAAAAGGCATATATAACTTTAAAATGAGATTGGACTAGGTTTATGCTAATTCTAAAAAATATTTTTTAAATGCAATTTTTAAATATAAATAAGTAAGATAATTTTTAGTAAAATTTGAATATAAATTATTTTTTAATATATTATTTTTAATCATTATGTTTAGACGAAAATGTTTATTGAAAGACAAAATGTATTTTGTGAAATTTTGTTTTAAATGATAAGAATAATGTGGCATAAATAAAATTTTTGGACTATGAATCTTTTAAATGCATACAATTTAGAAGAATTCTTAATAGAATTTAATATGGTGATTGGGTCTATGGAGTTCTTCATAAAGAAACTTTTTTTAGATGCATTTTTTAGACGTGATGATGTAAAAGAATTTATTAAAGATTGTGTAAGGTATTTCAGTGTTAAAATGCCTGTATCTGCATCCCATTCTACCATCCGTTTATCAAATAAATTTATTGTCATTAAATTTGATAAATGTTCCACAGTGAGATTCGTTCTCGTTTTTGTGATTCTAGCCACAGAGATAGAATTTCATCAAACGATTTAGTAAAACGATATGTTAAAAAGTTTTACAAAATCTTCATAATTTTCATTGATACCATTGTTATCCAAATTTATGTGGTTGACAGACAAATCCGTAATGTCTAAAACATTTTCCTTGGAAGAGCATTAAATTTATTATTATCTTGAAACGCTACTCATTTGAACAAACTAAATTCGCAACTTTCTGTTTATAGTTAACAGAATTATTTCTGAGCATGTTTTACTTTTATTTATTTATTTATTTGCTTTTTTATAAAAATATTTCAACTTTATTGCATTAATGTGATATCGACTAGATTTTTAATATAAAATAATAAATTTTTAATAAAATCTTAAATAACAATACAATATTTTCAAAATTTTATTAATAAAATTCTTAAGTTACTAAAAAAATCATTTGGTGCTTTAAAAATGAAAATTAATAAAATATCTTTTACTGACAATTTATAAGTAAATTATTTACTTAAATTTTTAATTACTTTTCATTTCATTTGTTAGATTATAATATATAAAATTTAATATGATATTTTTTCATTTACAGAATACAAGTGCTGCATTTTCTATTGTATGCTCTCTTCTATGTTCATTAGCAAGTGGTTTTTCAGGACATCATGGTAACTGGCTAGCGTATTATTGTAAAGTTTGTCCAGCAAATCTTCACGAAACCTCAGAAAAGCATTCGATTCACAACCATCCAACAACATCCTGTTGTCAAACATTGCAAATACCAAAACTAATTTGTGAATGTGGATATTATCGTGAAATAACCAACCATTCTATTTCCATTTCATACAACAAATGGAATCCGTTGATATCATATCACAATGTGAATTGTTATTACGTCTTCTCGTCTCTCAAAGATTATCTCATTCTTCAATGTGCTCTTTATGCTGTAGCGGCTGGGGTTTCAATTTGGTTGTCAGTTTTGATTTGGTCTCAAAGGGTTCATGATCAAAATAAAAACATCATAATAACAAGAAACAGTTACGCAAGACGACGCATTAAGGCGATGCAGGACTTTATTAATGAGGACACCGATGAAATTTCCGATCATTTAAACAATAATTCTGTACCACCGTTCGCTAATGACTGTCAAACGAAAATCACAATTGGTGACTAAGGTTACAATTGAAAACAGACTTCAACCGGGTTTTTAATCTTTCATATAATTTAGATTTGAAACAATGTCAAGATATAGAAAAGAGACTTATGTAAACTTGAATTTTTAAGCGTTTACATATTTGTCAAATTTCCAATTATTTTATTAGTTCTATTTAATTTTTAATATTGATGTATTATATGATTTTAGTAAAAAAATATTTATTAAATTTTTATTAATTAACTAATTTAATTAAATAACGATTAATTTTAAAAACCTTTTCATTCCGCAGAAGCTATTTACAGACCCAATACATATTTTACAATACTATTCTCACTCACATGACACCCGTTGCTAGGCAACGTTGGTAATGTGAACACGTGGCTGGTAATACGCCAAATTTTCAGCTTATTCTGCAAAATTTTACTTTTTATTGATAATCAGTGATTTAAAAGATGATGCAATATCAAACAGAGAAAGTCATTTGACATCGAAGCTTCCTCTGGCTCCAGGGTTCTCGATTTTTTACGTGCTTGACCTTACCATGATTTGGTCTATTTTGAGTAGTACCGATTTCATTCTTGGGTAGAGCTCGAGATTGGGACTCCACTTAAGTAAGATTGAAAGCTATGTGGTAGGTAACGGCGTTATCATTTTAGCCTGTGGCTACAGTCATCTGCAATACTTTCACCTGCATATTTGACTATTTGAATTTGGTCAACTCTTGTCGTTGTGCTTCTCTTGTAACCTGAATTTATTAGTACAACCATTTAGTATGTTCAGCGAGGAACCAGCTAGGCTTTTTCTTGCTCTATATATGACTGTCTCATTTCTACCGCAAATACCTTTTTACCAGGTCAGAACTCTGTTTTTGAATGATTATTAAATATTACAATCTATTTCAGAAAACTTGTTTAAGGTTTTTGAAATATAAGTTTTGATTAAATTGTTAAGGCCACTACCATGTTACTTGCATTGCAATTTAGTTAACACAATACATCACATTAAAACATTCGACGCGTAAATAAAAATACAAAAAAATATATAATATTGTTGCCAATTAAATATCACATTCAGCCATTCAATATACAAAGAGATTCAACACGTAGATTATTACAATTAAGTACCATTATCTTTTACGCAGCTTACCAGCAGTGGCGCAGATGCTAATATTCGTGATCAGCGGGTTTTCGGATTGGCTTTTTGGATCATTTGCGCTTCTTCTTTATCATCTTAGTGTGGACTGCTTCAGTTGTGGAGACGATTCCTCGTGACAAGAATTAATGCTAATAAAAACTTCAAAATACCTTGATGTCTTGATGCATGTAAAGTTTTCCTAACACGTATTCTTGTGTTCGGATTATAAAACTCAAATTATTTGAAGGCTGGAAGCAAATAACAAAAGTAACATTTAGAATGTTTTATAATATAAAATGTATGACAGTAATTAGAAAATCCATGAAAAAACAGAACATGAAAAAACCGAATTTTTTCTTTGCAAAAGAAAATATATACACGGAGGATATAAATTACCAATCTTTGTGTGCCATTTATACAGTTGATAAAACACATTAGGAGCTTTATCAAAAATCTCGTCTCCATAGATGATATCCTTTTCTAATTCAGCAACTATATCAAGATTCCCAATTGCCAAATTATTTCGAGTAAATGAAGCTAATTTTTATTTCAACCTAAAAATAATAAAATATTAAAACTAAATAATTCCTTCAACCAATTAATTAATAAAGTATTAAAAGTTTCTGCTTTTGCATGTTCTGTTTTATCATGTTTTGTTATATCATGTTCTGTTTAATACGGTTACCACCATTAAAACCTAGACAGCCAACAAATTCATTGGGGATATTTAAATAGGGAAATATCAGAGGTTTTGAATATTACATGTTCTATGTGTTCAACTTATTCTAAATTCAAGTGCTTCTTAAGAAATGACAACTTACAAACTAAAATAGCAAAAAAAATTCATCCTTAAAATTAATTAGAAACTCTTTGTTGACCATTGATAGAAAAACAAATTAAATAATAATAAATTTATTTACCAAATTTTAAAATATTAATTCATGTGTTTTTTGAAAAAAATTGATAAAATGACAAGATAAGCAAATTTGAATAGAAACACGGATATCAAGATTTGTCCTTCATTTGAAAACTGTCCTAGAAATAAATGTAACGCTTTTAAGATTTTCAAAAACTTTGTGTTTTGTCTAGTTCAAATTAGATAGTGCTTTCATATTAACGAGCAACAAATGTGGTATCAAATTATTTTTAGTACAAAAAAATATATTGTTTAATTAATTTACTAAAAATAAATCTTATTTTCAATTTCCATACAACATACTCCATTATATCAAAACACGAATAAATAATCTAAGAAAATTCAGTCCAATAATTTCTTTAGCGTTTTTTTAAAATTATGAACTGAACATGTTCCTCATTCAAATAAAAAATTTCTGGTCATTTTACGATAATGATACATTTTGGTTTTAATCACTATCATGGAAGTAAATAAGGTTTAAAATTTAATTTAAACTACAAATCTAAAAAAAAATCATAGAAGATGAAGTATCGTCCAGAAAAATATGTTTGAATTTCATTTCTAATCTAAGCAAGCATTATAAGTAGAGACAAGATATTTTTAAAAAATTTCTCAAGAAAGTTTCAAAAATTAAAATTATTTAAAAAATTTTAAAAGTTAAATTGATTTTAAAATGCTGATTGGGATAACCAATATTTAATTTCGATAAATTTCAAATAATTTTATTTTCTAAATTCATATTATTGTCGAATGCATGGTCATTTCAATTATATTTGCATAACTTTACTTTTCATACGAATACATTAATGACAAAACAGTAATATTTTCTGAAAAAGTTGACTATGAATCAGATTTATTTAAAGTATTCACGAATTTTCAGAACAGCGTTTTTCCAGTGATTTAGTGACAAAACAATAGTTGAACAAAGCGATTATTGTATGATTTTAATTTTAATTAGTTAAGAATGATATTTTTGAATAATTTGAATACTGAACATGTTAGCCCGTAAATAAAAAATTTCCTAGAAAGGTAGGTGAATTTTCAAATTTCTGATGATAAAGATTAGTGAATTGTAAGAATTTTTAAAGTCAAAAAAATCAAATTAGGGCTACTAAAAAGTAATATTAAACTGATGTCAAATAATATAGATTATATATAAAAAACATGTCGGTCATATTATACTACAATCGATGTAGGGGACAATTTCTTAAAAAGGAATAAATAGTTGTTGACAATTTTTCGTTTTGTAGTTCACAAATAGATCTAACATCGCTTTCAGCTAGACATTGGAAAATATAATTTTTTAATTCAAGAGGATCATGTTTTAAATTTAGTCTGTTGATTTCCTTGTAGGCCGTTGAAATATTATATTGACCTTGTTCGAGATTTTCTAATGTATATATTAATACTTCATAGCACTCTTTAACGACCAGTAAATCCTTCATTAGAATGGGTTCTGCCAATGCTGATTCTGCCTTGTTAACAAGCACACCATCATCTCCTATATTTGATACAATGTTTCTAGTAATCTACTACTCGTAGCCAGCTTGTCCAGCTTGTCAAAAGATTGTGCATCCAAAATAAGCATCATAAAACTTGAAGTTTTAACATTGTTCTTTTCCAAAGAATCATCTATTCTACTTACAACAAGGGTTAAATTTGCATGTGTTGTTATAGCAAATAAGTTTATAAGTCATATTTCATGCTGAGATTCAATGCATCCACACATTACTTTACAATATTTTTTCCGAGTATTTCGGTTTCATCAAAAACAATAAAAAATTTTCTGTTTTGTAATTTACTTTGTACTTTTAAATCAACTTGCGCTGAGACTTGATTTACGTAGTTACAAGCTGTCGATTCGCTTAGTAATTTATGTTTCATACGAAAAATAAATTCTTTAACTTTGAATTCTTTAATTTTTCAAGCGAAATATCAGTCGATAAAAATGATTCCCCTACCAAAGATGTAAATTCCTTATCTGTAAGACTAAAGAGTGTTTGTGTTAAAACAGTTTTGTCCGGTATAACATGACCTTTTGTCTTTCGATTAGCATCCACGTTAAACTTCTGTTTAAAATCAACACTGGTATTATAAATATTAAAATATAATGTTTTGTGTGGTCCAACGCAGAATTATTGTTGACTGTATCTTCTAATCGAATCATTATCATTCTGTTTTGTTCGAGGCATTGGTTTAATTTACCAAATATAATTAAAGATTGATTAAAAAATTGATTAGAATTTAAAAATTTTCCTGAAAGATTTTAATTTTATATAACTATAATAAAAAGCATTTTTAGCATTTAAAGTTGAAAAAATAGCATTTGTCGCAAAAATTAGCATGTATAGCAAAGAAACCGCCCTATTATTATATCAAGAAATGCCTATTAATGAGAATATCAATTTGAAGTAAAATAAAGAAGGTCATGAGGTAAATACATCAGCAATATAGAAAAATTATCTAGATCAAAATCGTTTTAACAAATTCAATATTTTGTTTTTTTTATTATTGTTATTTAATTTTAACAATATTTTTAAAAAAATAATTAAATTAATTTTATTAATGATTATTATCTTTCTAGATATTATTATTATTATTTTGATTAGATTTTTTGTTTTTGAATCTGTGTTGATTTGTATTTTGAATAATTATTTTAATTAATAATACTTTTAACATTATTATTTTTAATACTTTACATTAATTTAATAATTTATAATAATAATAATTATTATTATTTTTTATCATTATAGCGGTTAAAATTACTGTAAAACATCTTTAATAATTACATACTATCGTTTTTCTTTTATAAATCTCATAACTATTTTACAATCCTTTCCATCCTGCATCACAAAATTGCGTTTACCAATATCAATCAATTCGCTAAGTTGAATGTGATCGAGAAAGTGGTAGCGGAAATGACGGGGAGTCATTTCAATTTATGTGGCATTGCACTCATGACATATATTGAAAACCAAGATCCGAAAAAAATCTAAGTAGGACTTGAAATTCACTTATAAACAGTTATCGACAGTTATCAAGAACTTGAAAATGGAAATGCCAATATTTTGTGAATGTTTTTATTAATTTGAAAGTGAATATTTATGAGTATTATGTCATGGATGCAATGCCACATATATTGGAATGACTAACTGTTATCTACGGTTCAAATTTTCGGAGAAGGCTATTTGAGGTTATAGATATGATCATTAGAGTAAAACAAAGTTTTTTATCTCCATATTATCCACAATGTAATGGATTAAATGAAAGATTATTTCAAACGTTAAACGGAGAGATTTCCAGTGTTAACAGAAAGATGGCCTATCAGTTGAGATGAAATATTAAAAATGATCGAAATAGGAATAAGGTTTACAGTGCAAAAGACAACAGGTTTTTCACATGAGATTTTGTTTGAACTGCAATTCCGAATAAATACTCTATTTTGTGAAGATTACTTTCATAATGATTGGATTTTAGAGCAACGGAGATTAGTCACGAAAGAAATTTATTAGAAATTAATAGAAAACATACAAAGGGATCAGGAGATTCAAAAGGCATATTATGATATAGGAAGAATATCTAATGAGATTAAGATTGGCGATACGGTATTGATTCAAAACGAAAATAATCAAGGTATCATTTCAAAATATTATGGTCCTTTTCAGGTTCAAAATGTCATTAATAAATCTGAGTATTTACTACGAAGTAAAGATGGAAGAAGGCTTCATGTAAATTATAATCAAGTAAATTACTTAATGACTGGTAAAGTGTTAGATCACATGTAAGAAGCAAATTTGAAATATTTTGAAACTTGATACAAAATTAATGGATCATTTTCAAAGTTATTTTTAAAGTAATATCAAGTAAAATTCATGTTAATAGAATATAATACTGACAGTTACACTAATCAAATATATTAAAAATTTCTTTGTAAATAAAAGTCAAATTATTTTCAAAAATTTTAATGAACTAACCAGATTATTATTATTATTATTTTTATTATTAAAATATTAACATAATACTGAAATTTATTAAGTTACAATTCACAGTTTCGGATCTTTACTTTATTTGTAAATATATTATTGATTATACCAGAGGTTCCAAAACATTTTTCTGTCGTAGACCACTTGCCATGTTTTTCGGTTTTGGGTAGACCTCTTGCTACCAAAAGATTTAAACATTTAATAATTAAATTAAAAATTAAAATTAAGTATTTGTTACATAAAATAACTAAGCAAAAAATAAATGTATTTAATGAGAGCGATGAACTTGGTGCTTTAATAATAACAAATTTAAATTTAAAGATAGAGAAATAATATAATACCGATTGCTTGAAAAAGGAAATTATTGATGAGTATAATGATGATATGAATATTAAATTTGGTCTAATGATCATATCTATAACCTCAAATACCTTACTCCGAAAATTTGAACCTTAGATGACGGTTAGTCATTCCAATATATGTAGCATTGTATCCATGACATAAATATTCATAAATATTCACTTTCAAATTAATACAAACATCCACAAAATATTGGTATGATTTGAATATTAAATTACTAATAACTCAAGTAATGATCAATATACTAATATAAGTTAATTAATAGGTAAATGGAATAAAATAGTGCACAATAAAATCCCTACTTATCTAGTAATACTACAGTTGCGAAAATAAGTTTGTATACAAAACCGTAGTAGTGTATGGTCTAAGTGATCTGGTGCACAGATTTTGGAGGTCTAGCTAGCTAAAAAGTTGACACAGACTAAACGAGCTGCTTATATGAGATCTCCTTTCATTAACCCCTATTTTTATTTCATGGATCCCAATTTTTTGTTCGCTGACATGAAACCCTTGCAGGTTATCGTCGATCCTTTGGGGTTGAGATAGAATACTTTGGGAATCACTTGACTATACCATCATAGGTTTTAAATATTTTATAATCAATATTATTCTTTTGTTGTAAAAGCATATTTTGAAAGTTTTATCTGAATTTCACACATAAACATCCGATAATTGAAATCATTTCCAGGCAAAATTTCACACAATCATGCGTATAGATCGTAAAAACAGGAACATTTGAATATCTTTTAAAAATTCCTAAAAATGCATCGTAATTTGGAGTAGCATTTTACAAATAATTAGATAATTTAGCTAAAATCAGGCCCGCGCCTCAGTATATGGCCGTCTGAGTGCCAATATGTTTTGTCAGCTTCCAAGATAAAAACTAGAAAAAATAAGTATTTTTAATTAACAAATAAGATTTGTGCATCAAGTTCGCATTTTTTATTTTTATTAATATTAATAGTATGTACATTATAATGTACATTATACAATAATTTTTGTGTAACATAGTTCTCAATCGCATCATGCATATCACAATGGAGGTTCCAGACGATATTATGGCAAAAGAGTCTTTTATAGACGGTGGATTGAAATTAAGCTTTAAAAATAAGCTTTAAAAAGAAATAAGCTTTAAAGAATATCCAGAAGTTGCTTGCCAAGCACTAAAACTTTTAATGCCGTATGCGACCACATATTTATGTGAAACAGGGTTTTCTGCAATGACTGAGATGAAAACCAAGTATAGAGCTTAGCTGGACATTGAATCGGATCTTCGCCTAAACTGACAAACATTGAGGCCAATATTTCTTCTTTGGTTAATAATAAACAGGCTATTGCACATTTTTAATCGGTCCTTTTTTGATTAATATATCCAGTATTTTATTGTTGAGTGTAGAAGGCCAGAAAGTTGGATCACTTGATTCCAAGCACATTGAAGTATATGTTTCATCAGTTTGAGCGTTATTGCAAAGCTCTGTACCAGAATTATTTTCCATTTTTTCATTAATACTATTTTCATTATCATTTCCCGCAGATATTTCATTTACATTTTCAATGGAAAAAGATTCAATATTTTAATTTGAATAGCTACTGGAAGGATTTTCTAATTCTGCTGATTTTGCAAAAAAATATTTTTATTTAACCAAACAATTTTTTAGATTCATTTTGTTTTTCTTCTCGCTTTCTTTTATATTGTGCTCCAGAAAATAATTTCGTTTTACTTTCAGAGATTTAAACCTACGAAAATATTTAAAAATAAAAATATGAATTTATATTAAAAATCTATACTAAAAAATTTATACTATGAACATTAAAGCACTTAAATTTTAAAAGTTTTTGGAAAAAAAGAAAAAATAAGTAATATATGATTATTTTGGGTAACAATAAACAAATTCATAACAAATTTATGTATTATTTATTATATTATTTAAAATTACATGATTATTTTCTGTAAAGTTTGCAAATTTATACCTAAATATTCAATTATTGAAATAAATTACGTAAAAAATTAAAAAGATCTGTAGCTATATTTATTAAAACAGGGTCATTTTAAGGAAAGTTATGTAAATCGACAGGTAATTTATTTAATTTGGTTAGAAATATTACATCTATTTCTATTTACTATTTACTGAATTCAAGAACATATCCAATCTATATATATTTGTTTAAAATAAATATGATTATTTATGGTAAAATTAAACAAAACCAAATACAATTAAGATATAATAGTAAATGAAATATGGTCATTTAAGTATAATATAGTAAATTCATATGTAGTTTAGTTAATTTTAAAGTATTTCATTTTTTAAAATTATTTATTTATTTTAATTATTTTATTTTTAAATATTCATAACGTATACCTAATAAATAGTTAGTTTATATACTAAATTCGTGTTATAAATTTAACGATAAAAAAATAAATCTTTTTCCTTTTATTTATTTTAGTACTTAATTATTTATTATTACTTAATTATAGTAGAGACATGTGTAAGTAGTAATGCTTACAAAATAATAAATATTTCACATTTCATAAGACTAAATAAAGCCTGATGTTACATTATGTGTAATTATTATTATTTATTATTTTTTTAATAATTATCAAACTGCTCATCAAACCATTTAATAAAATGTTTATCAATCTTTTCATCAAATCATGACAAACTTGTGACTCCCATCGTTGCATCCATTTAATTAATGTATATTTTTTATTATATTCGTAACACTAATTTAGTATATAAACTGATTATCCATTATGTATGCGTTAAGAGTATTTCAAAATAAAATGAATCAAATTAAATAAATAATTAAAATAAATTTAATACTTTAAAATTAACTAAACTACATATGAATTTACTATACGTAAATGACCATATTTTACTTACTATTTTACCTTTATTGCAGTGGTTTTGTTTAATTTTACCCTAAATAAACATCTATTTTTAATTTAACCTTTGCCTAAATAACCTTATCTAACAAATATTCAGAAATTAATTATTTTTGAATATGACAAAGGATTTTTAAATAAGTTTTCTATGAATTCATTAAATGATAGATGTAATATTTCTAACCAAATTAAACCAATTACCTATTAATTTACTAAACATTCCGTAAAATTACCGCGTTTTTACTAATATGAATATTTTAAATATTTGAATATTTAGGTGTAAATTTGCAATGAATTCTGATAATAATCATGCAATTTTAAATAATATACATACATATGTTATGAATTTGTTTATTGTTACCCAAAATAATCATAAATATTTTCTATCACTGAGATTAGCTTTTCTAGCAAGAAAATCTATAATGGTAGCATCTCGATGGTTTTTAAAAATAACCAAGTATTGTACATTTAAATTACGAGTTTTATGACATCCCCTTGAAGAAACAAGTTTTGAGAAATGAAAATAACAGTAACTCAAATATGTCGAACTATTTTTGTAAATAAATTAATAAAATCGTTTTCTTTATTTGCTTCCTGATATAAATCATTGATAATAATAATATCACCTTGATGTAATATAGATGATCAATTTTTTCAAATCCTTTAATTATTGTAATTTTCAATTTACAGAATTGATTCCATGTTCTTCATCAGCTTCTCTATGCCAACATACTTTGTTGAATTTTGATTTCAACATGGTTTATTATAATAAATTACATACTAATAAAGTTTTGTTTTACAACATTTGGTCTAACAACTTGATATATCGCGTCATTTCTTAATTCCATTTTATTATTAATTATTTAATTAATTGTTGATATTTGTTTTAATTTACTTGAATTAAAGTTATTTGAAAATATAGAATAGCATTAATTATAAAGGATGATATTCAATACCGGATATTAAATTCCCATTTAGAAAGCCACAGCATGTTATAGTTCGATCAGGTAAGTATTCGATAATATATTTAAGATTGAGGAAATTTCGGGTGATGGGATCCAAGAAACCTTTAAAACCGAAAGATTAGAAATATAAGATACATGATTTACAAATTCAATCAATCACTGTTACAATCGATATTGTAAAATTTATATGATAAAATTTATATGGTAAAATTTTACATGAATTACAAAGAAAGGTGAATTGTATATTAAAACCAGAAATATTTCGAGCATTGCATCTTCAAAAATAGATATTATGTGTCAATATATTTTCAAGTGAGAAAGTAGTAATACTTGGAATAAAATCTTTGGATTATAATAAATATGTTAATAAATTAAAAAATATTTTGTTTGAATTTGATTTCATTATTAAGTATAAAAAAATGTCGAAAGGTTAATCATGTATATTTAAATATGTATTTTATTTTATTATTTAGTTTTTCTCTTTGAAGTAATTTTAAAGAAAATTCAGGAACTTTATCCAAGAAATAAAAATATGTTTGATTATTGCACCCCAGAGTTTCTCGAATAAAAAATTTACATTTCACTGGGATTTATATTGAAGAACTTCTCGAGATTCACTATGACAACTTTCAGGGATCTGGTGACCATTGCGTTGCAAATTGCATTGTTTGTAAAAATAGTATGAGAGTAATATGTTTAAATGGATGTCTATGTTTTTACGATTTCAAACGTGACCAAACAATCCATATATTGTTAGCCGAAATGCATAAAGCATATTACTCTGACATTTTTGATTTGAAATAAAAAATTGTTCTTTTTTATTCAGTCTTTATTTTTTTCAATATTTTATGAATTTTTATTGAAAGTTTGTTATCACTGCTTAATTATTTTACAATGCAAGTTAGTCTATTTTATCGATGATTTATCAGTGAATGTTTTTTAAAATTAAAATTTATTTTTTGATTTTTATAAAAAAAAATTAAAATAAAAAATAATATTAGTAATAAATATTACAAATAATAATATAAATAATAATTTTTAAAAAAATAAATAAATAAAAAAATTAGTTAAGTGATTCCTTTCATTAAAGCGAAATTAAATTAAAATGAATAAATAAAAATATTACTAAAACTATTAATAATAAAAAATAAAAATATTAAATAATTAAATAATTTACTTCATTAAAACAAACAATTGAATTTTAAAAAATTTGTACTCCCGCTAAAAAATAAGGAGGGGGTAGTAATTGGTATAATTTCAAGCCAAATATTTGATTATTTTTTCAAGCCGCATATCCATGGGCAATTTTTAATGTCATTTATTCTAAGGTTATTTGTTAAGTCATTTATCCCAGGGGTATAGTCCTCATTACCAAAAAAATACTTTCACTTTTTATTCGAGAATTTATTTTTTAGGCTTTTTATTCGGTAGGTGATTTGAATCAATTTTTATTTTTATGAATTTTTTATCCAGAGTCATAAATAACCCTTGACTATAGGATGACCAATCCTAGGCGATTTGAGCCAACTTTTACTTTTAGGATTTTTTATTCGAGATTTTAAAAATTTTTAAAAATTTAAAAATTTAAAAATTAAAAAAATGTAATTCATTTAAAAAAAATTAAATTAAAAAATTAATCCTTTTAATTAAAATTAAATGTGTATATTTAATGTATAATTAAAAAAATAGCGTGTGTGCGATTTTTAAAAGTAAACTATTTTTTTATTAAGTATACATGTGTTTGTGGGGTATATATATATATATATATATATATATGTGTGTGGGTGTGGGTATGTGGGTGTTGTTATAAAAGTATTGAAATAAAATGAGTTAACAAAAATTATCAAAAATAATTAAAGTACAAAAAAAAATTAAAATTTATAAATAAATAATTTAATAAATTTGGCAACGATTTAATTAAAAGATAACGTCAATAAAAACCTCTTCGTACGATATATTTCGACAGCATAACTGTCATCTTCAATTACAAAAAAACCAACTAAAAATATTATGAATTAATTTATAATTTAAACAAATTTTTTATTAATATTCATTTAATTTTCTAATAAATAAACACTTTAAAAAAATATTTTAATACTTTTAACTAATTTTAAATGTTATTTATATAAATATTATAATATTTATCTATATTATAATTTTAAAAATAATTTAACATAAAAAGAGGGCTCGAGTTGGTGAAAGAAAACTACGAAAAATAATTGGTTAAGTGAGAAACCAGCAAACGTCAGAAATTAAAATAAATAACTTTGAGTGAATTTAAATTAAATTATCGTGCTAGGCAAAGCGACTTTCCAATGGGACACCTGTCTTCACGTTGTTGAATCGATATCTGATAGAAAAGTGCAAATCTTTTGAAAAATTGTGAATTTGTGATAGAAATTAATAAACGTATTCTGTGTTAGGTTTTAGCAATTTGATATATTATAAAAGGAGCCCGAGTAGTCAGAGATTTACCGATATCTAGATAATAACCTAACAATGAGCTGTATGTAATTCTAACTTTGTCTTAATTGTGACTATAGTTTGAAATAGACGTGACCTACAACAAACTTTTCATGATTTACATAAAAATACTAGAAAAATTAAGCGTAATAAATTTTCAGCTTACTATTTTTTTCCTCTGCAGGGGTATCTTTCCAAGTGGTGTCTCATATATTTATTATTATTATTATATTACTAGCACTCTTGCTCTCTTTAAAATGCCAAAAATTCGAATACAATTTAGTAATTTTACTAAGACAAAAAAGAAACCTCTAAAAGCCCCCCTCCAATGTTGCCTGTATTATTTATAAATTATTTTAATACATCACGTAAAATTAAACTGAACATAAACATCATTTGCGCTGATCATAAAATCTATAATAATTTAATTTTTTTTTAATATAAATTATTATTTTATAACTTTTATTCAAAATAAAAAAAATGTACAAAGTGAAATATTTCGACATTAACCCACTAAAATCATTCATAAAAATTATTTCTAAATAACACTGAAAACATAAATGCTTGAATTATTTCTGAGAAACAAAACAATTTGATTGAATTCCAAAATTTTGAAACCGAATTCTCAATATTTTCTCCCTGAAAAAATAATTACATAGCTGAAATATAAACTGGGCAAATGGAAATACAGATTCAAGAATCGAATGGAGAATTATTAAGGAATTTTAGGCGACTCACCGAAAAGGAAAATATTGAAAAATATGATTGACGTAAAATATATTCCATTGGATCAAACTGTGATCCATCTTAATTTACATATCGAAATACTTTCATTGAATATGATACGAAATCGAAATTGAATGTTATATTTTTTTCCCTTGTATTTCATGCAGATTTTCACTTTTCTTTCATTATTAAACTTCAATTACCCCACGCGTGATTTGATGACGGAAACAAGATAATTAGCAATTCTTAAATCGAAATATAAATCTTCATCAATCATTGCAATATCAAAGAAAGTTAATTGATAAATGGACAATATTTTGCACTTGGTTTTCATCTTGCTTTTATTTTTATATATTTTTTTTTTACATTTACTAATGTTGGTTTTATAATTAAGCAAATGTTTTACGATTTTTATAATATTTGTTTTAATGTTTTATAATCCATATGAATCAATAATCGAGAAAAACAAGCCATCAGTAAGAATTGATGTGTTTAAGTAATAATATAAAATTAATTAATTAACCGAAACTTTGCAGTTAGAATTTGTAAAAAAAAAAGTCTGGTAAATTCTAAAATCTATTTTATTACATAACAGTTCTAGTATTTATCTATTTGGAATCGAAGACTATTATGTAATAATGAAAAGGAAATATGACACATACTTCAGGCATCTATTTATTATTTAAATAATTATTTTATGAACACTTGATTTTTTATAATAAAAAATAAGATTTATTTTCATTTTTGATTATTTATTCCACGTTCAACTATTTTTGTTTCCATTTGCAAGCCATTTGTATTCAGTGGAAAGATGTGTGGGTTTCAGGGCAATAGTAATTCCTAGGCTCTTTCGATTCAAGATTGAAACTCCTCTTACTTTTTGTAATACTCTCATAACTTTTAATTTAGTCAAAATAAGTGATTATATAATTTTACAAAATTTATTTGATTTTTAATTGCATAATATTTTAAGAATAAGGTCCATTAAAGTTATAGAGGACATAATAATAATAATAATAATAATAATAATAATAATAATAATAATATATCAGATAGGTCAGTGTTTCTCAAACTTTCTGGCATCTCGGAACCCTATCAACTTTTTATTAATTAAGTATTTAATTAATTAAGTATCAATTAAGTATTATTCACTTATATTAAAATCTATCTTTTTGAAATATTTGTCGATCAAAAAAGTTGAATTTATTTTAAATAATTTAAAAATTGAAAATTTCATATTTATGAACTTTGATCGTAATTTATTTGAAAAACCTGCCACAATGACAATAAAAATAAAGGTTTACGCTAAATTGTTTCTATTTAAGTAAAACTTCCAAAGAAATATTTTATTAAAAAAAAATATATGTAAGTATTTAATAAAAAATATTATTATAATTTTATGTTTTTCACCTCTGATTTCTTTATAAGTGTCATAATATTTCCTACAAAATATGACTATGAATCAGATTTATTAAAGGAATTCACTTGAAAAAGGATGTGTCGAAAATTCGTGAATACCTTAAATAAATCGGATTCATAGTCAAATTTTGTAGGAAATATTATATATATATATATATATATGTGTGTGTGTGTGTGTGTGTATTAAAAATAAATATATATGTATTATATATATTTATTAAATAATAATATATTTAAAGTAGACCATGAAAAGTTTACAAATATTTTTTCTACATTTAAAAAACCGAAATTAAAAAAAAATCAACTGAATTTTTTTTATGTTTAAAATTGTATTGAAATTCTAACTGAAACTCTAAGAAAATAAAATCTATGGTTTTTCTCCACTATTTTTTACATTAAAATTGAAATTTGAATGTAATTTCTAAGGTTCCGCGGAACACAGTTTGAGAAACACTGAGATAGGTGAATAATAAGCTGGTAAAGTAATAATTATATTTTTGAAAAATGTTTCGATTATTAAATAGAGCAGTATTTTAATAAATATATGGTGATTCAAGAATGCCTAACTTTATTATTATAGGATTTCAAAGGAAGCTCAATATAATCGACGATATACCGTTTTGAGTCAATAACGTGTTGAGGATTATTTTTTGTTGGGATGATTGCTCCTATTCACGCTGGATGAGTATTATGAGTTTTGTTGCCAACCAATTTTTTCACAAGAATTCGATAAATGAAAGAGTTAGAATGTGTACTTTAACAAACATTTTTTCTAACTGGTTCAGGTAGTTAAACTAGTTAGAAAATATTTTCATAATCCTATTACCTTAAATATATTTTATTGCACAGAAAAATGAATTTTTCGCTTTAATAAACATGGAACCTTTAAGTCTGAAATAACACAAAACAAAAACATGTGTTATGGAATTAAAAAGAACGCTGTTTATGAGAATGCAATAAAATAACGATTTATGTATAGTAAAGTTATCTGGTGGATCTAGTATAGCCTAAACTGTGCAGGTTGAGTAGATAACAGTAACCATAATTTTTGATGATTGTCCTGGTGTACCGGGAAATATTTAAACAACTAATTAGCAAAGCTTATTAAAACTATACCGCTCTCCATTTCTAGGGTCTCCTTTCCCTTGCAGGGTTTTTATAAATAACTCATATTTCTCAATAATTTGAGAAAAATCCTGAATTACGGTTTTGAAGAATTTAAATCAAAATATTTATTCTTTAGATATGTTTTGGCCACGGAGATTTTCAAAGTCAATTATCTCAAAATAGAAACCTACAACTGAATATGAAATTTTGAATAGCTACAACTGAATGAGTTTATTTTATAATATATCAAGTATTTGAAAGTGAAGTAAAATTACAACAAATAGAACAGGATTGGCTTGAAAATATATTTGATTATAAGAACAAATCCGACAATACAATTATTTATTAGAGATAAATACTTAGAGTGATATTATTTTATAATGTTTTAAAGTTTTCGAATTCCGCCTAATTTTTATTAAAAAAAAATACCATTTTAAGTTTCGGTAAATCAGTTTGCCAAAGTAGAATAAGTAAAATAATTTTACAGGCACTCCAAAATATATTTAAAAAAACATTTTTTAAAAAACCTCTTGTTATTTTTTTGCTTTTATTTATAATGTGAAATAAGTACATTAAAATAAAAATATGTTTGTTGATTGCTTAAATTTTATTTTATTTTTTACGAAGAAACCATATTTTTACTAATAATTTGTTTCTCGTACCAGTAAAAATGCTGTAAACTACAAGTTTTAAAGATGCGCGAGGATTCAATGCGACAAAACATTGGTTACCACTTCTGAAAAATAATTTAAAAAATAATTAATAATCAAAGTTATTCACATGAAAATAATTTTTGTTTTGTAAAAAATAAAATATTTTTTATGAAAACAAAAATAATATATTATATCATGAAAAATAGTTCTGTGTACGTTTACAATTTTGTATTTTTATATTTTGACATGATCACTTAAATCATGGGTCTTAAAAAATTTCATTCTGAGGGCTGGATTAACTATCAAACAGCAGTTCAGGGGCCAACTATATTATTAACTTGATGTCCTTAACATCAACAGTGATCTTAGTTTATCATCTGACAAGTTCGTTCTCAAATGGTTCTTCGCGTATTTAATTCTTGAAAATGTTTGTTCACATATCTATGTTGTTCCGAATATTGAAAGGTACCTAGATGCAAAAGTTTTGGGAAGAAATTGGTAAAATCCAACCAGTACCATTTTAAATTTGTTTGCAACTCAGTGATTTCCAGTTGCAATTTGTTTAATCAACTAGTCTCATCTGCTTCAAATGTGTTTTGAAACCATCGCAATTCTTCTGCATGTGAATCCAAGTCGGAAAATCGCTCCTGAAACTTTAACTGTAGGTCTTTGATGATCTCACATGCAAATGACGTAAGGAACTCAGTTGTTGTTTCAGCCATGAAGACTTTGCACTAATCCAAAAACAAGACTAGTTTAGATCTAAGGGCTTTAAGTGGGTTAAATGACTAGTTATGTCTGAAGTAAAGGCCAATTTCGATACCCACTCTTCATCAGACAGTAACTTTTGAAGTTTCCAGGAAGTCACTTATTTCCTTTCTTAACTTAAATACTCTGCTCAGAACTTTCTCACAACGTAGCCATCTTACTGCAGTGTAATATGCTAAATCTTGTTATTCTGTGTATATATCTTTCAACATGTCTCTAAACTGTCTATGGTTGAGCCCATGTGATCTTATTAGATTCACCATTTTCAACACGGATTCAATACACTGCCAATACCCATATATTTAGCACACAAAGCTTGCTGATGATACAGTCCAGTAACATCGGTTGTGGAATGTTTTTTCCATTACAAATTTGCTTTACTTGTCTGACCAACACTTTCTTTATTTCACTCACGTAAAAACGCAAGGAGAAAAAGGAAGTACGAAATAATGTTTTGCGATGTAGTGATGGGTTTGGAAACATAACGTCAACGTAAGTGGCAGCTAATCTTGGCAGGATATATGTATATTTCCATATTTTTTTAATGTAGACAAAACTTTTCATGGATCGGATGATAAGCACTCGCGATAAGTAGTTTGGAGACCCTTGTCTTAAATGATATATATAGATGAAAATACTTTGCCACTTCCGACATTTAAATGTTTAAAAATCAAATTAATATTTATATTAAATGTTTTTAATATTTCAAAATAATTATAAATTACTAAATTATTTTTTTCAAATAACCGGCACCAAATTTGGAATAATTTCTAAAAACATTTAAAGAATATATTCTTAAATATTACTTACTAATAACAGTAAAATAAAATTGCTAAATAATCCATTTTCTAAACATTAAATTAATTTAATAGATTTAATATTTATTTTAAAATTTATTAAACTAATTAAATATTTTTTATATAATTTATAACTCTTTTATTGCAATAGTTTTCCGTTTGACAGACAGGGCTTGGTTGAGAATGAATTCAGGACCAGGAAATTCAAAATTTTCGTCCCTTCAAAACATTTTGTTTTAACAACCATGTAATGTTCTTTTTTGTTTTATCAAATAAGTTTATAAAAATTGTTTTATATTTGTATTTGAAAATTTTTTATTTTTTGTTATGCATTAATTTTAAAAAATTTGTTTTTATTTTTCTGCAGGGAATATTTTGTTTTTTAAGAAACAAAAATTATTTCAAGAAAACATTTTTGATTTAACATTCGGGAAACTCCCTGAAGCTTGGTAGGCCAGTTCAAAGGTAGAATAAGACATGCAATAAAACAGATTCATATTGTTTTCTATATTTATTATCATGTTAATTAATTTAAGAAAATGTAATTATTAAATTATTAATTTTATTTAGCGAGCCAAATGATAAAATTTTCTTCATTTTATGACTTGAATTAATCTTATTTGTTCTGATCTATTATTTCCACAAAAATATTTTAAGAAACCTTCAGTCTTACAGTTTTGTGAATTGTAATAAATCAAATTAATTTTTGTAGATTTGGGCTGGCATTGTTTCGAATGAATTAAACTTTAATAATTATTTATACTATACTATTTGATATCATTTAAAAATTTCCATATTGATATTGCAAAAAATAGACTATGTTTTATATTGTGGCTTTACAAAAAGAGGTACAAAACAAACTTATAAGCTTAATTAAAAATGTGAAAAAATGAAAAATAAATATTTATCGCGAAAGCTGCTATTGGCTGGGGGTGGGTAAAAAGCAGAAACCTGCAAGGGCCAGTAAAATATTAACCCGAAAAAAACCCCGCTTGAAACTAAAATGGTCTGACCCGACTCGAACCAGATTCTTCATAACATATAATAGTTCGAACTCAGCACGACCCGAAATAAAGAAATTCACCCTAAAACATTGCAAATATCCTAAAGAGAACACAATTACGATTTTAATTTTAATACTACATACATTTATGTATTTTTTAAATTCACGTAGGCTTTTATTTCATGTTGCTATGTAAAAATAATGTTGTTTTTATAGTCATTAATCATGCTACAAATATTCTGTATTGTTTCCATTCTCTCTTAATAGGGTAATATTTTCACATTACGGAAACGTGGCCATAACATAGAAGCTATTTATGAATTTTATGTATCACGAATTTGCTGTTAATAAAAGTTTTTTCCATGCATTTAAGTTTAACAATATTATTTGAATCGGTCATTAAAATTTTCACATCTCTTAAAAAACTGTATTTAATTGGTAAAACAAGTTATAAAGTTGTGGTCGTAAAACCTTCAACGTACATTAGTAGTGGGATGTGTCATCCCCAGCACATGTCACCTCCAGTACACCCCCTTCCCCGCAGAAAGAAAATCCAAAAGTACAAATTTTTTCTGAGACAATGACTCATTCAAGGTCATTGAAACAAAGACAATGAATCATCAAATTTTTTCAAGGCCATTTAAACAAAGTCCAGGATTCATTCAAGGTCATGCGATAAGTCATCTCATTTTTCAAGGTCATTCAAAATTTCTCAAGGTCATATATTTAAAAAAAAATTTAAATTAAAAACTAATACTTATTTTTATAAGTAGTGTTTTTTTTATTAATATTTTTTAATTTTTATTTTATTACTTATTTTTATAAGTAATGTTTTAACTATTAATATTTTTTAATTTTTATTAATATTTTTATTATTATTATAATTATTATTATTATTTTTTAAATATTATTATTATTATTATTATTTATACATATTATTAATATATTATACCAATAAAAACTCTACCAATAAAATACATTATTATTATTACCATTATTAATATTAATAAAAAACTTTAAATAAAATTATTATTTTTAACAATAAAAACTCTAAATAAAATTATTATTATTATTAACAATAAAACAATACATTATTATTTTTATAAATATTATTATTATTATTTATACATATTATTAATATATTATACCAATAAAAACCAATAAAATACATTATTATTATTATTATTACTATTATTAATACTAATAAAAACTCTAAATAAAATTATTATTATTACTATTATTATTCTACAATGTTATTAATATCAATAAAAAGATGACAAATCAATAAAATACATTATTATCAACATAAATATGCCGTTAATTTTTATATCCATTATTCCATGTATCTTCCTTTCCCCAAGCATAAAATAATCAATGTTAATAAAATTATTATTTACTACAATGTTATTAATAAAATGATAACAAATAAAACTCTAAATAAATTATTATTAACAATAAAAACTCTAAATAAAATTATTATTTACTACAATGTTATTAATACCAATAAAAAGATGACAAATCAATAAAATACATTTTATTCAAATAATTAATCTGATAAAAGTACATCATCAATGTCTCTACTGAAACAACTGTAGGAGCTGTCATAGCTTGGGCTGTGCGTACTTTGATAGCTTGGGCTGTGAGTATAGCTGTGCGATACTTATCATCATCAATGGCATCGATTCCTAAATAATGACCAAATGCGAGACTGGAATTTTTACGCACCGAATTACGATTATCGTCTTTATTGGTAAGCGCAATTTTATTTATTTTTAAATGTAATTAATTGATGGTTCCGCGTCCCTATCCTAGTTTGAGGCACCGTAAATATAGTGTCATTATTAAAACAGTCTAAATATGACTGGTGCTCAATCTCTGTCCCCAGCAACTTCACTCCCTTAGCCCTCATTGAATCTTTTGTACCTAAAAGACTATAGCACGTGGGTCTTAAGAAAACCCACTCCTTATACCCGAGACCTTTACTTTCATCTTTAAATTTTCCTATCACAGAATCTAATTTCCTTGATTATAAGGGATGTGCCGGGTCGTAATTAAACGTATCTAAAAGGTTGTCTCTTATCATTGCCGGCAAAAGAGTGTCTAGCCTACAGTTCTTAACCTCAAGGAAAAACGAATCAGTGTCGCCGGCAACGATATTTATTTCGCAATTAAATTCATTGCGATATTTCGCTGGTTCTTTATACTGTAGTTCGCACATTCTAAGATTAGACAGGTCTAGAACTGATTGTCCGATGTAACTAGGCCTGTCTAAACATATCGAATCCTTATTCAGATGAGCAGCAATCAGATTATCATCAATTACGATAGATTTTCTGAAAGTCGAATTTAAGGCATATACAATCACCTTTTCATCAGAATTGCATAGCCTCAAATTCATCAGTTTTTTAAGGTTTTCGACAGACTTTCCATACAAACTATTATTATAAAGTTTAAACAAGTCCCTATATAGCTCGCTAGTACGTTGAGCTCTTAATTTTGTGTTTTTGTTAATGTATGCATGAAATATAGGTGCTTGTTTGAATTTAATTGCGCGATGAACTTTAACAACCTTCACACCGAGAGAAAGATAAAGCTTGAGAGGTCGCCAATGAAGAACATGGTTCTTCTTAGGCCAATGCGTGAGTATCAACTTCTCAACTTTAGAATTCGGTGGACACATCGTTTCCGGACCAATCGGAAAATCATTCAAAAAAATCATGCACACAATGAGGAATCTCGATATCAACCTCCATTGTATAACTATATGGAAGGGTTTCAATATCCTCAACATTCATACATTCATTCAATACATCATCCAAACCATGATACACCCAAACAAAATCTGCATATGGTAGATATTGGCTAAGAGCTCAACCATACAACCTATACATAATGCTTGTTAACAAATGTTAACCCACCCCGTATTCCTCCCTCGTAGAAATTAAATATTTCCATGTCCTGCGGAAGTTCTATGGGTTCTATAATCCGTAAGGAGGAATACGTCTAATATTAAGTAAGTTAACATATAATCTAACATTGTCTCGCAATTTTGCTGTGCCCAAATTTGTTGGGCTGTAGCGTATTCATCAGCAGATACAGAACCCCAAATAGGAGGCAATACAGTCGTCGATTCAAGAACCTCAAGAAATATTGCAAAGTCATAAGGGAAAATAGCCTTGGCTCTAACAATTGCGCTATCAAAAACAGAATCAGTTAAAGGCAAATCAGTAAGTGTCTTAACAGCTTTAGCTAAAGATGAATTAACAAATTGCAATTTAATGTACGCGATGAGGGAGATAAATTTGTCAGTAGTGGTCGGAATAATATTTAATTCCCAAGAAGAAAAATTATTTATACCATACTTTAAAATATGATGGAGATCATATCCTTTCAAATTGTGAAAAACCACAGGTAATTATTTCTGGATTCGTCGAGAAACATTACACTTCCTACAAGCAGCCCCTAAATACCTACCTGAGAAATGAAAATGATCCTTAACTTTATCCCTAATAAACTTTTTACACAAATAACAAGTGCGACAATCCTTGAACTCCCGTTCTTCATTAAATGTTAGTGGTCTTATAGGTTTTTGACAATGAACCTCGTAATATGGCAAGACAATCGAAAGAGCGATTTCATCAATCTTTTTTAAAAACGCCAAAACGCAATCATCGCCAATAAAATTATAATAATGTTTTGTGTTTGTGTAGTTATTAATTAATAATAGACCTGCTGCTATCGGCATATGTATTTGATGATGCCGTATATCCAGTGGTAAAATTGACTCAAAATCCGCATAAATTACGAATGGTGGGGTAATAGATTTTGCAAAATTTGAAAATTTTAAATATTTATTTTTAGGCAAAGTTTAAAGGGCAGTGCCTGTTTGATTTTTAATGCACAAGGCAACATGGGTGTCAAATGCGGGTTTTAATCTAAAGCCATTAAGACAATGGGGACACCAATGAACAGAGATTTGGACATTGCAAGATGTAGTCGCATGGCCCTTCATTAATTTATCTAAATCAAAAACAGCACTATAGTGATAATTATTGACGTCCTCCAATAGAAGTAAATAAATAGGTGTACCGTCAGTAACCTTGGACCGGTGAATTATATCTAAATGCGGATGATGTGGGATATAGTTTATATCATCTAGAGTTTTAGACGGTTTTTCGTTATAAGTCAAAACATTTATAGCCAGCTTTAAGTCCTTGTTCTTTCTTTCAAACTTGGGAATATTACATAGTCTCATAAAACAATCGTCAATGGGGTCAAAATTCAATTCGTCCAAATAATTCTGATAAGAAGAAACTCTGTTTCTATGGGTGCGAACTATACTACGTTTTAAAAGGGCTAATATACTATATATAAAACAATGATGGTTATTGTTTTGAACGTTAACTATAGGTTTTGGCCAGATAAAGATCTCGGTGTTGGGATATAACTATGGCCAGTTAGTCTATTTATGGGGAAATACTTTGTTAATATAAAATCAATTTCTTTGATTTTAACAACCCGCCATCCGCTCCCTAAATATGTGAATCTTTCTATTTTATTATTTAATTTAGTAATACCATCAAGCAGAAAATTATCAGAGAAAAGTTCTGCCTTATTGCTGAAAAAGTTATCTTTTATTTCACCATCTTTTTCGAATTGGATAAGAATGGCGAATTGTAATTTAACCGACCCCTATTTCATATTTTAATCTATTAACTATTTTATCTGTTAATGAGATTTGTATTAGATTCTCATGTTCTACATCAAATCTAATACTTTTATGACTTCCATTTAAATCTAACCTTATTTCAGGTTCATTATCAATATTAATCGAATCCCCTATTTGATTATTATCCTCGCTAATGATGATTTCAACCCTTTTAAGTTTAGAGGGAACACACTGAATATCTGCAGCAGGTCGTTTATTATGTCTCGACGTATTATTATTGTTGTTATGTCTCGACGTATTATTGTTGTTGTTATGTCTCAACATATTATTATTATTATTATTATTATTATTATTATTATTATTATTATTATTATTGTTATTGTCATTATTTCCATTATTTTTACGTTTATTGATTTTTCGTAAAAGTTCCTTTTTATTCAATGTAAATTGATTTAAGTGGGTAGAGTGCCCCTTATAAAAATCTAAATATTTTATATCCTGGGCAGTCTCGCATTTGGGATATATGAAAAAATTGATGCCATAGAATTTTTGACCGTAGTATCGCTTCATTTCACCATGATATTTTACAGAATGACATGTTGAAGCGACACAATACTTCGGATATAATTTGCCTGTTAAAAAATATAAATTATTATCAAATGTTTATTATTATTTAAATCATATATGAATCAAATAATAATATATAAATGATGATAATTATGTGAATATTTATTAATATTTCAAATTATAAATCGTATTTTTCAAATTATAAAGCATATCTTTCAATCAAATAATAATATATTTCAAATTATAAAGCATATCTTTCAATCAAATAATAATATATTTCAAATCATAAATCGTATTTTTCAAATTATAAATCGTATTTTTCAATTCATAAATCTTATATTTCAAATTATAAAGTATATATTTCAAATTATAAATCGTATATTTCAAATTATAAAGCATATCTTTTCAATTCATAAATCATATTTTCAATTCAAAAATCTTATATTTCAAAGAAAAAGCATATATTTCTAATTATAAATCATATCTTTTAATCAAATAATAATATATTTCAATTCATAAATCTTATCTTTCAAATTATAAATCGTATTTTCAATTCATAAATCTTATATTTCAAAGAAAAAGCATATATTTCTAATTATAAATCATATATTAGTAATATTTATAATCTTAAATTAATAATATTTAAAGTATTATTATAATACTTTACATATGATTAACTTATATTAACTTTTATTAATAAATATTTAAAAAATAATAAAAGCTAACATTTATCCTCATTATCATCATCCTCAGAAATGCAGGTATCATCCTCAGAAATGCAGGCATCTTCCCCAGAAACGGGGGCATATACATCCTCAGAAACGGGGGCATAATTGTGGTCATCCCCAGAAAAAATATCTCCAGAAACTGGGGCAAATACATTATTGTCCAAATCTACTAAAACGGTTTTAAAAAATAAAATAAAATAAAAAATTTACCATGATTGATATCATCTTCGCTATCACTGATAATTATGAATTCCGTCGGTGTAATTACTTCTAAAATAAACATAATAATAATAATTTAATAAATAAATTTACCGCTATCCTCGATTAAAATAACTTCTTGAATATCATTTTCGGTTACGTCGAACCAATTAAATGTACCTTAATCAATAATAATATTAGTAATAATAAAATAAAAAATTTACCATTTCCATCGGCCAATAATTTTCTTAAAATACTTGTATTCTCCATTTGAAATTGCGTGAATTTTTGAAAATTGATAAATTTTTGTTGATAAATTTTTGAATTAATTGTAACAACTTTGGAAATTATCAATGTTTATAAAGAGACTCAAATTTTCAGGATTTAGGCAATCACATTTTAGCAATACACACATATAGGTGAGAGATTTTTAGACATGTTTTCTTTGTAAATCACATACATTGAGTTTGTATGTGTTTTCTTTGTAATTCACATACATACTCTGTGTTTTCTTTGTAATTCACATACAGTTTTGTGTGTGTGTGTTACTAATCACGTACTTATCATGTGATGATCACGCATTTATCATGCACTGTCTTTGTGACCATTAATTAATTAATAATAATATTAATAATAATAATAATAATAATAATAATAATAATAATAATAAAACATAACAATAAAACATTTATTATACATCAAATCGCTTGGATAATAACCAAGCTAAACAATGTTGACTACATGTTAAGGTCCATTGTTTTTGATACATAGTTTTATTATACACAATAGGTTTACCCATTGTTTGCAGTTTTGAAACCATTAAAGCCGGATAATATAAACCCATAGGATCAAATACAAATATCTTGCTAGGTTTGATATATATTGCTAACCAATGTTCTTCATCGAGATGAGACGATTGAATATTGACGATTATGGCATGATTATTACGTAAATATGGAATTTTATCAAGAGGAAATACCCCTAAAAATTCATGTTCTAGTATTTGTTTTCCAATTCGATAGACCTGAACTGAACTACATCAATAATATTAATAATACATGAAAAACTTACTCCATGACAAATTATCGTAAATTATCGATACATTTATACCATTCAAACCAACATTTTCTAACCAATGTTCGTTCAAACTAGTAATGTTTGAACTTTGTTCAAACCAACACGGCTGTGTTTGCAGTTATTTGAACTTCATTTTCAAATACTCCATATATTACAACATGTACCGGTTCAGTTGTAGTTTTAGCAAACTTTATATCTAATCGTAAATTTCCATTTTGAGGTAATTGACTCTGATTTAAATCAAAATCGGGTGCCAAAACAAATGTAAAGAATGGATATTTGCTTTTAAAATCATCAAGAGTTATACCACAATTAAGGTTTTTATTCAAATAACCCATATTTCTCACTATACTCTGCATATATGTAGCATAATAATTATCATTATCGAAATCTTGAGTATATGTTTCTCTATAATTACTATTTTTCGATAAAGTCAACGATGTTACTCCAAAATCTTTGAAAATTGAGCTCGATGTTAAGTATGGATCCATTATATTGAGATTCACTTTGAAATGTTACCAATATAAAGTTGGGCATTCTTCTATCTCCAAATATTTGTTCCTTATAGAAAGAAGCTGAACCTTTAGCAATTGCAAATTGAACAATTTCCTTTGTTTTCAATGGATATATTGCATGTTTAGAATTAAGCCTCAGTTGATGACCGGCTAATACAGAAGGCTCAACACGAACTCTTCTCACTAATAATTTTACATCAACTAATTGAAGAATTGGTGTTGTGGTAGCACTTGTTAGTGATAATGCCGACTCTGATTTTTTCAATCTAATGTGTACATTAACACCTGGGAGTAAATATTTCGGTTGATCCATAAAATCGAGTTGTAATGATGAGCACATGGTAAATAATTTCGAGCCTCTAATCCACTTTTTCCTATCGTCATCACTACCATAATCCATAGGAGTTAAACATGTATTTTTAGTATCGCTATTGTAATTTATAATAGTTTCTATTAGAGCTTTGTGAATATATGTACTGTTACCACCCTCAATCTTGATATTATTAAATCCGAGAATTGCATCTTTAAAAAGTGTATGAGACAAGAAATTGTTTGGTATAACATCACTAGGTTCACCCAATGGTTTTCTATTTTTATCTACAACTTTGATCTGAACAGTTAGCAATGTATCGTTCAAATCTAGATATTTAGTTTTGGAACCATTAATATAAAATTCTATATCAGTTCTACTATCCATAATAGAATTCATCGGGAATACATCTTCAAAGGCCCCCATTTCAATTACCGCCTGGGGAGATGGTCTATCAAATAAGCACAATTCAGATTTATTACAAATCATTTTTGAAATATAGTTCCATGGCCTTTCATTCGTTTGGTTATATGTTTATGATGTCTTTTACGTTTTTGAGCCAATGCTGGTGCTTCGGGTTTTTGAAACATACCCGGTAAAACTTTCCCTAACTCTGATAATGCATTTGATTTCAGAGATGGTAATATTTTCTGCTCATTCATTATCAAATCTTTAGCAGTTTTCATACCGAAACGACCAATGCGTTTAAGAATAGGAAGTGCAAATCTACCAATTGTTCTCAACCATCCTGATCCATACTGTTTACCAATAAAAAATGGTAATTCGCCACTACTTTGGCTACCACTATACATACTAATAATATCGTTATTGGCCATCTAATTTACGAAAATGTAATGTCAAATGAGTTTTTGTATCTTTACTAAATTCAATAAATTTACCACTATCATCACAAATTTTTATTTCTATATTGTTTATACATGATGTTGATACCGGTAAGTACATGGGATTATCGATATTTATATTGACAACTTCATCCTGGTCATGTTTATCAACCCAAACAGATTTCAATAGAGGAACCAAAAAATCACCAACAATTATAGGATCGATGATGTTAGTATATATGAACATTTGTCTATGAAGTTTTATTAGTTTTGGTTTGCGTACACCAAAAGCACTTGGCCTATATGTTTGCTTATCTAATCCCAATGTATTAGCCAAATTTTTATGAAATGTAACTTCACAAATGTTATTATTCAGACTGAATTTGCATATTCCATCTTTAAGAAATTCAATAGTTTTAAATATATGTAAACAATTGAATGAAATATATTTATGTAATTCTTCAAGTGTTTCAATATATAAATCATTAGTAAATGTAAATGTATCTTCCACCTCGTTAATATATGATACAGATATTTTGATGTGTTCGATCGTTACACTTTTCTCATCAAATGTTTTGAAACGTATTAGGTATTCAGTTCCAGGAACAATTATGTTAAGCTTATCACTACCCATTCGCTTGGCATCCTCAATACTTTCAAACTTTATTGTAAATGGGCTAAAATCATAACTAACATTCAATCCATCTTTGAAAAACATGCCACTATTTTCATCTAAAATTTGATTCGGAATATGACAATATCGTTCAAAATTATTGATTGAGAAAATACCACTACAGGTTTTTGGAACACGTTTCTTGTAACCGATTTTACAATGACTATAAAATGGGAATGTATTGTACACAAATGTAAAGTCTTGCAAAGCAACTTCCCAATTTCCATGTAAATACATAGGATTTTGAAGATTAACCATAAATTTACTAGCTTGATTTTCCGGATGGATTAGTGGGCAACTATTACTCGGTAAAATTGTATAGAAACTCATTTTACTAGGTCTTTTGATGATATCCACGAGGGTTTTTGATATCCATGCCATTTGACATAGTATTGTTTATCCTTACCCACCATTGTAGTTTTCAATATTTTCTGAATTCTGAACGCTGTAGGTTTGGAAATAACTTGTAATTCCTGTTCATAGAATTTCCCTTGTATTACATTGTTATCACTATCTTTCATAACATACATCACAGGACTCTGTTTAGTATTAATTTTAGTAATTCGAAATACCTCATCCCTCCAATTACTATCGAAATTTTTGATGAACGATGAAGCAGATATTTTACTAATTCTAACGTAATCACCAACTTATATTTTATTTTTGTAATAGCAACTGTTTTAGACCGTACTCGTGTTTTTGAGCTGATATCTACGGGTCTCAAATCATTCAGACCTGGATGTGATGAATTATTATAACTAACAAGTATTTTCGGTAATACATTTATCTATATTTTATTACCTTGATGAACGAAATATTTCTTCAATCTATCCCTCAATGTCCTGTTAAATCTTTCAACATGAGCGGCTTTGTATTGAGAATGTACAGAATAATGATTTATTTTGAGCCGATCCAGGATTTGCTTAACTTTACTATTGTAAAACTCCTTGCCTAAAATAATAATAATAATAATAATAATAATAATAATAATAATAATAATAATAATAATAATAATAATAATAATAATAATAATAATAATAATAATAATAATACCTAAATCGGTTTGCAAATTGTCTGGATGTCCATTTTAAACATTGATTTAATTGCGTTAGATATTTCCTCTGCAGATTTTGTCTTTGTTGGTACACCGCGGGCAAAACGACTGAAAACATCGATACATGTTAAAATATATTTATAACCCTTGTTAATCTTCGAATACCGTATCATCTCCATCAAATCCATTTGCCATAAATCATTAATACCGAATGTCTTATAAGCTCTTGTTGGAAATCTTTTCCGCATCGGTTTGTTTAAACTGTACGCAAACTGATCTGACAACCACTTTTGCGTTTCCTTTTTCGAATTTGGGACTCCTTTCTTTAACTTTGCCACTCCACCGAAACCTGCCTCGTCTTCTGGGTTCGTCCAAATCTTCTCCATTACAACACGATGATTTAAATTTTAATTTAACATTAGGTAATGATTGTCCCATCGTTTATTGTGATAATAATGATAATGCTAATGGTAACATTGCTCCGATAAAATGATTTTTCTCAAAGGCTTGCAATGTTTATTCAATACTAGTTTTTTAGAATTACTAATTTTAATTTTACCTCTGACTACGTTTAATAGAATTTTGAGTAAATCATCGACAACAAAAGTTGGAAATAATTGTAAAATAGACATTCTTTTCATACTTGAAGCCTTTAACAATGCATTAAAATATGGGAAACTCCTATGATTTTTTACAATTTTAACTGTTTTCTTACTCTTTTTAATAATGTTTTTCGAAATAAGATTCATTGCAGGGTAATTCTCGGTTATTAGTTTTTTAGATGGTGTATAGCTGGTTTTTGGTGGAACTTTGTTTTTCTTTTTAATACTCTGTCTAAGTTTTCGGATATTTTTAAGCCTGGACTTCATAAACATTTTTACATTTTAATGTTTTCAACTTTGTTTATATACCATGGCACCTTCTTTATTGAAAATATCTGTTTTTACCAGTAAATCATCATTGCATTGTTGTGTGAAATCAAGAAATATATATCCATGTGGTGATTTTGTAGCATCTTGAAATGCACTGATGAGAAAATTACGATTATTAGGGTATGGTTGTCGAGCAAGAAAGTCAATAACTGTTGCATCTCTAGGATTCTTGAAAATAACTAAATAATGAACATTTAAATTCCTTGTTCGATGTGCGCCACACTGATGAAATAGATTTTGAGTAATAAAAATCACAGTAACACCAACTTGTCTACTGATTTTTATGAATAAATTATTAAAATCCTTTTCTTTATTAGCTTCCTGATACAAATCATCGATAATGATGACATCACCTTTCCTTAAATGACTTGATCAGTTTTTATCGAAACCCTTTATTATTTTCATGTTTTTCAATTTACAGAAATTATCTTGAGTTAATCCATGTTCTTCATCTGCCCCCCTATGCCAATAAATCTTGTTGAATTTTGTTTGAAATAAATTAGATTTCAGTAATTTACACACAAACATAGTTTTACCACTATCACTTGGGCCGACGATTTGATATACAGCATCATTTCTTAATTCCATTATTAATTTGTATAATTATAGGTTTTTTGTTTATATTATATAATTTAATGATCACTTTCTAAAAATCATATATATAGATTAATATTTCATTATTGTTTAATTATGTTATCAAATATAAATTATAAAGGAACTTTCGATGTTTCCAAATGGTAAACCCCAGCAAATTGTTGATAGAAGCGGAAAATACCCTGTTATATTTTTCAAATCAGGCAAATGCAGAATCATGGAATGCAAGAAACCATTAGACGTCAATAAATTGCAATACAGAATAAAGGATATTAAATTACAGTCAATTACGGTTACCATGGATATGGGACAATCTATGAATCTATACAACATGTCAACAAAATGTCTTTGCATGTTCGAGCCAGAATTATTTCCTGCACTGAGGCTTTTAAAATACAACCCAATGTGTGTTGACGTGTTTGCGAGTGTGAAAATAGTCATTTTAGGGTTGCGAAATATAGAGTACAAAAATATTGTTTGTGACATACAAAATGAAATCACGGGATTGGTCGATATCTGATTGGCTAATGATTGATTAAAACAACTTGCTTATTCATTTTATTTCATTTTTAAAAATGGAAAATACTTCACGCACAAAATTAACAAAGAAAGAAATAGAAAACTACGGTAAATTTATTATTTATTATTATTAATATTATTATCATTGTTTCCAGATAAATATCAGGCCGTAATATTAGAACGATTGTTCTTTTTATACCCACAACTACGAGCAATAGTCAAAGACCAGCCAGAATCAATCATTCCAGATCTGGTATATGGAACAACCAACATATGGATCTTCAATATCATAGATCAAGCTCTATGGGATATAAAGCTTGACCGAAGACCGAAGGAGATGGAACCCGAATACCCCTGTATTCTGGGTTGCAGCTGCTGTGATTTTCGGTACCACCGATATGTCGAATGGTGCCTGGCGAAATCTGTTAGGAATTCTTCTAAATGTCAACTTTTTAGAAAATAAATGTTTTGTATTTTATTTTTGTTTTGTTTTGGTAGTAACAATTTTATTTTGGTGGTGGTAATAATAATAAATGTTTTGTATTTTATTTTTGTTTTGGTAGTAATAGTTTTAATTTGGTGGTGGTAACAATAATAATATTAATAGTAATAATAATATATTAATAGTAATAATAATAATGATAATAATAATAGTAATAATAATAATAATAATAATAAAACACGTGATATTAATAATGCATTTTATATATGTGATGTGTGTAAAATCATATACAAACTCCATGGGTTAATTCACATACAGTTTGTATACAGTCACGCACTTATCTTGCACTTATCATGCATTGTCTTTGTTATAATATTATGCATGATTCTGATTGATTAATCAGAATCTGTCAAGGGTTTAAAAGCGCATCACCCATTTATAAAGATCATAAATCAAAAATGACCAAGAAAATAAGTGTCCAACCCGTTCAGATGTTCCACAATTATAAAATGTATTTTTTAAAGGAGCCTATCAATATGCAATTGTCAAATCCAGTCAACAAAAACTTTTATTAAAAAGAAATAATTCGACTATAGTAATGTTGTCGAAGAGCTTTATTCAAAGCCCATTCCACATACTTCCAATATCGGGCAGCGCAGCAATGACATCCATCACCACATGGATATTCAGGTTCCATATCTTTTGACATTTTGTTTTGCTTGATGTCCCATAGGAACTCATCGATTACGGAAAATATCCATATAGATGTGTGATTAAAGACTCAGTCTGGAATTATTGATGTTGGCTTATCCTTCAATATTTCATGTATATCTGGATAATAGAATTCCAGACGTTCTTTGATAACTTTAAAATAATCATCTACAAAATAGTTAATAATAATAGTAATTATTAATTACCATAATGTTTAATTTCATTCATAGCTTGAACTGCGCTCGGTACAACTATTTTAATGATAAAAATTGAAATAACAATTACTTTTATACTAATTTAAACCAATGAGAAGTTAAACACACAAATCTTAAGCTATAAACAATAAATATTAATTTATATAGATTTAAAAATAATTAAATAAATTTTAATAATATTATTAGTTGTTAGTTATTTTAAAATGGCTAACTCAATTGTTGTAACCGTTCAAGGTAAAAATTCAACAAGATGCGTATGTCCTGATACAGCAGTGTTGATGGATATTTTGTATATGATAGATAGGCCTAGATATTTGAAAACTCCAGTCAAAAGATTATCTTAAAGAATGAGTAATTTAGAAGTCCGATTTTAACTCACATATGAGACTTTAAAAAGAGCTAAAAACGAATTATATGATGATATTCTATATCTAAATCAGACCATTGGTATTATCAAAAATGAATTAAGAAAATCAATATTAGAATTAAAAGAAAATCATAAACTTAATGAAAAAATGATGAATCAAGTTCAATATAGTATAAAATTTTATTCTAATAAAACAACTGATATCTTCAATCGTATAATGAAATTACAACAACAACCAGTTAACAGTAGTGGCAACAACTTGAAAGAAGTTAACAGTGCCAACAAATCATCATTGCCATTTCTATTATATATTTTTACATATTTTCTTAACATTGCAACTTCTTAATGTTCATGCAGGATTCTGATTGTTTCAATATAGTATAAATAAGCTTAAACTTCCAAGTATTTTTATAAAATGACAGAAACTAATTTTTTTATAAGTTTATTGAATGAGCTGGTTTCTAATAATAGAGAAAAAGATGATATCATTAAAAATATAAAATTCATGGTCAACTGTACAGGGAAAATCGTAGAAGACATCCCATTTGATTATGAAAAAATTCTCAATTTGCCACCATTGGAAAGAAAGAAGACATTCCAGTCGATATTTAGTTACATGTTTGATGAAAATAATAAATGGATGCGAATAATAGTAGGATTAATGTATATGAAACACATGATATTAAAATCTGGATCCGACTATGAAAATTACTTCCAGTGGTCTATAGAGGTAAATTACTTTATATTGTTATTAATTTATCATTATTTAGGTGATAGAAAAAAAAATCGATCCGTGGGTAGAAACAAACGGTGGATGGATAGCGATTATTCAAGTTGCCGCAGAATCCAAACTTTCAGATATTTATATTGCAAATTGCAAATTTTTATTAAAAATATTAACTAGAGCTTCGGTTTCATATTTATGTAATAAAGTTTATCATAGATTTTAATAAATATTTCTTTGTTATTGTTAATAAAAAACTACATTTTTTAAAGATTTATTGTTTATTACATGTACATGCTTCATCACCACAATATTCTATCATTATATTTTCTATGACATGGTAAACACAAGTCTTAAATTCGTTAGGTTCAACTAAAATTGGGGTTTCTTCATCGTTAATAATTTCAGTATATTCAGTATCATTAATAATTTCCGTATCATTAATAATTTCTGTATCAATAATAATTTCAGTAATATTAATAATTTCTTTATCATTAACAATTTCTTTATCATCACTCTGACATTTTGAATCACAAAATGAATCTTATTTAGTCAATGCTTCAACTAGAGTCAACATATCTCTAATTTTTACACCGGTTATTTCTTCGAGTTTATCACACAAAAAGTTTATTAAATATTCTAAACGAAAATTAATTAATTATTTTATATTTTACCTTTTTCAGACATCATTTTAAACAATTTTAAAACTAATTATAATTTTGTTTATAGAATAACAAAGAAAACAAAACATTAATACATTTATTAAACACTAAACTATACATTAAAATAATTGTGAAAGTCTAGCAGTAACAATTTTCCAGATTGGAGAAAGCACATTATTTGATCAGCTTTATATCTTTGGATTGCTATTGTTAAATACAAGATTTCCTGTTCTTTAAAACCTATTTCTGTAAATGCATCATAATATGTGTTATATTAACTGGTGAAGAATGCATTTTCATTGTATTTTAAATTCGAATTGATCTTACTGAAAACCGTATCAATATCCTTGATATCTATCATTGTCCCAACGAGAGATTAAAAGTGAGTTCGATTGACTTTGACTGGATTTACCAATGGCATATTGATAGGTTCCTTTAAAAAATACATTTTATAATTGTGGAACATCTGAACTGGTTGGACACTGATACCATTGATTTTCTTGGTCATGTTTGATTTATCATCTTAATAAGATGGTGACGAGCTTTTATACCCTCGATAGATACTGATTAACCAATCAGAATCATGCATGTACGTATTTCTATTATTGTTATTATTATTAATTAATTATAACAAAGACAGTGCATGATCTTCACATGATATGTACAGCCATTGCACGATAAGTGCATGATTAGTAACAAGGAACACACTCAAGACTATATGTGATTTACTAAGAAAACACATACATACTTTTGTTTGTATGTGATTTACAAAGAAAACATGCCTACACGGTATAGACTGCATGTGTTTTACAAAAAAAACACATACATCAAAATCTCTCACCTATATGTGTGTGAATTTCTATACGTATTAAGTGTTACATTATTATTATTATTATTATTATCATTATTATTATTATTATTATTATTATTATTATTATTATTATTATTTTTTCGTTTATTATATAAAACAATGATTAAATAAAATTATTATTAATAAAACTCGTTAATACTAAAACCAATTCAAAAACAAAACAAAGTCAAAGTAAAAAAAAAAGATGTAACATAAAACATTTATTGCCTTAAAAGTTGAAGCCTACAAACATTCCTTACGGATTTTACCAGGCACCATTCTACGTACCGTTAGTACCGAAAATTGCAACAGATGCAACTCAGAATACAAGGGTATTCTTTTTCCATTTCAGTCGCCATTCTGTTTATTTTGTTGTCCCATAGAGCCTGATTGATCAGCTCCGAAATCCATATTCTCGACTCATTAAATATGAGCTCGGGGATCATTGTTGCTAGCTTGTCCTTTATTTTTTGCTATCATTTGAGGATAATAATATTGTAATCTTTCAATTACCAGGGTTTCATATTCTTCTAAAGAAAATATTAATAATAAAAGAAAATAAAGAAATAATAAATTTACTTTTTCGAATGTTACTATTCATCGGTAAATCGTACAAATTTTTCTTCGGTTTAGTATCTTCCATTTTAAAAGTGAAATAAAATGAATAAGCAAGTTGTTTTAATCAATCATTAGCCAATCAGATATCGACCAATCCCGTGATTTCATTTTGTATGTCACAAACAATATTTTTGTACTCTATATTTCGCAACCCTAAAATGACTATTTTCACACTCGCAAACACGTCAACACACATTGGGTTGTATTTTAAAAGCCTCAGTGCAGGAAATAATTCTGGCTCGAACATGCAAAGACATTTTGTTGACATGTTGTATAGATTCATAGATTGTCCCATATCCATGGTAACCGTAATTGACTGTAATTTAATATCCTTTATTCTGTATTGCAATTTATTGACGTCTAATGGTTTCTTGCATTCCATGATTCTGCATTTGCCTGATTTGAAAAATATGATAGGATATTTTCCACATCTATCAACAATTTGCTGGGGTTTACCATTTGGAAACGTCATTTTTGACACGTCGAAAGTTCCTTTATAATTTATATTTGATAACATAATTAAACAATAATGAAATATTGATCACGTTAGAATTAGTAAAATATCTGCTTCACATTTCATCAAAAATTTCGATAGTAATTGGAGTGATGAGGTATTTCAAATTACTAAAATTAATACTAAACAGAGTCATGTAATGTATGTTATTAAAGATAGTGATAACAATGTAATACAAGGGAAATTCTATGAACAGGAATTACAAGTTATTTCCAAAACTACAGCGTTCAGAATTCAGAAAATACTGCAAACTAAAATAGTGGGTAAGGATAAAAAATACTATGTCAAATGGTATGGATATCAAAAACGCTCGTGGATATTATCAAAAGACCTAGTAAAATGAGTTTTTATACAATTTTACCTAGCAATAGTTGCCCACTAATCCATCCGGAAAATCAGGCAAGTAAATTTATGGTTGATCTTCAAAACCCTATTTATTTACATGAAAATTGGGAAGTTGCTTTGCAAGACTTTACATTTGTGTACAATACATTCCCATTTAATAGTCATTGTAAAATCTGTTACAAGAGGAATGTTCGCAAAACCAGTAGAAGTATTTTCTCAATCAATAATTTTGAACGATATTATCATATCCCGAATCAATTGTTAGATGAGCATTGTCAAATGTTTTACAGCGATTGATTAAATATAGGTTGTTTTCTCCATTTACAATAATATTTGAAAATATTAATGAAGCCAAGCGAATGGGTAGTGATAAGCTTAACAATGTTGTTACTGGTAAGAAATACCTATAACGTTTCAATGCTTTTGAAGAAAACAGTGTAATGACAGAAGAAATCAAAATATATTTCATTCAATTGTTTACATATATTTAAAACTATTTAATTTGTTAAAGATGGATTATGTATTCAGTCTGATATATAACATTTGTGAAGTTACATTTGACAAAAATTTGACTAATACATTGGGATTAGATAAGCAAACATATAGGCCAAGTGCTTTTGGTGTACGCAAACCAAAAGTAATAAAACTTCATAGACAAATGTTTATATATACTAACATCATCGATCCAATAATTGTTGGTGATTTTTTGGTTCCTCTATTGAAATCTGTTTGGGTTGATAAACATGACCAGGATGAAGTTGTCAATATAAATATCGATAATCCCATGTACTTACTGGTATCAACATCATGTATAAACAATATAGAAATAAATATTTGTGATGATAGTGGTAAATTTATTGAATTTAGTAAAGATACAAAAACTCATTTGACATTACATTTTCGTAAATTAGAAGGCTCGAAATTATTTACCATGTGCTCATCATTACAACTCGATTTTATGGATCAACCGAAATATTTACTCCCAGGTGTTAATGTACACATTAGATTGAAAAAATCAGAGTCGGCATTATCACTAACAAGTGCTACCACAACACCAATTCTTCAATTAGTTGATGTAAAATTATTAGTGAGAAGAGTTCGTGTTGAGCCTTCTGTATTAGCCGGTCATCAACTGAGGCTTAATTCTAAACATGCAATATATCCATTGAAAACAAAGGAAATTGTTCAATTTGCAATTGCTAAAGGTTCAGCTTCTTTCTATAAGGAACAAATATTTGGAGATAGAAGAATGCCCAACTTTATATTGGTAACATTTCAAAGTGAATCTCAATATAATGGATCCATACTTAACATCGAGCTCAATTTTCAAAGATTTTGGAGTAACATCGTTGACTTTATCGAAAAATAGTAATTATAGAGAAACATATACTCAAGATTTCGATAATGATAATTATTATGCTACATATATGCAGAGTATAGTGAGAAATATGGGTTATTTGAATAAAAACCTTAATTGTGGTATAACTCTTGATGATTTTAAAAGCAAATATCCATTCTTTACATTTGTTTTGGCACCCGATTTTGATTTAAATCAGAGTCAATTACCTCAAAATGGAAATTTACGATTAGATATAAAGTTTGCTAAAACTACAACTGAACCGGTACATGTTGTAATATATGGAGTATTTGAAAATGAAGTTCAAATAACTGCAAACACAGCCGTGTTGGTTTGAACAAAGTTCAAACATTACTAGTTTGAACGAACATTGGTTAGAAAATGTTGGTTTGAATGGTATAAATGTATCGATAATTTACGATAATTTGTCATGGAGTAAGTTTTTCATGTATTATTAATATTATTGATGTAGTTCAGTTCAGGTCTATCGAATTGGAAAACAAATACTAGAACATGAATTTTTAGGGGTATTTCCTCTTGATAAAATTCCATATTTACGTAATAATCATGCCATAATCGTCAATATTCAATCGTCTCATCTCGATGAAGAACATTGGTTAGCAATATATATCAAACCTAGCAAGATATTTGTATTTGATCCTATGGGTTTATATTATCCGGCTTTAATGGTTTCAAAACTGCAAACAATGGGTAAACCTATTGTGTATAATAAAACTATGTATCAAAAACAATGGACCTTAACATGTAGTCAACATTGTTTAGCTTGGTTATTATCCAAGCGATTTGATGTATAATAAATGTTTTATTGTTATGTTTTATTATTATTATTATTATTATTATTATTATTAATATTATTATTAATTAATTAATGGTCACAAAGACAGTGCATGATAAATGCGTGATCATCACATGATAAGTACGTGATTAGTAACACACACACACAAAACTGTATGTGAATTACAAAGAAAACACAGAGTATGTATGTGAATTACAAAGAAAACACATACAAACTCAATGTATGTGATTTACAAAGAAAACATGTCTAAAAATCTCTCACCTATATGTGTGTATTGCTAAAATGTGATTGCCTAAATCCTGAAAATTTGAGTCTCTTTATAAACATTGATAATTTCCAAAGTTGTTACAATTAATTCAAAAATTTATCAACAAAAATTTATCAATTTTCAAAAATTCACGCAATTTCAAATGGAGAATACAAGTATTTTAAGAAAATTATTGGCCGATGGAAATGGTAAATTTTTTATTTTATTATTACTAATATTATTATTGATTAAGGTACATTTAATTGGTTCGACGTAACCGAAAATGATATTCAAGAAGTTATTTTAATCGAGGATAGCGGTAAATTTATTTATTAAATTATTATTATTATGTTTATTTTAGAAGTAATTACACCGACGGAATTCATAATTATCAGTGATAGCGAAGATGATATCAATCATGGTAAATTTTTTATTTTATTTTATTTTTTAAAACCGTTTTAGTAGATTTGGACAATAATGTATTTGCCCCAGTTTCTGGAGATATTTTTTCTGGGGATGACCACAATTATGCCCCGTTTCTGAGGATGTATATGCCCCCGTTTCTGGGGAAGATGCCTGCATTTCTGAGGATGATACCTGCATTTCTGAGGATGATGATAATGAGGATAAATGTTAGCTTTTATTATTTTTTAAATATTTATTAATAAAAGTTAATATAAGTTAATCATATGTAAAGTATTATAATAATACTTTAAATATTATTAATTTAAGATTATAAATATTACTAATATATGATTTATAATTAGAAATATATGCTTTTTCTTTGAAATATAAGATTTATGAATTGAAAATACGATTTATAATTTGAAAGATAAGATTTATGAATTGAAATATATTATTATTTGATTGAAAGATATGATTTATAATTAGAAATATATGCTTTTTCTTTGAAATATAAGATTTTTGAATTGAAAATATGATTTATGAATTGAAAAGATATGCTTTATAATTTGAAATATACGATTTATAATTTGAAATATATACTTTATAATTTGAAATATAAGATTTATGAATTGAAAAATACGATTTATAATTTGAAAAATACGATTTATGATTTGAAATATATTATTATTTGATTGAAAGATATGCTTTATAATTTGAAATATATTATTATTTGATTGAAAGATATGCTTTATAATTTGAAAAATACGATTTATAATTTGAAATATTAATAAATATTCACATAATTATCATCATTTATATATTATTATTTGATTCATATATGATTTAAATAATAATAAACATTTGATAATAATTTATATTTTTTAACAAGCAAATTATATCCGAAGTATTGTGTCGCTTCAACATGTCATTCTGTAAAATATCATGGTGAAATGAAGCGATACTACGGTCAAAAATTCTATGGCATCAATTTTTTCATATATCCCAAATGCGAGACTGCCCAGGATATAAAATATTTAGATTTTTATAAGGGGCACTCTACCCACTTAAATCAATTTACATTGAATAAAAAGGAACTTTTACGAAAAATTAATAAACGTAAAAATAATGGAAATAATGACAATAACAATAATAATAATAATAATAATAATAATAATAATAATAATAATAATAATAATAATAATATGTTGAGACATAACAACAACAATAATACGTCGAGACATAACAACAATAATAATACGTCGAGACATAATAAACGACCTGCTGCAGATATTCAGTGTGTTCCCTCTAAACTTAAAAGGGTTGAAATCATCATTAGCGAGGATAATAATCAAATAGGGGATTCGATTAATATTGATAATGAACCTGAAATAAGGTTAGATTTAAATGGAAGTCATAAAAGTATTAGATTTGATGTATAATAAATGTTTTATTGTTATGTTTTATTATTATTATTATTATTATTATTATTAATATTATTATTAATTAATTAATGGTCACAAAGACAGTGCATGATAAATGCGTGATCATCACATGATAAGTACGTGATTAGTAACACACACACACTGCAAACAATGGGTAGACCTATTGTGTATAATAAAACTATGTATCAAAAACCATGGACCTTAACATGTAGTCAACATTGTTTAGCCTGGTTATTAATGATTGGTTATGTTTTATTGTTATGTTTTATTATTATTATTATTGTTATTATTATGTGGTTAATTAATATTTAATTAATGGTAACAAAGACAGTGCATGATAAGTGTGTTATTAGGAACAAGGAAAACATGCATACACACTCAAGATTGTATGTGATTTACAAATAAAACACATACATACTTTTGTTTGTATGTGCTTTATAAAGAAAACATGCCTACACAATATAAGCTGCATGCGTAAAAATCTCTCACCTATATGTGTGTATTGCTAAAATGTGATTGGCTAAATCCTGTAAATATTATTCCCTTTATAAACATTGTCAATTTCAGAATTTGTCAGAATTAATTCAAAAATTTTTATATGGCAGGACAAAGTAATATTTTAAGGGCTCTTTTGATGAATGAGACAGGTAAATTATTTTTTATTTTATTTTTTATTATTCTTTTATTATTTTAGATTGGTTTTCAATATCTGAATTGCAAGATCAGTTAGATGTTGTAAATGAAGTTATCATTATCGATGGTGATATAGGTAAATTTTAAATTAATTTTGATTTATTTATCAATTATTTTAGAAAATAAAGTCATTATTATTGAGGATGACGAAACAATTCAAAATGATTTTAATAATGAAGTTATTGATATCAGTATATTTTAATTTTATTATATTTTTAAATATAATAAAAAACGATTTAGATAATACAGTAAATTTGGATGATACCTACATTTATGGAACTGATGCCCACATTTCTGTGGATGCCCACGTTTCTGGAGATTTCCCCGTTTCTGGGGAAGATATGAATGTCCTCTCTTTTATAGAGGATGATGATTCTTCGGATTCAGAGGATAAATGCTAGTTTTTTATTTATTTTTATTTATTTATAAAAAATAAAAATAAGTTAATGATATTTGATGTATTATTAAAATAATACATCAAATATCAATAATTTATAATAATGTTCTATTTATTTTTCAATAATAACTATAAGTTTTATGATAAATCTATTGATATTACCATAATAGTTGTTAAATTATGATAAATCTATTGATATTACCCTAATATTTATTGATTTATGATAAATCTATTGATATTATCATAATAGTTATTGAATTCCAAAGAAACAATTCTATTGATATTACTTTAATAGTTATTGAATTATAAAGATATTATTTTTATTAGATACTTTATATAGAAATTATTTAATAGTTTGCAGTGAGAATGTAAATATTATATAGGTTTTGTATATATTATTTTTTATTAGATATTTAATATAGGTTTTATAGGAATTAATAAAAGTTTTAATAGTTAGCATTTTTAGATTAATTTTTAGAAACTTTATATAGGTTTTGTATATATATATTAATTTTTTTTTATTAGGCACTTTTTATCCGAGATATTGCATCTCATCGTTACAACATAGCGAAAGATGTCATAAAGACATGAAAAAATATTACCGCCATAGATTTAATGGCATCGACTTTTTTATATGCGCCATATGCAAAACTTCCCAGAGCATTAAATATAAAGAATTTAATAGAGAACATGCGACTCATTTAAATTCTTTTAAGTCAAATAAAATTAAACTTTTTAAGGAAATTAATAAAAATAATATAGATATTTTGAATATAATGCAAAATAAAACTACATCAAATAAAACAAATAAAAGGCCTGCTGAAAATATTAAAATTAATATTCCTAATAAAATGATTAAAAAAGGAGTCATCGAAATCAGTAATGATGATGATTCTAATATTATAAATAATGAAAATATTATAACTAATGTAAATATTATACCTATTATAAATAATGTAAATATTATACCTATTATAAATAATGTAAATATTATACCAGATATAAAAAATGAAAATATTATACCAGATATAAATAATGTAAATATTATAGCAGATATAAATAAAGAAAATGTTATAAGTAATGATATTATTACAAATAATGATATTATACAATTTGGAGGTTCTGTATTAGAGAATGAGCCGAACATATCAGTAAATTTAAATGGCGCTATCAAAACTTTACGTTTTGATATATCTAACGCGCAACTAATTAAAATAACTTTAACTGAGCGAATCAGTAATAAATTAATTTTAGAAATAAATAAAATGGGGAACGTTAAAATTCAATTCGCTATATTAATTAAATTTGATAAAGATGGTGAGATCCATGACAATATTTTTCGAATAATGCGGAGACATTTTCGGATAACTTTTTAAGCGAAGGGATTAATAAGCTTAATGAAAAAATAGAACAATTCACCCATTTAGGCAGTGGATGGCGTGTTATTAATATTATGGAAATACACTTTATTTTAACTAAATATGCTTCTATTAATCGTCTGTCCGGACATAAATATATTAAAACCCCTTCTGAATTGAAAAATAAAGGAGCTATAGTAAATATAAAAAAAAATGACGACAAGCGCTTCCTTTACTTTATTCTTTATTTATTAAAGAAAGATGTAATTGGTGAAAATCCCCAAAGAGTCTCTAAATATACAGAGTTTTTAGAGGAATTAGAATATTATGAGGTCACGGATTATCCCATGAAATTAATAAATATCCCAAAGTTTGAAAAGAAAAATTCTAATTTAAACCCAGCAATAAATGTGTTTTCGTACACACCAACAGTTATAATTGATGAGGTCCAAGATAATTATGTCTTTCACCATCCTCATTTAAGTTTAATACATAGAACCAAAGTCACTGACGGAAACCCTATTTATTTATTATTGCTTGAAAATAAGGATAGATATCATTATACTGCAGTAACCAGTATTGATAGGTTAATGAATTGCCATCAAATCCCTGACTGTAACATCCAAATTAGATGCCGTTGGTGCCCACATTGCCTTAACGGGTTTAGATTAGATAATGCATTCAATACACATGTTGCATTATGCGCTAAAAATCAGACTGGCACAACCCTATACACGCTCCCCGAAAATAAAAATTTAGAATTCCTTAATTACTCTAAACATATCACCCCACCTTTTGTGATTTATGCCGATTTTGAATCGGTTTTACCTCCTGATGATAGACATTATCAAATTCATATGCCTTTTGCAGCAGGCCTTTTATTAATTAATAATTACACCAACACAAAATCGTATTATTAATTTTATGGTCTTGATTGCATTCCTGATTTTCTTAAGAAAATTGAGGAAATCGCAACTGAAATTGTTATTCCGTACTATGATTCGGAAGGTGATAAATTGATAGGGCATATGTCTTTCAATGAGGTTCGACAGTCGAACCTGTTATTTATGTAAACAACCGACTGTACATCCGGTTAGAAATCATTGTCATTTTACTTGTAATTATCTAGGGGCAGCTTGCCGAAAATGTAATGTAGCTCGTAGGATTTATTGATCGCTACCTATAGTTTTTCATAATTTAAGAGGTTATGACCTTCACTATATTTTAAAATACGGTCTCGATCGCTTTCCTTCATGGAATTTAGATATCATACCGACCTCTACGGAAAAATTTATTTCGTTAATTGTTCACATTAACAAATTGGCTATTCGCTTTATCGACAGTATGCAATTTGTTAATTGTTTGTTAGCTAAGGCTGTGAAAACACTAACCTCTCTTTAATATAATAGTTTGCAGTGAGCATGCAGATATTATATAGGTTTTGTATATATATTAATTTATTATTTTATATAGGTTTAGTATATATTATTTGGTTTATATAATAATAATAAAACTTTTAATAATAAAAGTAAAATTAATAATAATAATAATAATAATTATAATAATAATAATAAATAAACCTTGTAATAAAAATTAAAACATGTAATAATAATATTAATAATAATAATATTAATAAAAATAATAATAATAATAAAACATGAACTTATAATAATAATAATAATAATAATAATATTAAAAATAATAATAATAATATTAATAATAATAAAACGTGCTGGAGGTAACACATCCCACTAATTACATTAACACTTCCTTAAATGGCAACAAAAAATAGTAGTATATAATGTAAGCTTAAGCCCAAGGTGGAGGAATGTATGTGTTTTATGAAATACCCGGGTCGACAATGGCGCCATGACCACACACATTATTACGTAGCCCTCGGGTTTTACAATAGCATTCGTGATTATATAATGGTTATGTAACCACCTGGCTTTATATATCATGTGTAGTTACACAATCACATATGTTATTATGTCATAGGTCAATGTCATGTTACGTCATAGGTCACGCGGGGTTGATGTCGAATGACGTCGATAAGTTTTGTTTAAATGAAGTCGCAATTTTGAATTTTTGTTTTAATGATGTGATCGATATTTTTTAAATACTTTTTTTTAATTATTATTATTAATATTATGAAGAAAAGATGAAAAATGCATTTATTTATTACCAGACACAATGTACGGTGAGTAAAGTTTGCGTTTATTCGTAAGATATAACGACCGTGCTAGCCTCGAAGTGAGGTCAAAGTGTCTGGTAAAGTCATAGTTTTCGTCGTAACATCACAATAGCTACATCATCGAAGCATGGTGTCATTTAAACTGTGTAATGTTACCTGAAAAATTATGCCTGGCGCGTCATGGTTCTACGTCGAAAAATAGCCATTTTCGATAGGTAACTACTCATGCATACATGCAATGGTATACGCGCACTGGACATATTTCTATGGTATAGGCTCTATGATTAGTTTTTTATATTAGAATTTTGTAGAGGCCTCCCACTAGGTTGGATTACAGACATTCACCTCGATATCCGGCATATAAAACTTTTTTTATACATTGAAAAATTATTATAAAAATATTCAAACGAAATTCAAGAGTTAAAGAAGCCCTCACTTTAATATATTCTCATATATTATATAATTCATTTTATAATTTTATAATACAAGTTCATCGGCATCTAGAATAATCACTTCTAAAATAAATAAATCTAATTTACAAACATTTATTAATTAAATTTGTTTACCGTAAGCGGTAATTATTCAAATTTATTATTAAAAATGTAAATTTAACAATTGACAGTATACAAAAATTCAATTTTTTTTAAATAAATAAAGCTTAGGTTATATAATATACAAGTTTAAAAGATTTTTAACTTAATAGCATAATAAAAATTACAAATTTTACAAATTTCAAATATTTTTAAAATAAAAATTATTAAACTGAAATAGTAAAACAAAATGTTTTACTTTAAATAATTTGTTATTTAATAATTTAATTTATTACTTTACAATATAATTATGCTTTTGACAAAAATTTATTTATTTAAATTTAACTTGAAAATTTTGTGACATACATGGAATTATATTTTGTATACCTTTAATATTTCAGGTTCATATACTTGAATAATTTACCGAGTGACAAGAAAACCAATGTCTGTTATTGATGGGATTGCAACATAAACAATGGGACAATCAATACCTAATCTTGTATTAAATTTACAATCTTCTTGTGTCAATGGAGAAGATAAGGACAAACCCAAAAGACCCCGCAGGTTTCAGTGGAATAGAAAAGTTAAAAAATGAGTTCCGAATTCGAAAAAGGAAACACAAAAGTGGTTTTCAGACTAACTGACATACAGTCTAGACAAACCAATGATGAAACGGTTTCCAACTAGAGGATATAAAACATTTGGCATTAATGATTGGAAATGGATTTGATGGAAATGATAACATATTCGAAAATCAATATAGGATATAAATATATTCTGACATGTATCGATATTTTCAATAGATTTCTCGCGCTATACCATTGAAAACAAAATCTGGTGCAGATGTGGCATCTGCAATAAAAACAATGTTTTAAATGGTAAACCAAAACATTTACAAACTGATTTAGGTATGAAATTAATTAATTTTATTTAATTAATGATATTTTTTAGGTAAAGAATTTTACAATAGGAAAGTTAAAGAAATTATCAAGGGACTAAATCATTACTCTGTATTTTTTCAATTCAAAGCTGCCCACGTGGAAAAATTTAATCGAAAATTAAGAGATCGATTGAAGAAATATTTTGTGCATCAAGGTAACAAAACCTGGAGAAATGTCTTACCGAAAATAATTCACATTTAAAATCATTCGTCCCATCGAGGTTTTAAAGGTTTTAGACCGATTGATGTAATAGATGATATGAAAATACCACAACAAGATAAAACAAAGAAACCCAAATATAAAGTTGGTGACCATGTTCGAATAAGTAAAATATCCGCTTCGCCATTAATTAAAATTTTTGACAACAACTGGAGTGATGAAGTTTTTAAAATATTAAAGATTAATTAAAACAAAATCCAGTCATGTATGCCATTACCGATATCGATAATAATGAAATCCAAAGTAAATTTTAACTTAAATATTCTAAAATCAAAATATAAAGGTAAAGATAAACAATATTACGTCAAGTGGCATGGATATCAAAACCCGACTTGGATATCAGCATCTCAAATAGAATGAATAGAAACAGTTTTTTCACTATTTTACCAAGCAATAGTTGTCCATTAATTCATACGAATAATGACTCCAGTAACTTTATCGTAGAGTTACAAAACCCTATTTACTTAGATGGTAATTGGAAAGTTGCCTTGCTTGATTACACATTTGTGTACAACACATTTCCATTTTAGAGTAATTCAAAGATTGAATTTAAAGCAATTGCATTCAAATTAGTTAACAGTTTTTATGACATTAAAATCAATGAAGAACAATGGATAAAACAATTAAATGAGTATGGTTAAATATACGTTACCAAGGGAGTTTTACATATCTGTTGTAACTTTCATCCATTTGAAATAACATTTGAAGAAATGAATCTGTAAAACAACTGGGAATTCCAGAACCAACAATTACAAGTCCCAATAGTACATTTCAAATAGTGCTACACCAACATGAAGGAAAATATGTAATCAATTTTAAATTAACTTATAATTGTTTGAAAGGTTCAGTTTATACATTTAATGATGATTTATATATTTGGAAACATGAAGATTTAAGGTTTTATTTAACAAATAATTGTCCCGATATTTTTCAAATCTGTTGAATTAAATTAAGATGTATTCAAATTCATTCTCAGTGAAAATATGAAAGAAGTAGTTTTCGATAAAAACTAGGTAAACACGTTTGGATTACAGAAACAAATATATAATGACAATCAATTTGCTGGAATTTGCAGAGGATAAATATTTAATCACCATCAACAAATGTTTATTTATAGTGATATTATTGAGTCAATAAATGAAGGTGATTCATTGGTTCCTCTTCTGAAAGCTGTATGGATTAAAAATATGAATAAGACAAAGTTGTACAAATACTAATTGAAAATCCTATGTATTTGCCTGTTGGAAGAACATGTATAAACAATATAGAAATTAATTTACGCGACGATAGCGGAAAATTAATCCAATTTCCAAAAGATTCAAAACCACACGTAACTTTAGACATTTCTAATCCAGGTATAATTTTTCCTTATGCCAATAGTGAAACCGGTAGTGAATTACCTTATTTTGTTGGTAAGCAATATGATTCTGGATGGTTGAAAACTATTGGTCGACATGCATTACATATTCTTAAACGTATAGGAAATTTTGGTATGAAAACTGCTAAAGATGTAATAATGAATAATACCAAACTCTTACTAACTTTAAAATCTAATGCTATATCTTAATTCAAAGAAGCAATACCAAAAGTAATTTCTGCAGTAGCATCAAATGATGAAGAAGAAGATGAACCTGAACCGATGCAATTACGACAAAGGTATATAAACAAAAGAATGACAGGACGTGGAACTATATTCGAATAATGAATTGTGGAAAAACCGAATTATGTATCTTTGATCGACCAGCCCCTCAAGCGGTCATAGAATATGCGGCATTTGAAGATGTATTCCCTTTTAATTCAATTGTTGATAACAAAAGTGACATTGAATTCAAAATAACTGGTTCTCATACTGAATACATTGATTTGAATGATACATTATCGCACATTAAATTGAAAGAATCAAAAAAAGTTTCATTATATTCTTCATTACAAATTGATTTTATGGATCAGCCAAAATATGTACTTCCTGGAGTTAATGTTAAAATAACATTGAAAAGAAATTCGTCAGATTACAGTATACAATCTCTAACAGAAAAGCCAAAGGTAAAGATATTGGAAGTAAAATTAATAGTAGTGTATGTGTCACCGTCAAATCATGTCACCGCTTGATCACATCGCGCGAGGTAAAACGTTTTTTAAGTCTAAAAGTACAGAAAAATTTTAAGACAAAAACAATGACTCATTCAAGGTCATTGGATGAGTCATAATAATTTTTCAAGGTCATTGAAACAAAGGCCATGACTCATCAAATTTTTTCTCAAGGTCATTCATAACTTATCAAGGTCATAGTATTTTTAAAAAAATTTTAATTTAAATTTACAATTTATTTTTATAAGTAGTGTTTTAATTTTTAATATTTTTTAATTTTTATTTTTATTATTACAACTTATTAATTATTATTATTAAAACTTATTATTATTATTATTATTATTATTATTATTATTATTATTATTATTATTATTAATATTATTATTAATATTATTATTAATATTATTATATTAATAATTAAGTTTTTTTATAATAAACTCCTTTTGCACATGTCATTGTTATAAATCATGTGCGTGTAATGTTTAATAGTATTATTGATATGTAACAAAGATATTGAAAACATATATATATATATATATATATATATATATATATAGTGTTAAATAATATTTGAGCTCATAAACTGGCATTAGATATTTTCGAATCACCCTTAAATCATACTGAGGTTTTATTTTATAATTATAGTACTATAATTAATTATATCAATCTTTTAAATTAAGATACCGGAATTCAGAATTAAATGGAATCAGACCTTTTTAATAATTGATAGACTGTTGACAGAAACCTATGATTATTTATTACTACCAAAACTAAATAAATATTTTAAACATCATAATATTCAAATTCTCGTAGAATTATTCGGTTTCAACAAGTCAATAATGAAATTATATAGTTACATATTATTTCTAAATAACATAAATCCTACAGAAATTAATATGCTTAATGTATTCTGGATGTGCATGGATTTCAGATTTGGCAAATATCGAGATGTTATTCAATTCTACATTGATAATGCAGATAAAATCGAAATAAAAATCAAGGATAAACTGGATGAAATACAAAAATAATATCTTATATGTTCAAGTTGTTTAATTAATAAAGTCAAAATTTTAAATTTGCTATGTGGTCATATTATTATTTGTTCATCGTGTTTTAAAAACTCTAATAGTTGTGAAAGTTGTGGTATAATTATTGATGAGTATCATTTTGAGTATATGTAATAAATGCTATTTTGTTTCTAAAGAAATATTATTCAAGTTACTTTTAACTATTGTGAACATGTTTTATAACCCTTTATATAAAAAGCAACTAATAATAAAATAATCAAAAACATAATAAAATAAGTAAATGTACAATTTTATTTTTTCTGTAATATACAAAATTCACATAATGGTTCTTCTGATAAATTGATCATCATTCAGAAGCCAGAATTTCGTTGAATATATCTTGAAATTGCTGTGTAATAATTTGATCACTATTAATTGCATCAAGCCCTCTATAGTGTCCATAGGCAAAACTAACATTTTTATCAACCCATGCCCTCTTATCATCGTGGTTGTTTAACGCTATTTTACTATTTTTAAAAGTGAAAAGCTGATAATTCCGGGACCCAATTCTAGTCTGAGGTACAGATATAATCTCGTTATAATTGTAACAATCTAAATATGGTTGATGATTTATATTTGTACCTGCTAATTTTACGCCTTTAGCCCTCATAGTCGACTTATTTCCCAATAAACTATAACATTTAGGGCGCATAAAAGCCCACTCACTATACCCTTCCCCCTTACTCTCATCCTTAAATTTTCCTATAACGGATGCTAGTCGTCTTGAATATAAAGGATTAGAGGAGTCATAATTAGATGTATCTAAAAGATCATCCGAAGTCATCGCTTTTAATAAAATATCTAATTTTTAATTTTTAATCTCCAAAAAGAAGCTGTCCGTATCACCAGCAATTAAATTTATATCACAATTATAAATAGTTCTATACTTTTGCAGTTTTATATACTGCAACTGATACATCCGTAGTTTGGATAGATCTAGTACTGATTGTCCGATGTAACTAGGCCTATCCAAACATATTGAATACTTATTAAGATTCGCGGCAAACAGATTCTCTTCAACTTCAATGGTTTTTCTGAATGCCGGTTTTGACGAATATGTAATTAACTTTTCAAATGAATTACATAGTCGCAAATTCATTCGCTTCTTAAGCTTTTCAACGGATTTACCTACAAGTTGTTATTATATAATTTAAATAAATCTTTATATATCTCGCTGACTGCATTTGCTCACAAGTCAGTATTCTTATCTATATAATTTTTAAAAATAGGTTTCTGTGTAAAATTTATACATCACAACCTTAGTCCCAAGCGAAAAATAAAGCCTGAGAAGCCTCCAATGAAGAACATGATTTTTCTTTGGGTAATGCGTGAGCATTAGCTTCTCAACTTTTGAATTTGGTGGGCACTTCTTTTCCGGTCCAATCGGAAAGTCATTTAAAAAATCATTGAAATTGTCAGGGATATTAATATCAACTTCTATAGTATATCCATAAGGAAGAGTTTCAATATCCGCAACATTCATACACTCATTCAATACATCATTCAAACCATCATACACCCAAACAAAATCAGCATACGAAAAATATTGGCTAAGAGCCCAACCGTAAAAATTATTTATATCTATATACAACAATTTGGTGTTCTCTGAAGAAGCAACATAGTGTTTGTTAACAAACGTTAACGCTCCTCGTATTCCTCCCTCGTAAACATTGAACATTTACATGTCCTGTAAAAGCTCTATGGGTTCATCTAATGTCAAAAGCGCTGACGCATATGACATTCCAGGAATACCATAGAAAGTTAAAGGTTCAAGACCATTGTATGCAATGGCCTTTTCACGAAACAGTTGAAAGTAATCAGCGAGTAGGAATACATCAACGTTTAAATAATGGATCATATAGTCACGCAAATTACTACAGTTTTGTTGCAGCTAAACCAATTCAGCAGTCGCATACTCATCATCCGTCACACCCTCTCATTTAGGAGGCAATTCATAAGTAGTTTCAAGAACATCAAAAGACGCGGCATAATCATAAGGAAATATACCTTTAGAATCTATAATTGAACCAGGAAAGGCAGAGGTAGTAAGAGGTAGTGTAGTAAGTGTTTTAATAGTATTAGATAAAGAGCAATTTACAAATTTCATACTATCTATAAATCTAACAGCCAAATATTTTATATGTACAATTAAAGAAATTAATTTTTCAGTCGAGGTAGGGATAATGTCTAAATTCCAAGAAGGAAAACGGTTGAGACCATGTTTAAAAATATGATGCAGATCGTAACCTTTTAAATTATGTAACACTATCGGAAGAAACTTATATATTCTTACATTTTCGGCACGCTGCACCAAGATATTTACCTGTAAAGTGACAATGGTCTTTAGCAGGATTTACAATTGGTTTCTTGCAAAGATAGCAAGTTCGACATGATTTAAATTCTCGTTGTTCAGCGAAAGACATAAAACTTATTAATATTTTCCCTCCAACATCATAATAAGGTACAATTGTGACAGCAATTTCCCTTACTTTTTTAAGAAATAAAAAAATGCAGTCAGGTCCATAAAATTCAAAATATTGTTGTGTTTTTGTGTAGTTATTTATTAGTAAAAGGCCTGTTGAACTAGGCATATGAATTTGGTGATGTCTAACATTAGATGGTAAAACCGACTCGAAATCGGCATAAATTACATAGGGAGGGGTGATGGTTTTCAAATAATTTTCAAATTTTAAATCTTTGTTATCGGGTAATGTGTAAAGGGTTGTACCCGTCTGATTTCTAGCGCATATAGCTGCATGTTTATTAAAGGCATTATCCAGCCTGAAACCATTTAGGCAGTGTGGGCACCATTTGCATCTAATTTGGACTGGAAAATCGGGGTTCAGATGACAATTCGTTAATTTATTGAGATTACTTACCTCTAATAAAAGCACTTTTCTCTAATAAAAGCAAATAAATAGGTGTTCCGTAGTGATCTTTGAACGATGAATTATACCTAAATGAATGTGATGGATGAAATAACTATCAGGAACTTCGTCAATTATTACAGTTGAAGTATAAGAAAGTATAAATTTAAACTGGCATTTTTCATTTTCAAATTTGGAGATATTTATTATTTTTCATTGGACAATCCGTAATTTCGTCATTTACTAAATCGTTTAAAAACTCGGTCTATTTTGCAGCTCTATCCCGACTTTCTAAAATTAAATCGTTTTTAAGAATTGCCAGAATACTATAAAGGAAGCATTTATCGTCGGTATTTTTAACATTTATAATAGCTTTTTTAGATATATAGCAGAAGGAGTCTGAATATATCGATAACCTGATAAACGACTAATTGGAGAAAATATGGTAAGTATAAAATCTATTTTTAAAATACTGAATTCTCTTCATCCACTGCCTAATGGGTGAACTTTTCTATTTTTTCATTGAGTTTATTAACTCCTTCAGATAAAAAACTTTCTGAAAATCTTTCTGCGTTGTTGGAAAAATAATTATCGCGGATTTATTTACTGTATAAAAACAGCAAATTGAATTTTAACATCACCCCTAATCTTTCCAATCTCATTAATTAATTTAGAACTGATTGTCTCAGTTAACATTGTTTTTATCAGTCGCGCCTCTGATGTATCAAATGTAGTTGTTTTAATTGCGCCGTTTAAATTAATTTGTATTATAGGTTTTAATGAACCACCAACTTGATTAATAGCATTATTTACAATATCTACCTTATTATAATATCTACATTATTTGCAATATCTGCATTATTTATAATATCTGTATTATTTACAATATCTGCATTATTTATAATATCTGCATTATTTATAATATCAATATCTACATTATTTATAATCTTTACATTATTAATTGATTCGTCATCACTGATTTCGATGACTTCGATTTTTATAAGTTTATTTGGTATTTTAGATGTCCTTTGTTCAGCAGGTCTTTTATTTTTGCTGGGCGTATATTATTATTATTTATAATATTCATAATATTTACATAATTTTTATTTTTGATACGAAACAGATCCTTTCTATTTATTTTAAATGAATCTAAATGGTCTTTGTGAATGTTATAAAAAGCTTTATATTTTATGGACTGGGATGTTTTGCATACAGGGCAAATAAAAAACCTGGTGCAATTAAATCTATGGACATAGTAGTAGTGGGATGTGTCACCGCTAGATCGTGTCACTGTTGGATTTTAGTGAAACTTAGAAAGAATAAAATATCTTTGAGATAAGGGGTCTATTATTTACTTTTATTTTTACTTTTATTGATTTCATGGAAATCAATCACAAAAGTAGTATAATTTAGATATTTTTAAGGGGTTGCTCAGTGTGGTTATCAGTATACTTATGAAAATCATTGAATTATCACTATATGTTGACTGGTAATTTTTATTGAATTTATACTTGATTTACTGATTAATTTTAATTATTTGAGCAATATGATATATTTTATGATTTTACAATAATGTAGTGAAATTTCATTTATGTGGGAAATATAGACTTTATTCGATTTTAGCTAGTTTTGATGAATTTTTTATTTGCTTAAATTTGTTGCCAGAATAAAATTGTGATGAGTTTTGATGAAAAAATGTTAGGTATCGATATCAATATTATAATATTTTAAAGAAAAATTATTTTCTGTTGGTAAAATTCAGATTTTTTATGATAATTTTAAGGGTATTTGATTGGTTGAATACATATAGTAAATATGATCCAAATAATAGATTTTTAGGGAGTTAAATACATAATTCTAAAGGAATAGATATTATCGATTTTGTAGGTTTTTACGAAAAATATGTATATTATTGGTACAGTGGGGGAAAATGTCATTTGTAGGGGAATGATCGGTTAAAAGTATATTTTATGATATTTTTAAGGGGATTGAGTTGGTTGAATATTGTTATTTAAATACTAACTATTATCAAATGCGGATTTTAATGAAAAAATAATGAATTAAAATGGAAAATATTGTCATTTGAAGAGAAATGATTGGATGAAGTAAATTTTATGATATTTTTAAAGGAATTTATTTGAATTGATATCGATATGTGGGTGAAAAGATGATAGAAATAATGTTATTTAATGAGAAATAATTGGCTGAGAGTATATTTATTTTAAGTGGAAATGATCGGTCAAGAGGGAAATTTATGATATTTTAAGAGGAAATAATCGATTAAGTACGTTTGTTGATATTTTTAAGGGTATTGAGTTGGTTGAATATCTGTGTTCAAAGGGTAAATATTTTCTAAATGGAGAATATAGAGGAGCAATTTATAATATTTTTATGGGGATTTGTTCGGATATATATCAATATGTATGTAAATGTTATGAGAGAGTGAAAATATTATCATTTAAAGAGAAAAGATTGGTCAAGAGATGCATTTATGATTTCAAGAAATATTTTTTTCGATCTGAATATTGATATGTCGGTGATTTTTATGAAAAATAATGAATATAGCTAAAGGAATTTAAATATTATCATTTAAAGAGAAATGATTGGCTGAGAGTAAATTTTATTTTAGCGGGAAAAAATTGGCTAAGAAGAGAATTTATGACCTTTTAAGGGGAAATAATCGATTAAAAACAAACTTGTTGATATTTTTAAGGTGCTGAGTCGGTTAAATATCGTTATTTAAAGGGTGATTTGTATAAAAAATAATGAATATAATTGGCAGAGTAGGGGAAAGTGTTATTTGATGAAATTTATTTTAGTGAAAAAATCGTCGATTAAGAACAAGTTTGTTGATATTTTTAAGGTGCTGAGTAGGTTAAATATCGTTATTTAAAGGGTAATTTGTATAAAAAATAATGAATATGGTAAAGTAGGGGAAAGTAGAGGAAAGTAGGGGAAAGTGTTATTTGATTGGAAATGATTGAACAAGTGTGGAATTTATTTTAGTGAAAAATAGTCGATTAAGAATAAGTTTTTTGTCATTTTTAAAGGGGTTGAGTTTGTTAAATATTGTTATTTAAAAAGTAAATATTATTTAAATGGGTATTTTTATGAAAAATATTGAATATAGCTGGAAATATCGTTATTTGATGGAAAAGGATTTGTCAAGAGATGAATTTTATTTTAAGAGGATTTCAAGAAATGTTTTCGGTTGAATATTGATATGTCAGTGATTTTTATGAAAAATATTGAATATAGTTTGGAATATTGTCATTTAAAGAGAAATGATTGGTTGAGAGTAAATTTTATATTATTTAAGGGGGGAAACGATAGGTCAAGAGGGGGAATTTATGATATTTTTATGGGGATTTATTCGGTTGGATATCGATGTCAAAATATGGATACTTAGTGAAATCGATACATTTTCATTGACTTAAGAGTTATAAAAATATAACAATAAGATTTTGGTTAATTTTAATGATATTATTGGAATCTGAATAAAATATACGATACGTGTTTAGTTCTAAGAAATTGTTCGATTCACGTATTCAAGTATTTATTTGATTTTATTATTATATTTGTAATTTAATTAAAAACTAAAATTGATTAGTAGTTAAAAAAATTATGTTACTCATTACCATAGGCGCCCTCAAAGGGGGTCAAGGGGGGCAGTTGCGCCTCCCATGGCTTCTAAAAATAAATACCAATTCGCGGTTTTTAAGGAAAAAAAGATTATTTAAATATAAAATATAAGGCCATAAAATATTATTAGAAAATTCTTCTTAATTCTACTATAAAAGATTGTTTTTTTGATGATCGAAAAATTTTTTTATAATCTAATGTCCGTCTTAGGTTCACTGTATCTTTGCAAAGTAATTCTTAATTTATTAAATTTGTAGATATTTGATGCTATATAATAACAATAAGCGGCACTGCTCTCCATACACACATACACATAGAATTATTGTCTTAAGCGGGCCAATTTCTATGAAGTCGTAAAATTATTTTTCCTAAGATTAATAAAAGATTAATTAAAAGAGAAATTTGAAACAGAAATTAAGCAAGGTCAAAGCAAAGCAAAGCAACTAAATCAGAGTTACCGATTTCAGAAACCCACCGCAGTAGTCAAGTTATTGTGAAATCCAATTGATCCGAAAAGTGCTATTCTTCCCAAAGGGTCGTAATACGCACCAAATTGTGATTGATAGATAATTCGTTTTGTCATTTTAAAGTAAAGATAAAGTGTATTAATCAATAAAGTTTATATCGTTTGGAGTTCATTACTGTTGTTTAAAAGCACGCTTGGAGTCAGATTGATAATAATTCCTATTCAAATTCACCGACAAAACACAAACAGTTTATTATACACAATAGGTTTACCCATTGTTTGCAGTTTCGAAACCAATAAAACCGGATAATAGAAACCCATTTGATCAAATACAGATATCTTGCTAGGTTTCATATATATTGCTAACCAATGTTGTCCACCGAGATGAGACGATTGAGTATTTACGATTATAGCTTGATTATTACATAAATATTGAATTTTATCAAGAGGAAATACCCCTAAAAATTCATGTTCTAGTATTTGTTTTCCAATTCGATAGACCTGAACATGATACATGAAAAACTTACTCCATGACAAATTATCGTAAATTATCTATACATTTATACCAACATTTTCAAACCAACAATGCTCGTTCAAACCAACACGGTTCTGTTTGCAGTTATTTGAACCTCATTTTCAAATACTCCATATATTACAACATGTACTGGTTCAGTTGTAGCTTTAGCGAACTTTATATCTAATCGTAAATTTCCATTTTGAGGTAATTGACTCTGATTTAAATCAAAATCGAACTTTATTCTTAAAAATCAGTCCATCATTTATAACTTATATAATTCTTTTTATTTGTATTTGATATTTTGTGATGATTTTTATAATTTAATTAAATTTTAACCAACATTGTGTGCAAGTATATTTTTCTTCTCTTATGAAATTTCCCTGCCCTCCTATAATATAATCTCCTAACTACACCAAGCCACATTGAGATAAATTCTGCTATAATTCAAGTGAAAAAATAAATGGGTTCAGAAAAGGACTATATGGTACTAAATGTTCAATAAAATTATTTTGAGAGATTGCACCACTATGAATTGAAGCATTATCGTGGATTAAACGATATCCAGTTCCATTCAATTTTGAAGTTATTTCGTTGATGAAGATCTGGTAGGTATCCTTTTTATAGGATCCTACTATTAATTTATGATGGACTGGACCATTGACTCCAATTGCGAGAGCCAAGGACATATTTCGCCCTCTCTTCGTTGGAAGTGTGGCCTATATTTGCTCACCTTTTTTATTTCTTCTAAGTTTCTGGCTTGTCCAAGTATTAAAGCCACATTCATCAATATATATTAATTCAGAATCCATCCATGCTTCTTCTAAATATCGCGTCGTGTATTCCATTCTGAGATCCAAGGCGCGATCTGAATTTCTTTCAGCGACCGATGGTCTTATTTGCTTGGTGGTTATTAAGTGATTTCCAAGAAAACGGGAAATAGTAATTGTTGAAAAACTTAAATTTTCGGAGATTAGGAAGTTCTTCATTTCCTCTAATGAAGAATAAACCTTTTTCAGGACAAAATTAAGTAGTTTATTGCCATTTTCTTCTGGAATTTTGGATTTACTGCCACAAATCTTGCCTTGTGACAATTTCCTAAATTTTCTGTATTTATATATTATAGATTTGATGGAATTTCTGGATATTCCTAATAATTTTCCATGGCATTTATAATTCTTATTTTATCGATTTCCGAAATTTTCTAAGAAGATTAATTTTTTATAACTTATAAATAAAATTTACAGTGTATGCTTTTTTGTTCGAGTCTCAGGTGTTGTTGAGGGCCCAGCAATTTCTGAAATTCTATGGAAATAATAAATTAATTTCAATTTTCCAATAAATCGTACAATGTGATTTCTTCATCATCGCGAAATGGAATTGTTTCTGTAGAAATGTCTGAAATTCTATGAAAATATTAAATTAATTTCAATTTTCAAATAAATCTTACGAAGAAATATCATCATTTTTAAAACAATTTGGATCAGATTCCTCAATATTAAATTTTAAAAATTTTTCCGCCTTTTCTTATAAACAAAATATCTCAAAAATGTCTATAAATTAATTTATTATAAGGGGTTTTTCAACTTCTGATGGCTACATGTTATAAGTTTACATGCATGTTTTATTATGGGTTGTGTTAATGTGCATTATTTTATTTCTCTATCACGTTTTGAGTTTCTATAGTGTAGGGTTTGTCTCAGTGACTATTTTACAAGCAACCTCAAGGTAAGTTGATGTGTTTATATGCTATAAATTTATTGATTTTTGTTTTATATTATAGGTGATTTGTCTCAACGTGGCTTGGTGTAATGACGCAAATCTTAGCAACATTCTACTTTAGCTATTCACACACACATTTATTATTGGTTAGATTTTTGATTGATTATATAAAATTTATATTGCTATCTCATTAGCTTAAATTTAATGCGCTTTGGTGTATACTGCAAATTGTCTCAGTATTTAGATAGCCATCATTATTAGTAACATAAATTTATGAGTGCGTTTCCATATAGAATATGCTAGTTACTACAGTTTATAGGTACTATACACGACTCAGTAAAGTTTATTTGTGGTTGGCTTTGGGGTTGTTGATGCGAGTTAGTGAGCATTTGGAAGTTAAAACTACGCAAAGAGTTCAGATAAATTGTGATTCAGTTCATTAAAAACTTCTATAATAGAGGTTTTAATGAACAACCAATTAAAATTTAGATTAAGTTTATGAATTAACCATTTTTTTTATTATTTAATTGTTATAATAAAAAAATAAATAAATAAAAAATAAATAAATAAATATATAATAAATAAATAATTAATATAAAATAAAAAAATTAATAAATAAATAATAAATAAATAATGAATAAATAAGTAATAAATAAATAAATAAATAATAAATAAATAATAAATAAATAATAAATAAATAATAAATAAATAATAAATAAATAATAAATAAATAATAAATTAATTAATAAATTAATAAATAATAAATAAATAAAAATGTGGGTTTTAATTTAAAAAAGATTTTTTTTGTAATATTTTTTAATTTATTTGGATTAATTTGTGTGTTTTAATAAGAGAAGTAAATGAGTTGTCTTTAAAAAATATAGAATTTATTTGTTGAATAATTGATTATTGTTAAATTTAAAATTTCGTCCAAGATCCTTTGGATTTCATTAAAAACTTTATAAAAAGTTATTCAATAACCAGATACTGAAATATGAATAACAATATTGGATCTGGTCATGAACTATTTTCCAATAATTTATCAAATAATAGTTTATGGAAAAATGCTGAGTTTTCTAATACAAAAAAATTCCCCTTTATTAAGAAATTAGATAAGGACGATTCTTATGAACAACTTTTCATTCTTGGTTTGAGTTTTCCTAAAATGAAAGTAAACAATTGTGAAAGCAATTTGAATACATCCAATAAAATTGAAAGTTGCTTTATTAAAGATTTCAATACTTTATTCTCTCTGTACAATAAAATAATTTCTGGTAAAGTTTTATCTTCATTGATTGAAGAAAAGCTCCAATTTAATTCACCGATATGCAACAGCGAGTACTGGCTCAAATTAAATTTTGGGCAGAAACTTTTTACAAAAAAATTCCAAAATTCTCCTCTTTGCAAACCATCCTATAATTCTCGAACTAACACTTTGTTCAGCTCCAAATTCCTCTTGGATGATATTCAAGATTGTTTTGGAAGCAATGATTCTAATGCCATTGATAGTAAAAAATCAGTGTTAGAAATTCGAAAAGGCAACTTGTTGAAATATATTAATTACAGTCAGGTAAAAAACTATGAAAATGAACAATGTAAAAATGAACAAATGAAAATGATGTTTCTGCATTTCTTTTATTTAAATGAAAGAAGCATAATTTTGAGAGTCATGGATAAGCATGATTATAGAAAGCCGGATTTGGAAGGAGATTTAAATGATCGTTATATTTCGGCTAATAATTCTTTCCATGTTTCTCCAACATTTTGTGACATGGTGAAACTACACAGCTTTGTTGGTGTCAAATATTTTCATGCTAAGCATAGATTTGATTCCCATTGGTATTGAATTAATATCAGCTCGTATAATAATGATGAGATACAAACCCAAAATGAAATCATGATGCTTTCACGTCTAAGTCATGAAAATATTATTAAATACTTTTCATCATGGATCGAATACCAAACTACTTCCCGATCAAACACTATTCCTCTGTTCCTTGGAAATTTGTTTTGGCTGCCATTTTTTTACCTTTTGACAAATTCAAAATTTTGATAATTATTGATTTTATGAGGCTTTGGAAATTTCTGTTAATTTCCCAAATTTATAAACATCTTTCTCATTTTCAATGGTATTACTGATTTGGATTTTTTATTCTGTATAAAAAAATATTTTTTAAACTTAAGTTATTGGAAAACAAATGTTCTCCGTATTTTTTAAACTCTTCATTTGAAGGTTCTGTTTCCACTGCTCCTGGTAAATTGCAATTGAGGTAAAAACTCAATTTATTTTAAGTACAAGTTAAATGTTACATTGTTATTTCTTGATCTCCTCAAAAACCTAGAGTTTCGATGGATAATTTTTCAAATATCTGAAAAGTTGTAAAAATATTAAATTGATTGAATTTCATGAAAAATCTTACGAAATTATTTCTTAATTTTCTCTACAACTCAAAGTAGAGTTATTGGTATATTTTTCAAAAATTTTCGGCTTTAATTTAAAAAAAAACTTGTCTAAAAAGTTACTAAAAATAGTTTTATGCCGAGTTTTTATTGAACTGAACCTTTCTACATTTTGAAAGTTTGCATGCATTATTTACTATGTATTATGTTTTTACGTTAAAAATATTTTTTCTTCAAATTCCTTATTTCTTATAATATAAGTTTTTATTCAGTTGAACAAATTGCATGTAGACACGGGTAAGTATGTATGTCCCTATATTATAACTTTATTGATTTTTTTAATGAACTGAAACAGGTGTATATTTTATAAATTATTCTTGTTAAAATTTATTGGGCGCACCACATAGAAGTGTAGATTGTGTAAATGCTTGTTTTTATGTTCTATTAATGTTATTTGTAAGTTTCATAATTTAAAGTTACTGGAAATATTTTTATTATAATTAATTTGCTTAGTTTATTGCATACCTTACCAAATGTCCCTATCAAATTTAGTCGCATAAACCTGATGAATAAATATAAGCATTCAGGTATTATATTACGAGATTTTAGATAAAGTTAACTTCAAATATCTGACAAATAATCGTAAATTTCTATTAAAGAATTCTCTTAATACTAAAATGTAACAAAATCTCAGTACTTTGAAATGTTTACCTTTTTAAAATTAATATTAAAACAACACTAAGAAAATCAAAAAATAAGAAATTTAAATTTAATGAAAAAGTTGAATTGAAATGTTGAATAGGAATTTTTATATTTTTCAATTTAGAAAAAAACATTTAACTTTAATTAAATTAATTAATTTAATTTAAATATTTTTACAATTATGAAGAATTATTGCTAACTACAATCATTTTCAAAAATAAATTTAAATTTACAAATAAATTAAAACTTGAATGTTGTTTCTAAAATATTTTTTGAAATGCTTGCACTGCTAATTACTGCACTGATAATGTATACAAATGGAAATAATTCAACAATTTACACTTATAAACATAGGAATTAATTTTTGGCATAATTAAAAATAAATTATTTATATCAGGTGATTTAAATTAATGTATTCAAAGCATTCTTAGGATAAGTTAAAACAAATGGTGAAATTCGCTCTTTCTTAAGTCCCCTTTAAATTATTTCCTAAAAGTTCAGGTTAGAAAACTAAGTGTTTGTAACAAATATCATAAACTACTTTATTCTTAAGGTAAAATTTTGTATTGGATATAAAAAATTATATTTTCAGTAATTTTGTTGTTTGTGTTATGTATATTATTGTAAGAGACAAGTAATTAAAATAAAAAAATTAACAAAAATAGAATGCAAAATCGAAGTACAGTGAAAATCATAAAATTGTGATTTTATGCTAAACATTATTGTGTTGAATTTCTTACTCTAATCAAGAACATGAAAATCTGAATCTTAAGGTCGGCCTTATCTAATAGTAAAGCAGAACTTTTTAAAAATGTTTATAGTAGTTTAAAATTTAAACTACTTTGTAAATTTTAAAAAATAATAATTATGTAATTATTATATGGTTGTTTATAATATTTTTTGGTAAATGTGATATTTTGTTGGAACTTTATTACAAATATAATCTTTGATAATAGATATTATTAAATATTAAAATAATTCTTGACATTTTCAAAGAATTCATATAATGTAGTAATAAAAGGTTTGTCAAAATTGATCAAATATGACAACCTAATCCGTGCACTTCATTATGAAAATTTCATTTTTTTAATAATTTTTTTACTATTTATGTTGATTTTTAGTATTTTTATCAGAGTTTATGATGTTGATCATATCCATAAAACTTTTAAATTAGGTTTCACAATTTTTGTTCCTCTCTTAAGTGATTGGTTAAATATTGTTTTGAAATCCTATAAATTATTTATTAACGATAGAAAGATTAATTTTTACAAAATTTAATAAATTATTTTATAAACCGAAGCAAAATTTTTTCTAACATAAATTTCATTTTTAAATTTTTTTTATTTTACTACATAGAATTTCATTACGTATCATAATTTTTACGTGACTTTTAAAAGATTTCCGTGATTGATAAAATATTTATACAATTAAAAATATTATCATTTGCACATTTAGAGCGGGTCTTAGATATTTTTCCTTACAAAAAAATATTTTTTGTTAATATTAAAAATATATTTAAATTAAATGTTAAAATTTTAAAATTCGAAAAGGATATACCTTCAAGTTTTTTTGCATCAAAACCAGAGTCTTCCTACAGCAATGTATTTAATTAAAAAGCTACCATTAACATGGCGAGTTATTGTAGGTAGTGGAGGTAAATATATCATTTATTAAAATGTAACATTGTGCTTTATTTACACTATTTAAAAATTTCCTAAAAATGTGCACTAACTGACCTGATAAAATACTTTTATTTAAGAAATATTTATAATAATTAATAAAAAAACTGATAATTAACGTATTTATTACCTAAAAGTAAACCAGGTATCATGATTTTAATTTTAATTCTAAGACTATTAAATCTCTTACGGAGCTTTAATTTAACAGCGTTTTTCAGGTTAACTAATGCATTTAGTTTTGCATTGGTTTTCAGTAAAAATTCACATAGAGTCAACTTTCATTTAATGCGAATAAAAAGGAAGGTCTCCATCAATGCACAGTTTTTAAAAAATCGGTCTTTATTGAATGAACTCTTTTACGCTAAGAATGTTTCTCTAATCGCTGAAAAATTTCCCAAAACTCATATTGAAGAACCTGAGCTAAATGATGAAAAGAATTGAACAAAATGAACCTTGAACCTTGAACTCTAAAGACTATGAAATATAAAAAATATTAAAACAAGCTTCACCTTGCTTTTTAACCCTAGACTCAGTAGCCAAATTTTGTCAATTTTTGGATGTATGTTGTTTGAATGAAAACTGACGTTATTAAAAATACGATTTTGATCCTTTTGACCTATTAGTATAGTGCAGACATTTCACTATCGCTCAAACTATAAATTTGAACATTAGAATTGACTTTTTCATTCAAAATTAACTCAACCTGACCTCCAAATTTAACACTAGAGTTAGATTTTTATCTGAAATTAACCTAAAATTGTTATTTTTTGACGAAATTAAACTTTTTTTTTTAAATCAAAATTAATATATTAATAGTGTTTTCATGTAATGGGTGTAACCACATACATTGGATAGACTGCCCGTTATCTCTGCATTAGAGTTCTTGAATATTGTCAACTGAATGGATTGACTCCCATTAAACAAAAATTCAAAAAGGTGATTACGTATAAAACCTTGACCTTAAATGACTTTGACCATATTATTATTATTATTATTATTGTATTATTAACATTATTTAAATCAAAACATGCACTATTATAATTATAAACAAAACAAACATTATTACCATTTATATCCATAAATGTACAATGTAATAAGAAGAACTTAAATACATCTAACAAACAACAAACACTTATAGAATGAAGTAATTATCAAATTAATTTCATAATTATAGGAAACAAAAACACTTTAAATGGAAAAGTGAATTCATCAACAAAAACTTGAAAAAATTGAGAAATGATGGTAGTCCGAAAAACAAGTAACTGATCGTTTTATTATTTATGACTGAAAGGTTAATACTTCCTAACTAGTATAAACGGGCATAAATTAATGCTGGAAAGTTGAAAACAAATATTATCCAAAAAGAATTGTCAAAAATAAAGTTTCATCAACTGATCGAAAGTTAGATTTTTTTTAATCAACTTGAAGTATATAAAATTTGCATGAGTGGAAAATTATTCAAACTCCCGTAATGGAAACTGGACTGTCATCAAAATAGCTAATGAAATTTCATTCAAGTTGTCTGATAAGGATTTTAAGGTTTTAAAAAAGGTTTAGTTTTAATCAGGTAAGAGCTACTAGGTATTAACTATCGTAACTTTTATATTTATAATATCCATAAGTAAAACAGTTTCCAAAATAATTTAATTCACAAAAATTCAAAAACTAACATTTTTTAAACATTATTGAAACACAATATTTTTCAATAAGTTTCTTTGAACTGTAAAATCTTGATATTATCAGAATGGCAAATTGTATTCATACATTCCATTCACATTAACATGTTTATTTATTATTTTAAATGTATAAAAGATTTTACATTTAATGTATTAATTTGAAAATACTATTTTAATACTATTTTACATAATTAATATTTAGAGTTATTATTTAATTTTGTAAATATTTACTTATACTCAGACTTAAATTCTAAGATAAAATTACAATGAATACAATGAAAGTTCATGTATTAATTTAGTAGTTGCAAAAAAATTGTAGTAGCTCGTCCTAGTGCCCCTTTCCATGCGATGTCTTAAGCACTTGCTTAGTGTGCTTATTGGCTAATCCAGAACTGGATGTCCCCTATAGAAATATTATTTGAACAACATTATTGATTCAAATTGACACTAAATTATTTTTATTGTGAATTTACAGTGAAAATTTATATATTCATATATATAAATAATTTAATTTTTAAATTTTGAATATGAACACCAAAAATAAAATTGTATTTGTGCTGATAAATAAATTTTAATATTGGTTTTGGAATTGATTGTTTTTATTATTAAAGTAAGCTTGAAGTTAGAGTAATACTAATTTACAAATAAACCAACGTCTATTATTATTATAAATATTAATATTATTATAATAATTATTATTATTACTTGGTATTATTAATTAGTATTTAATTTTTCCTACTTAACTTAATTCTGATGAATTAATTAACTAATTATTTTTTTACTAATTTATTTTGAAATGAGAATTAATTTGACTTAAAGTATTAAATGGTATTTCATTTGTTGAAAATGCAAATAAAATAAGTTTACCTAAAGTTTTGAGATTAAAAATTATTTATTTTGGAAATATAGCTCGTAATGTCAGTTAGTAGACTCGGCAAAAGTACGTACGAAATTGACATGTGCTTTTTGTTTGAAAGACATTGCTTTGTGAACCAACTTTTAAAAACCTGGTTTTTAATAGCATGCAAAAATTCCAATGTAAAATAAAGCTGGCGCAAAATGTAAGGGAAAAAATTATTTTATTGAATTCACGAGAAAAAAATATTTTTTAAGTGTCAATAAAATAAATTTCAATGTATATTTTCTCTTAAGGTCACGAAATAATATTTATATTTTCACCATTTGAAATCCATTAATTATATTTAAAAATTTATTTTGTTTTAAAGTAGTTATAAGATTATGTACGTTTGCAGTAGCCATTTACAACTGAGTGATTAATATATATATAATTTATTGTTTTACTCAATGGGCGAAATGAAACGGTTAATTAAAAATTATTTCCACGAAGAATTAAAACAGTTGTGAATTATTTTTTTGTATATTTACAATAGTTTTAAAATTAGGCTCACTATTTATGAGAAAATAAAATTGTTTTGTGAAGAAAATAAGGAAATTTATTGTTTATATATGAAATTTAAAAATCCTTGTTTTCTAGTGCAAGAAATGGACACAATCTCTATTTATTTTAGGCAATGCCAATGGGAATAACTTTTATGTGAGCATTAGAAATATTGTATTTATAAGGTTTTTTTAAAAAATAGTAACGCATCTTGATAACAAAAAATCAAAAATGAATTTCATATTTGAAAAACGCATACTCAAAATGACATCTACAGATATTTTTGTAAGTACGAACCAAAAATTCTTTATTGATATATAACAACAATTTCATTGCTGTATTATTTTTTACTAAAGCTTATCCCACTTTAATGGCGCTGGATCGAACATTTTGCACCGGTTACACGAATTTAGGACCTCTTTCACTATGTCTTACGTTTCTGACAGGTCAGTCTTCTTTCTCAAATTAAACGTGCAATTGATTCCCATATGATGCTTTCCATGCATTCTAGACACTAATGATATGGAAGCACCTGAGTAGTGCAGAAATAGGGCAAACGAGCCCGACCACTGTGAATTTAACTTCCAAAATATAAATTGACAAATTTTTTTTTTCCAATTTCAGGGTACCCTGGATTTAACTTTTAAATTTCAACCCAAGACCCTTGTAAATTTTCTACTTGTGAAATTTCTACTTGTGAATTTTCTATTGTCAAATTTCCAATTTGGAAACTGACAACTTGAGAAAAACTGAATTGGAAATGCGAAACTCGTTTGCCCTATTTCTGCACTACTTGTTTAATTGACAACATTTGAAATTTTTTAATTTTTCACTGTCAAACATTCGCACATTGGTGATTTTACAATTAAAAAATATTTATTTACAAATTCACAAATTGAAAAATTCACAATTTTCTAATTTTTTAATTTTAAATATGGTAATTCGAGAAAAATATTTTTGTAATTCTTGTAATAAATATCTTTCAAAACCTCACAAAGCAAAATATGAAAAAACTAAAATACACCAAAAAATGTCTCACACTTCTCACCTTCACACTTTCACACTTCTGGGGGAGATTTACAACAATTAAGTTCTAAACTTCGAGAATTTCCATGGACAAAATATCCAGGAGAATTCATCTTCCAAAATACAATTATTTGGGTTGACGGGGGCTCAAGTGTGTTTTAAAAAAGAACATGCTAGTGTTTGCTAAATTCATTATAAAATAATTAAACTAAAAATGGATTTAAATATTTTTAATAAATGTAATATTAAAAAATCAAATGAATCTTTTAAAATTATTAAGGGAAAAGGAAAATCCTCTTTTCTTGATATGTATAAAGAATTTGAAAGTATATATCATAAGTTATTTGAACAAAAATATAAAGAGAAACGTTTGTTAAGAATAAGAAATTTGAAAACTTCTTTATCAATAAAAGTATGTACAAAATGTAATATAGAAAAACCTGTAAGTGAATTTAGCAGTATATTAAAGAGGGATTGTTATGTTTATAATTCAGAGTGTAAAGAGTGTGAATGAAAATATGCACAAAATAATAAGGAAAAATTAATGAACAGCATAAAAAACGATATAATGAAAATCCTAAACTTAAATTAGCTCATCATTTATATGGGGGTATTAGAAGAGCATTAAAACAAAACAAAGAAAGTTGAACATTAATGAAGTATTTAGGATGCTGAATAAATGATTTTTATCAATGGATTGAATTTCAATTTTATGATGGAATGGCTTGGGAAAATCAAGGTTCTTATTGGCATATAGATCACACATTACCAGTTTCTAGTTTAAATTTTGAAGATGAAAAACAAATAAAAAGATGTTTTAATTGGATAAATTTAATACCTTTAAAAGCAAAGAAGAATTTATCAAAATCGAATAAAATAATTTTGAAAGAATATTTATTACAAGAAATTAAATCTCATTATTTTATGAATTTAGTAAATGCAACATCTTAAAATTGCGGGAAACTCCTAAAGTCTTTTTCTACCACTTCATTAGAAAAATTTAATGAAGGAACTCGGGTAATGACAGATCCCAATGGTAAAAACGAAAAAGAATAGATGGACAATCCGCAGCACATCTCCCAAGTTCGTTATGATTAGAATATGGAGATTGTTCAGAGACTAAGCGTTGGTGGGGCTGAAAAGTCTAATTAGGTTTAATGACTTCTTAAGATATAGTCCGACTCTCTTGGAAACTTGAGAGATGTTTCGCCAGGAACTCGTTTAGATATAAGACTTGATGAAAATGATAATCCTACATCTATAGAAAAACCAATCAATAGAGTTAAAACATGATATAAGTATCGTCAAGAAGATATTCGTTTTCGTCAAAAAGTAGATATTGATTTGATTCAAGATTTAAATGATACTCAAAATCCAACATTTTCTGAAAGATGTTCAAGAGCAATAGGAAAAATAGCAATGAAAACAAAAATCGGATTAGGAGGATGCGCAAACGACTTTCTTCGGAGAAATACCAACAAACTCAGACAATCAAAATACTACTCTAGCGAATGAATTACACAAAGAATATAGAAAACCAAACAAATATTTAAAAATAAAAGTTTTCAATAAAGATGATATTTGGTCAGCAGATTTAATTGAAACCGTAAATCCTAAAAATAATAAAAATTATAGATATATTTTAACAATTATTGATTTTTATACTCGATATGCTTTTGTTTTACCATTAAAAACCAAAACAGCAAATTCAATTAAAGAAGGATTCGAGTTTTTATTTGAAAAAACCCCAAATAGAATTCCTAAAAAATTATATGTTGATAATGGCAAAGAGTTTTATAATAAAATATTTGAAGAATTTAGACAAGAAAATGATGTTGAAATTTATTCAACTTTAAATTCACCTGATGATGGATCAAATTATGGTTCACATAATCTTATAATTGAAATATTTAATAGAACATTGAAAATTGGATGTATAAATAATTTACAGAACAAGGAAATAGAATTTGGATAGATGTATTACCAAAATTAATTAATAAATATAATAATAAAATTCATAGAACAATAGGAGTTTCACCAACAGAAACAAGTGAGAATCCTGATTTAATAAGAGAAATTACCCATGAAAATAATTATGCAAGAAAATTTACAAGAAAAACAAAAATTTAATATTGGCAATCGAGTTCGAATATTTAAATGAAAAAATAAATTTGAAAAAGGTTCAACACATAAATGGTCTAAAGAAGTTTTTATCATTTCAGAAATTAAAAATACAAAACCAATAACTTGTGGAATTAAAAATTTGACTGGTGAAGAAATTTTAGGTAACTTCTATCAAAATGAACTCCAAAAAACCATTTTTTAATAATTTGTATTAAAAATGGTTGATGAAATTACAGATACACAGACTGTTGATAATTTAGAAAAAAAATAAGAAAAATAATAGAAACAAATAAACCAGCAAGTATTGAATATGATGGCAAAAAATCATACATTGGTAAAAAGAAAATAGCAGAAAATAAAACAAGTTGAACATTCAGGTGGTATTTTACCTTTGGCAGCTTTATTACTTTTAATTTTTGGAGGAATAACAGCAGCAGCTGAAACAGATGGAGGAATAACAACTGCTGTTAAAAATTATAAAGAATCAAAGAAATTAACGGTAGAGATTGAGAAGATTAAATCTGAAATAACAAAACCAACAACATATACAAAAACAGCAAGTGGAATTTATTTAGATCCATATCAAAGTCGGGGAATTTGTGATTTTATAAAATCTATTAATAAAAAGAGTTCTTCTAAAATTAAAAAATTAAAACAAGTTTTGAAAAAATTAAATAAAGGAAATATTCAAATAGAGGTTGATGGTGAATATAGAAGTTGATGGAACTCAATGATGTCGCTTATCAATAAAAGCAAGTGAAAATTTTACTATTAAAAATGTCTTCGTTTACACCAACATGGAATAAAAGTATTATGAAATTCAATCACAATCCTATTTTACCAAATTATTTTAGAATGCTGATAATTGGAAGTTCTGGTTCTGGGAAAACAGTTTTGTTGTTAAAAGTGATTCAAACTCCTAATTTTATAGATTATGATAATTTAATAATTTTTTCTAAAACAATTGATCAACCTGAAATACAAATAATTTTTTATGGGTTACATTCTGATTTAACAAAACAAGATATTGTGGGATTATTTGAAAATCAAGATAAAATTCCTGATGATACATTCATTAGAGATTTAAGTGAAGAAATAAAATGTGGGGAATTATCAACTGGGAAATTAAAAACTATTAATAAAATAAATGTTACAATGAGTAATAAATATCATGAAATAATTCCATGTGAAAAATTAAATCAAGCGAAGAAGAATTGAATAATTTTTGATGATTGTGTCAACAGGAAAAATCAAGAAATTATGGAATCTTATTATACTCGAGGTAGACATAATAATTGCAATGTAATTTATTTAACTCAAAATTATTATGATTTACCATCTAGAAGTATTCGTGGTAATTCTAATTTTTTTCATATTCTTTAAATTAGGAAAAAGAAATAAAGATAGTATTTTTAATGATTTGTTTAGTGATACTTTAGACAAGGAAGAATTTAAAAGTTTTGAAAATCATCTATCTATAAAATATAATTATATTGCATTGGATAAAGAAAAAATCAAGTATATGAAAAAATAATTATTTAGTGAATTATTGAATCTCAAGATTACTGAATTTTCTTGAATAAAAATGGTTAGAAATGTAAATGATTTTAATCTTGATAAATATATTCAAGATTGTAAATTATTAAATATTCAGCAAAATATTTGGAATGATAATTTAATTTCCAAACGACTTTATAATCAAAATTTTAATTTCATGGCTACAAAAATTGAACAACCAAAAATTGATGCTATTAAAAAAACAAAATATGAGAAGTAAAAATTTTTAAAGAACCTCGAAAAGATTTTTTATGGGATGAAGATCCCAAGTTGATTTCTTTACGAAGTGAAAAACTTTTTCAGGATACACAAACTAAAGATCAATCAACACAGATTAATCAAGAAATCATAAAACAAATTCATCTAAAATTAGAATTGAATGTAAATCATGATGTTATAAAAGGTAACAAAACAATCACACCTCTTTTTACAGATATATACCTTCATGAAAAAGATGGAACCATATTATCTATTGGTGGTAAAAAATTTGTATTAACCAAGGAAGGGAATAACATATACATAACATCAAATAATAATGAGAAAAAAAATTTTGCTAATGGATTGAAAAAAACAATTGAAGGAAATGCATTTGATTCTAAAGGGGAATTAGTGATATTGAAAAATATGAGAATTTAACAAAAGATATTAACTTTATTACAAAAAATGATTATTATAGAAAAATAAAATCAAATATTGTAAAACCACCGAGATATGATGAACAAGTTGAAAAAGTTAAAAAAGTTAAAGTTGAAAAAGTTAAAGAATTTGGGGATGAAGGCCTCCGGCCGACTTCATTTAAAGAAAAATTAACTAAAGAAAAACTAATCAAATCGCAACTACCTCAGAAATCAATAGAAACAACAGGAGATGGAATTAAAAGAGAAAACACCAAGTATTATTATTTATCTGATAATCCTTGTGAATTATTTTATGAATTAAGAAAATATTTAGCTTCTAGAAAAGCAGGAAATAATAATTGTAAAAATCACATAAATGCTATTTTGTCAAGATTATTAATCAAGAAATTGATTGATAAAAAACAAAATCTTAAGTTTTCAAATTCTAAATTCTAAAGTCTAAAATTCTAAATTTTTCAAATTCTTAAATTTTTTAATAATAAAATAGATGTCAAATTTCAATTTAGATAAAAATATTTTATTTTCTCATCTAGTAAAAAAGAAAGATTATTTAGAAGTTTTACCATCAACTTCATCTGCAGAAGCATTAAATTCACTTGGAAATTTATTGTTTCAAATTCAACAATCATCAAATCCACTTGATATTTGCAATTCATTCATATATTATAAATTTGAAATTACAGGTGTTGATCCAACTGATGAAATAACTCTTGAACATAATTGGTTTTTAAATTTATTTAATCAAATTTCAATAACTTTAGGATCAACAGAAGTTGAAAATATAAGATATCCTGGTGAAATGAGTTCATTATTACAATTTGTTATGACTGATTCTAATTTTAAAAATCAAGATGGTGAACTAAGTGGATGAATTTCAGATACTAATACTGGTGATGAAAATAATAAAGGATATAAAATTAGAAAAAGTTTTTATTCAACCAAAACATTTGATATATATATTTGATATATACATTTGATAAAACATTTGAAAAAATATATTTGGATTCTTTCAACAACATGATAGAATAATTTATTTTTTACCATTTGAATTGAAAATGGAAAGGAATGAAGATTATAAAAAATGTTTTTATGGAAAAGCTTTAAAAAAAGTGGTACACCAAAAATAAAATTTGAAAGAATGATGTTGATAGTTCCATCAATAACTTGTGACCCACATTTGGAAACTCAAATTCTTGAAAGACTAAACATGATTTCAAAACCAATCAATGTAAATTTTCTTCAAAGAATACCAGGTTGTATAGATATTTTAGGAGGAATTACATTTTCATGGAAACCAACAATGTTAAATTCTCGACCGAAAAAATGGAATTTTTGGTTATTCTTGGAAAAATTCCTAACCCATTCACCTTTATTAAATGTAACCGACTTCTATTATGAGACTTGAGACCTTGGATATTTTTAAATGTTTTGTCAGACTCATAACATTTGTTTTCTTCATGAATTGTAATATTTTCGGTTGAAGAAGAAGATTCGTCCGAAGAAATATTTGACTTTTTTTCAGAGTACTCTTAATTTTTTAAAAAAAAACTATATAATTTGAAAATTTGGAATTTTGTAAATTTTAAATTTTAAATATTAGTTTTTAACCAAATTTCCAATAGTGCACAATTCAACATTTTCAACTCAATGACCACCCGACAATACTGGAAACTCGGGAAATTTGCGAAATTCAAAATTTGTAAAATTCAACATTTGTAACATTACAAATATGTAAAACAATGTGGAGTAGTTAATATGCGAGTCTTTGAAAATTTAAATTTTTGCAATTAAGCAAGTAGTGCAGAAATAGGGCAAACGAGTTTCGTATTTCCAATTCAGTTTTTTTTCCTATTTTTGCCAGTTCTCCAAGATGTTTCAGAGAACCAAAATAGAAGTTCACTAATTCGCCTTGCAGCTTCTGATTGAAATCTTCATATACCTAGAGCTGCCTCATGAAGTCGTAAGGGAAGTATCTGATGAATGAAATCGAAGGTTCCCTGTAATTGGCAATTCAATTCGAATTCCTTGGCCCATTGGAGGGCATTCTCGTCTCCAGAATATTTTAGGAAAAAATACAGATTTTTCGCTAAAGCTGCAATAGCTTGTTGTTCAATACCAAATTATTCTATTGTAGAAGACAAAGTAATTTGAGTGCATACATTTCATTAATATTAATACAAATTAATGATTCCAATGAAAATACCGCAACGCAATATGTTGCTATCATGTGATAGTGTCAAATTCATTAGAAATTTATTACCTAAATGTATAGTATCTGAAATATTAATTTGTTATAATTCTTACTCATTGTTCAAATATATAGTTTACCTTAAAGAGAATACTCATTTTCTTTGGCCTCGACTAGAACAATTTGAGAATCAGGTGAGTAATATTTTTAAAAAAACATTGAACACCTGCAAAATACACACTGTGTAATCCATCGGTGAGGAAGACTACTCATGCCGGATATATTTTACAGTAGATAGGCTATCAAAGATTGGTAACAGTCTCAGCAGTTGGGAAATCTAATATTTATACATGAATTCCACTTCCGCTTGAATGGCACATTCTAATAGACATAACCACCAACACTGGGCACTTTCTAATCAACATTGGTTCACTAAATAAATTTAAATTACTATAGACAATTTCTATTTACTCGTTTTCTTCCTTTTCTACATCGCTCTTGTAATTTCTTAAATCTTCTTTCAACATTAACAAACTTTGAATAATCCCGAGTTTCATTTGATGTGTAATTTATTGACACTAAGCCCAATAGGTTTCAGCAAATAAGATAGAATAACGTCCACAGATTTCGTTAATTTCAAGATTCCGCTCTACAAAGTATTCCGAACCATGAATTTATTAAATGGAAAAACTCAAATACACTCAGCTCTAAAATTTTGATAATTGTTCCTGTTGGGCCAGAACATAAAAAGCCTTGAGAATTGTTTAAATGCATCAGTAATATAGCACTAAAACCTAGCACCGAGATAACTAAATTTTATACATTACATCAATTAAACACGATAAAATTCTAGAAAAACACATTACATATATATGATCAAATAAACCCAAAATAAAATAAATTAATACATAAATTGCATCAAGTTCTACAATAAATTTACTTAAAAATAATATAATAACAAGAATATTTTATTGCAAATCGACAATTTATAAAAATTAGAAAATTAATGAATAAAACGAATTAAGATAAAATATTTTTATTGAAGAAATTCAATTAAAATATTTAAGAAATAAATTGTCGATCTAAATAAAAAAATAATAAAATTGAATTTAGATATTATAAATAATTTCAAGGTCAAATTTTGTTTTATCGTAATATAAAGAACACGCAAGTTTAGGGTCAAATTATAGGTATATGTATGATGTGCTTTCACAGTGTTTTCGGTCTTACTCGGCAGTGAATTTTTTTCAGTATGAATTAGTTGATGTTTGTGAATTCCGTGCATTCAAGCAATTAACTCTAGTAAGTGTTTTGCTTGAACACGATAACTCTCAGTGAGTATGTGTGATTAGATTAAGATTGATTTTATTGAAGTTATGAGTATTTATGATGACAGTATGAATATGAAGAATATATTTTGTGCATCAAAATCTTTATTTGAGTGAAACTTTTATGTAGCACTTTTTGTTTCGACCCAATTCCAACACATACCGTAAGCTAGTAAAATATATACAAGTCAACAGGACCGTGGAAGAAAACAGTTTATCTGCGACGACTAACTGTCATGAAGGCCTGAACGTTAAACAGTGAATAGCAATGAACGGAAATCTAAGAGAAGGTCTTGTGGCCGATCTCTTATTAGACTAATATTTCAAACAACAATCGGCTTAAAATCTATTACATCGTGTAGCTGGGTGAGCAGCCACTAACCGATAACATGGACATTATTAGATCCTAAGGACAAAGAAAAGAAAAGGGTAACGAGAAAATTGCGAAATTGTTGCAACAGTTAAAATGAAGAGCTGTCAGAAAAAGATTAACCCAAAAATCAATAAATATGAATAACTTAAATCATGTTCTCAATCAAGATATATTGTTTTATTTCAAAACTTTAAAATAAGGGCGGAACGCTTCGCAAATTCTCATAACAAGAAAAAAATTTTATGAAATACTTTAAGAGCGCAGAGAAATAAGGACGGATCCCATCTCAAATTTTGTAATATACATTAAAAATGATTATTATATCGAGAGTAATTAAGAAACCATCAATTACTAAATTACAATCTATACACGTTTCTTAAGGCTATCCCACCCAACAATTAATAAGTGCTTTGAATCTACATCGGTAGAAAATAACCATTTTATTATAAGTGTTTTGGAGACGAGAAAAAATGCCGAATTTATCAATAATTTTAAATTTTCATTTATAAAATAATCTATCACAAACAAGAATTCAATAAAGTCTACTGAAAATAAATTTTATTCCCAATAAACATTTGAAATTAATAATCAGTTAAAATTGGAATTACACAAAACATAATCAACATTGAAGAAAAATCTTTTTAAACATAATAAGAGAAACATTCGGCACCAAATGAATAGGATCACAAAATATTCTTTGTAGTAAAAAGAAATAAAGATTCATTAAAATATCTGAAAAATATTCGGCATCAGATGAACGGAATCACGGAGTAGGCTTTGCATTAAAGAAAAATTCCATGCAATCAGACTGAAGAAAGCATTTGACATTAGGTGATCATTCTACTGTTCAAATTCTGAAAGGATTCTCTTGTATTTTCATTCTGCAAATAGATCGTCTAACTGCACTGAGATTTTCAAAGATCTTGTAAAATGATGACTTAATACTTCTTCATTTATTAAAAATCCAAATAAGTGATACAGACAAACTTTGAAGTTGTTCATAAAGAGAGATTTTGAAATATCTGCGTTATTTTTGTCATCTACAAAGAAAAATACATTCTGAAAAATTTCTTTAACTAATACTGAATTTGGAGAAATACGGTTGGATTTCAGTCTGGTGTTTTCAACTTTTAATGCCTGTCTAAAAAAATTTAGGAATAAATTGATTTTTATAATAAAATGTTTGTTAGTAAGTTTTTTCTCTAAAGTTTAATTAATTATATCATTTTAAAATGTTACTAAAATTATTATTATTACTTACTAAAAGTTAATAAAATTAAAATATTCCTTTGAAACATGCAAATTACATATGAAAACATGGAATCAATAATTAAATCAATATAATAATTTTAAAATAAACTGATCAAAATTTATAGAATATAAACACACAAACTCACCTTGAGTTTATTTGTAAAATAGTCAATAAGATAAACCCTACACTATAATGCACTTTAAATTTGAATTTATAGTTTGAATTTAAAGTTAAAGGCATTTACTGGTGTTACCACGTCGACCGTTGAACGTTACTTAGTAATGTTTGCTGAGTGGCAACAAAAATATTTGTATGGGAAGCTTGGGTCACAACTATATAGTTTCCAAAAATTTCAACACCCGGAAACGCACCATTCATCATACTTTTCAGTAGTTAGTCACAAAATGCAAAATTTTTATATTACAGAAACAACCAAAAACTCGCTCAACTTCACTCAATTCTTAAAAGTCGAAGGTCTTCAGTCACTTAAAAGGTTCACATTCTCTAAATGAGAATGACATGTAGCTATGAATTGGAGTAAAACGTAATCAACATGTTTAGGAAATAAAATTAATTAAAACAATTAGTGAATTCAAAATTACAATAACAATTCTCACAATTTAAATAAATATTAACTTGCAAGAAAGAGAATACTAAATTTTTTTGCAATTTGAATACAGCTTTTTTTAATCAATTTTAAAATTAATAATTATTAAAAAAATCTCGGTTAAATAGAATTTTTCTGGATTATTTCACAAATTAACATTTTCTAATGCATCCTTTATATCTTTCCTATCTATCTTATGATCTCATAAATATTTTTCGCATGATTTGTCACATCCGTATCATTTAAGAATATACGTGCCAATAATATTATCAATAAAATAAATTGTCAAATAAATTGTAGAGAATTTTTATCATCAATTCTTTTTTAAACTTTTACAAAGGCTGAACATGTTTTAATTATTTATTTAGGACATATTTTGCAGCAAAGGCTTATTTTATCATTCATTATTACAACATTTAATTTATGCAACTACTAAATCGCTAAGAAACCTATGATTATTTTTACAGTGAATTGAAATAGGCTCTAGTAGTAGGATGCGTTACCTCCAGGTCACCCCCGTTCCCTTTCAAAATTATAACAAATATATATATTACATAGTCAGCACACATACTATTCCCTTGAGAACCATTGTAGAGTGGCGCGAAAGTATATCAAAGTTTGAATTGCTAATCATTTCAATCTGGAAAAGTTTCTAATAAGCGAGATAAGTTCATATGCAAAGCTTTACGCGTGTAAACCTTTATTTAGGGGTCCTACATTTTCACCGAAAATTGAATTAAATTGGATGTTAATGAAATCTTATTTATTCACCAAATAACAATACATACTAAGAAATATTTAAATGACAAGTGAGCGCTACATATGCAACCAAGAAGAAATTATAAAAATGTATCGATGGGAGTTCTATGCCAAGAAATAAATTGTTGAAGTGCATATAAATATTCAGTTGTTATTCATTAAAATGTTTTTTCGCTTCCAGTTTTTTAACCTTCTTTTGAATTCTTTGTGGCAGCAACCATTCTTTGACGCGCTTTATGACCATAAAATTTTGATGATGCTCTGGTGACTTCTTCGACAGCTCTTTCGACTGCTTGGGTATGACACGAAATTGAAGGAAATGAAATAGTACCAAGTTCCACCTGCTGTAAAAGTTCTTTACTTTTCAAAGATTATAGGATAAGTGGAGGAGTCACAGCTAATTTTTACTAATCAATCATGTCATAGTAAGTGGTGGCGTTAAGTGGCATTGATAAAGATCCTGATTTTAGCTTCACCTTGCATTATCTGTCTTGCTAAAAAATGTTATTGGTAGCGTATTTTTCAATGCAGAGATTGTTATCCACCAAAGCAGCAAGGAGAAAATATTTTCAGGATGAGCAAAATAACTGTTTCTTGATAATGTCTTTTCAACAGCATCACTCATAAAACTGTCAGTCAAATATCGAATTTTTTCAATTATATAGAAGAAGTTTCTTGAGCCATCAAAGCACACCGCGTGAGATTTTATTTGGAACCATCTTGGAGCATAAACTTGGATTGTAAAGTTAGTGAAGCTGAGTTGAAGGTTCTTTGGTGTTTATGTATAAGCGAAGCACTTTGTTAGCGCATGTAGCCACCTTGCATAATTAAGAGAACTATGAGAAGCTGTAGCAAGAAATTTCTGATTTTATTTATTATTACCTTGTTGTATTGCAAGACAAACGCGCAACAAAAATCGCTGGTCGTTGCTTAGGTCATTTCTAATATCATCATCAATAGCCTTGAATAGGCACGGAATCAACGAATGGTACTGTCCTTAGATCATAATTCAATATACTTCCTACATTTCCCTAGAAACTATGTCATCCACATGTTTATACGTCTATTCTTTTGAAAACTTCGCAAAATGGTAACTCGTTCAAATGTAATATGCAAATCAACAATTGAACAAGATGCTATAGCACTGTTTTTGTGTTCCGAATGACTCCTTTCTCTAGTATTGACTTTGTACTATAACACAAAATGGCACAAACCGTTTTGGTGGAATTGGTTTCATAAATGACTGAGAGAAGTTCACTGGTGATATCATTTGCCTTTCCTCTTTGTGATTATATATGATCGACAAAGTTCTCACCAGGATAAGATACTATAACATAATGATCTTCATATTTTCTTATTTGAGAACCATCTTTCACTAGTCGTGTCTCATCAATTATTCCATCAAACCCAATGCAAAGTAAATTTGCGAGCTCAAGAGCGCGATTATCTATCACTTTCTTTCTCCAATATATGCGCTGCCTTCTTAATTTGCTTTGTTCGATTAAATTACTTTGAGTGTTTAGTTTCATATCTTTCAAAGAAGCATTTATGATCTTGCACGCATTGTGATTGCTTATTCTAGTTTTCTCCATCATCTCGCTCAATTGAGATATTAGAGTCTGTTTTGGATGAAGGTTTTTCTAATAATGAGTCAGAGTTATCATTTGAAGAAGACAAATCTGGTTCCTTGTGCGGAACTGCATAACCTAAAGCAATTTCACTTGAATCTGACGCATCATTCACATAACCTTTCTTTGTGTGTTCTTGTCTACGCTTTTGCACTTTTTGTTTTCTTTCCATTCTTCTTTGCAATTGGGATGATACTTCTGCATCCACCAAGCCAATAATCATTTTCCTCTGTGTCTTTTGATCGATCTTAAAGTTCATTCAAGTATTGAGATTTTAACAAAGCACTGAAATTTCGCTCTGTTGACAAATCCCTTATCCAACATTTGCACGAACAAATGTCAAACAGTTCTTTGAAACGATTTCCTTTTTCATACAAAACCTTTCCCTTTCTCCTTTCAAGTGAGTACAACTGTAATTCCTTTCCCTTTTTGATCAACCTTTCTGCACTTTGAAGTACGTCTTTTTTGCTTTTTCCCATATAGACAAACGTCGCTGACAACTACTTTGATAAATTCTGAGGTAGTTGTTGTTTTTGCTTGTTTACGACATAAGAAACATATAAAAATTTCTCCTTTGTTTGGAAATTGACCATCTGGTAGTTTGTTTTGCTGACCAAAGACATAATTTCTTGTATCTAATCTTGTGACTAAATTTGAAGTATTCATCATGAGTAATAATTTATAAGAGAAAAGGTAACGCTGCCTCAATGCTAGATGTCAAAATAGAATAGGTAGAAAAATAGACAAACCAATTACTTATGAGAAACATGAGTGTGTGACGGGCATATGACTCCCCTTCACTATCAACCAATGCACTTTGTGTTTAACATTTCATTCATGAGTTATCCAAGGAAATAAAAGCAACATTTTTTAAATACTTAACTTTAAATTTATGTAAGTGACAAACCGATAATGGTTAAAATAAAAATCTCTCTCTGTAATATGATATCACTCACACATGCACAAAACTTTGAACAAAGTGCGGGACCCTAAACATCATCCTTTTATAATGACTATGTCAGATAATTTTACTAGCCCTTAAGGCAAAGATTAATCGCGGAAATGATATAGGTGTGGATTTTTGCTCCAACCTAGTGAATGTCATACACGCTATCTCTTTTTGGAAACTTTGCTTTTACTACATTTTGTTGTCTAGGCAAGATACCACTTTCTAATAGTGTATTTTTCTTTGCTAATCCGCTTGCTAACTGACATAGCGCTCATTTTAACCGAAAGATTTTCTCATTAACCATGTTAATTAAATCCTCCACTTTCTTATCGAGTTTATAGTGAACCTCACAAAACTCCCTTTTGTAAAAATTACGAATATTTAAGCATCTTTTTGATGATCCCTCTTGTTTCCATTTACTAGCTGCTTTCCTCAAGATAGCACTGAGTATTTCATAACAGTCTTTATTTTCATACTGACCTGCTCCCAAATATTTTTCAGAAAAGTAATCATGGTCTTTAACCTGCACTATTAAAGATTTATTAAACAAATAACAACCAGTATCCGAATAAAACAAAACAATATCTGAGTCTGTTAATATTATTTTCTTCTTATAATTATTTTAAAAAAGGGTAACAGTTATAATTGAGATATAATTTATTTTTTGTAGAAAACTAACTACGCAATAATCACCCAAGAAACTCTTATATGTATTTTACCCTGTAAAGTTGTTAATTAAAAGTAGACCTTCTGAAATCGGCATATGCCTTTGAAAATAAGATAGGTAAGATAACATCAAAACCGGCGTAAAGGACTAAAGGAGTAGTAACAGTTTTAGCCCAATTCTTAAATTCTAAGTTATGGATTTAACTTTAAAGTGATCAAACACGTTAAATGTACCTTAACATTTCAAAAATATATTTTGATAAAAATTTAATCATAACCTTAATAAATAAACATACTTTTATTGGTAAAGAAATCGTTGGTAATAGAGTTCCAAAATTATTACATCATTATCAACAAATGTTCATTAATTCGAATATTATTGAACCAATTAATGTTGGAGATGTTAGAGTTCAAAAATTAGGATTTAGTAAAAAAGAAGTAAGTTTTGTGGATAACTTGAATCAAATTAAAATTCCTACAAATAATTGTAAAATAAAGTTTGATACAATTCAATTAACTATAAATTATTTTTATGATGTTGAGTGCACATAAAATTTGAATAAAATTTAATCATTACTTAATTATCAAAAATTAAAGATCGATTAATTACCATATTTTGTAGGTAAACAATATGAATCAGTAGGTTAAAAGCAATAGGTAGATTTGCATTACATATTCTTAGACGACAAGAAAATAAGAATAACAACTTCTATTTTAACCAATTAATTGTTTTCAATTTTTATTTCTTAAAACTGAGACTGAATAAATGACATTTAATGTCCTTGTAATTTAGATAAGGTGTTTATGAATAAATTATCTTCAAAATAATTTTCAAATATTGTTTTTTCTTCATAATATAATTATCTTGAATTGTTCCATAACACCCTCATCTGTAAGCTTTGGTAATTTTATTCAACAATGACCATCTTCACTAATTATGAATACAGATTTTAATCCAAAACTAAAAGTATGCGGAATATTGAGGAATGTTACTTCAAATAAAACAAGTGGATAGACAATAACCAAGTTCTCAAATTTTTTTTATAAACATGTCAACACGAGAGGTATATTCAGGATTGTTTAATTCATAAGTTTGATTTTGATTATTTATTTTCAAATATTTTATTTCTTAACCATTTTTTGTCGTTTCATAACGAACCAAAGAATAATTATAATACGGAAATGTTTTACACACAAAAGTAAACTCAATCAAAGAAACTTCCCACTCACATTACAAGTAAATAGGAATTTGAATTCTATATTGAAATTACTAGCTTTGTTAATATTAAGTTATTATTAGGAAAAATAATACTAGTTAAAATCATATAAAACTTGTTTTCTTTCATAATATTTATTTAACTAATTGATTTCCAGATATCCAGGTAACAGTTTCATATTCATGCCATTTAACATAGTATTGTTTATATTTACCAACAATTTAGGTTTTTAATATCATATGAATTATGAATGCAGTAGTGGGTTCTAGGATTTAGAGTTCATGTTCATAAAATTTTCCACTATAGAATTTTCCACCACAGGATTCTGATTAGTATCAATTTCTGAGATTTGAAATACATCATCACTCCAATAGTTGCCGAAATTCTTGATGAATGGAAAAGCACAGATTTTAATTGAATAAAATAAAAAGCATTTTATTTTAAATATTCTAACGTGATCCCCCACCTTATAATTAGGCGTTTTAATGCTAGAATCAGATTGTTGTGATATACAATTATCCAAATTATTCGTTGAATAAACATCAATTGATCTCATTCCATTTAACTCTCTATGTGGTGAATAATTGTATGTATAAATTGCTTTTTGTAAAACATTTATCCATTTGATATACCAAATACTTCTTCAAGCGATCTCTTAGAGTTCAATAAAATCTTTCCGCGTGGGCTACTTTATATTGACAAAAAACAGAATAATGATTTATTCCTTTGATAATTTCTTAAACTTTATTATAAAATTCCTTACCTAAAATATATTTAATTTAATTAATTTACTTTATGTCTTACCTAAATCAGTTTGTAAATTACGAGGCTTTCCTTAAACAAAGAATTCCTTTTTTGCTTCTGCTATTTCATTAGTTGATTTTGATTTCGTTGGAATTACACGAATCAACTAAATATATCAACACATGTCAAAATATATTTGTACCTCTTATTAATTTTAGAGAAAGTTATCATTTTCATCAAATCCATTTGCAATAAATCATCAACTCCCATTGTTTTATAAGTAAGGGTTTTCAATTTCTTCAACATTAGTTTATTTAAACTACGATATTTGACCAGAAAACAATTTTTGAGTTTCTTTCTTTGAATTAACTACTTCCTTTCCCAGTTTTTTAAAACCAGCAAAACCAGTGGGATGTTTTGTGTCGGTCCATAACTTTTTGAGTTTTCTCACTGATTTTTTCTTTTGATTTTTGGTTAATGTTTCTTTTATTACAGCAAGTTGTCAAAATATTTAAATCTAAATTATATTTATCCGATAATGACTTCTTAGCATCGATTAAAAACTCAATGATGAAATTGCGCTTATTGCAGATGATACTTTTGGAATTAGTTATTGCTCCAATAATCCATAATTTTGTTTATATATATTATATTTCGCATCAGGCGATGATCTTTAGTGTTTACTAAAGATAAAAGTGATTTTTGATGTTTTTGTAATACAAGGTTTTTAGCTTTAGTAATGTTTACATTACAACGAACTATATTAACAATTACTTCAAGTAGATCATCTATAAAAAATGAAGGAAAATTCTGTAAAATATTCGTTAGGAGTCTTCACCAAGGAATTCAAGTATGGCAGACTACATTCAACTTTTTTGTTAAATACAGTCTTCATTTAGTTACTTTATTTATATTTTAATACACCTTTAATTTTTCACAAATTTCTTGATCGTTTTTATAAATGTACGTTTAGTAACTCTTTTGTTTGTAAGTTTTTTTCATTGATTTTTCACGTTAAATCACTTTTTTAAACGTCATTTCAAGTATTTAATTTCAGATTTCAATTTCGTTTATCAATCGTAATACCTTTCCCATTGAAAATATCAGTTATAATACGTAAATCACCATAATATTGTTGTGTAAAATCAAAGAATAAATATCATGAGAAACCTTTGCTACATCTTGAAAAAAATCAATTAAAAATTTTCTATCATTGGGATTAGCTTGTCTAGCAAGAAAATCTATAATGGTAGCATCTCGAGGGTATTTAAAAATAAGTAAGTACTGTAAATTTAAATGACTAGTTTATGACCTCCCTTTATGGCACAAGTTTTGAATAATGAAAATAACAGTAATTCAAATATGTCGATCTAGTTTTGTAAATAATTAATAAAATCCTATTCTTTATTTGCTTCCTGATATAAATCATTGATAATAATAACATCCTCTTGATGTAATCTAAATGACCAATTTCTATCAAATCCTTTAATTATTGTCCATGTTCTTCATCATCTTCATTATGCCAACATCATTTGTTTAATTTCGATTTGAACATGTTCCAATGTAATAAATTACATACAAATTAAGTTTTCCACAACCAATTGGTCCAACAACTTGATGTACCACATCATTTCTTATTTCTATTTTATTGTTAATTATTTAATTAATTGTTTATATTTGTTTTATTTTTTAGATTTACTTGAATTACAATTATTTTTAAATGTTGAGTAATATCAATTATAACGGACGATATTCAAATTCTTATTTGTAAAGCCACGAGTTATAAATTGATTAATAAGTATCCGATAATATTTTTCAGATCGGTGAAATGTCGATGAAAGGATGCAAGATTTGAAATATAAAATACATGATTTACAAATTCAATCAATCACTGTAAAAAACTGAAATAGATACTGTTATTCAGATAGAAATCATCATTCATACCTAGATTGTTATCAAAACTACGGATTCCTTACTGTTTCTCAATCTAAAATAACCATCAAAAGTAACCTTTTTTCAATGTAAAAATATAGTAAAAAGTCATTGACTAATGGTGATCATGAAAGAAAAGATTCAAATTTTGGGAGGAAAGATGACTGTTACGACAAAATAATGTTTAAAATTATATGTTTATTCTAATATTGTAAAAATTAGTTTGTTTGTATAAATCAATTTACTTTACTTTTTTTCGTAAATTGGAAGATTTTGTTAAATTATTGAATAAATAAATTTTAAAAATTCTTTTGTTCTTCGATGTCATTTGTGAATTGTTTTTCAAAATGGGTTGACTTGAATGTTCAGTTTATGTATTTAAGAATTATTATAATTATTATTATTATTATTATTATTATTATTATTATTATTATTATTATTATTATTATTATTATTATTATTAACAGTATTATTGCATATCATAATCATTATTTTTTCAAAAATGTTTTCTTTGTCATTATAAAGCATTTATTTTTTTCAAAGTACACTCATTTAAATATAACTAAATTCCATTAACTTGGCACTAATTTAAAAACTACTAAATGCACTTACTTTTCCGTTCATTTCGGATTTCAGTCAATATTTGAGTAAAAAATGAGCTTTCCATTTATTTACTCAATATGATGAATGAATTTTGTGAAATCAGTAGATTGTTTACTTAAAGTGTTAGAAAATCAATAAATATCAACAAAGAAAATTTTAACTTAAATTGTGAAATTTTCCTTTATGACGAATAATCTTTTTATTGACATAAGAAATATATATAAAATTAATAATTAAATAAATTTGGCAACGATTTAATTAAACGATAACGCCAATAAAAAACTTTTCTTACGATATATTTCGATAGCACAGCTATCATCTTCAGGTACTCAAAACCAACTAAAAATATGATGAATTAACATTTAATTTAAACAAATTATTTTTTATTAATTTAATTTTTTAATAAATAAATATTTTTAAAAATATATTTTAAATTAATTTTAAATTTTAAATTTTTTACTTATATTCTAATTTTTTAAAAATTAATGCAATTTAAAATTTTCAATTATTTTAATAATATTAAAAAAACAAACATGATTTAACATACGTAAACTATTTAAAAACATTCAAAACATTCGTAGTCACAGCACTCTGCACATTAATCTTTGGATCCAATGACCTTATCAGCAATGCTTCACATATCACTCGTTCCCAATAACTATTAAAACTTCTCAACAAAATTCTAAAATCAGACATTCCGATATTACTTTTACAGCCTCTATTGTGTTCACTAATATTGGTCAAACCCTTCAATCGACAATGCTCTAGAACTCGAGTACAGAGATGACGGGAAGTCTCTCCAATGTATGTGGCATTACACCCATTACATGTAAATTGATAAACGAGATCAGACACAATCCAACCGGAGTTTTTGATTTATTAATAAACATATTGCGTACCTTACACGAATTAGAGACGATCTTATACTCTAAATTTCCTATCAGTTTACCCAACTTCCTCTTATAATTTGTAAAGCCTTCAGAGTACGGCAATACTAACACATATTTCGGCTCAATTTTTTTATATCCATTTTTACAATCATCCAGATCAACACTCAATTCACACCCATCCGACAAATTACATTCAGACTTTCCACAACATGGATCCTTAGGATTTTTAATCAATTTATCAACAGTTTCTTTTATCATCAACCAATATTAGTGAACACAATAGAGGCTGTAAAAGTGATATCGGAATGTCTGATTTTAGAATTTTGTTGAGAAGTTTTAATAGTTATTGGGAACGAGTGATATGTGAAGCATTGCTGATAAGGTCATTGGATCCAAAGATTAATGTGCAGAGTGCTGTGACTACGAATGTTTTGAATGTTTTTAAATAGTTTACGTATGTTAAATCATGTTTGTTTTTTTAATATTATTAAAATAATTGAAAATTTTAAATTGCATTAATTTTTAAAAAATTAGAATATAAGTAAAAAATTTAAAATTTAAAATTAATTTAAAATATATTTTTAAAAATATTTATTTATTAAAAAATTAAATTAATAAAAAATAATTTGTTTAAATTAAATGTTAATTCATTATATTTTTAGTTGGTTTTGAGTACCTGAAGATGATAGCTGTGCTATCGAAATATATCGTAAGAAAGGTTTTTTATTGGCGTTATCGTTTAATATATAAAATTGTTTTTAAAAATGTTTATAATTTTTTCATGTCATAAAAAAAATCTTAAATTATAATTAAAATACTCGGAACTATAAGGTATGCAATTTGTAACTAATAATATTTCCCGTTGTAATGAATCAAGTGTGAAAATCCTTGAATTCCATGAACACCTGATTAACAAATGGTTTTATTTGTTTGAATAAATAGCAATATTTAATTAATGGATCAAGAGTAATTGTCGGGATATTCAATTGGTTATTGTAAAAATCTTTATCAAAAATTGAAAAGGAAATCGGAAAAAAATATTATTTTCACAGAATGTCAGCAAATGTTAGCTTCTTAACACTTCCGTATTCGTTGTTTGTTTTGTTAAAGTCCAAGCGATGTTGCTGTGGTAACCATTCGGTCAGTGCGGTTATTGAAGTCGAAGTTTATGCAACAGTTAGTTAAATTCTGAAGTCAAATAGTCAACTTTTCATTGGTTTGCACTGACAAATTTTATTTGAAAATGATGATATTCGTTGCTATGGTATCGAAGCAAATAGAGTAAAATAAATATTCAAAAATAGTTTTATGTTTGAAACGCCAATTTAAGTTTATTTTTGAAAAACAATATCTAATTTTGATTTTTAAAAATTACATAAATTTAGGAAACTGTTATTGTTTGACTCACATTTGAAAGAAACAATTAATACACAATTAATATAATTAAACTGTTAAATATATCACAAAACAATATATTTTAATATAATATAAATTTTTAAATTAAAGCAAATATTTTTACATCTAAATTTAGTGAAAATTTTATTTATTTTCATAACTTATATTCATAAGAGTTGAAAAATTATGATACATGATGAATCTTTTACACATTTTATACATTTCTATTTATTTGACCAGTATTTTGTTGAATAAATTATCAATATAAAATAATATTTTTGTTATTAAAATTTTTAATACTTAGTCAGTAAAATGTTTTATTTTACAATGCCCTTTAATAATTTATTAATTTTATTATCCTTTCATTTTATTAACTTTATGAACACCGAATTTGAATTATACCAATTTGTCAAATTATTTGTAGATTAATGAGTACGCAGGAAAAAATATAAACAATGAAAACTAAATTAAACAAAGGATGGTAATGTAAAAGAGCAGCAGAGTATTTAAGTAATGAAAATAAAGTAGTGTGAGCTCGTCATCTATAAGTCAACCTCCTTAGAAAAAATATTTGTCTAAAATAAGTCAAATTTGTTTCAAGGTTAGTTTAAGATCAAATAAGTAGGTCAAAGGATATTTTACAATCACTTGAGGTCACATAAGTAGATCCCGGTAATTTAAAGTTCAATGCAAAGTCAAATTAAGTGGACCAAATATTTTAGACTATATATTTTATTTAGTTTAAACTATGTAATATAAATAAAAATGCTGTGATTATTAATAAAACATTGATATCATTATTCATTCATAGTCAAATAATAAAAAATTCGTAGTAAAAAATATCTTTTTTTAAATGAAAAGCAATCAGAGTTGAAAACCATAAACCGAAAAAAGTTATTTAAATATATATATATATCAATGATAATTGCTTTTTTCGATCAAACTAATTCAATAAATTTTATATTCAAAATATATTCTGTTAAAAAATTATAAATTCTGTTATAAGGACTTTTTGTTTTTCACCTCTGATTTCTTTTTATTTTTATTTATAAAAGACATTGTGTTTTATTAATAAATTATAAATTCTGCTTTTTAACTCTCAAATTTTAAAAATTTATATTTAAAAACATGAGAAAGACAATAAAAGAAATATAATTTGAGAAAATTATCCTCATCATCAATCTGTCATAATAATCTTTGTTAAATGTTATATAAGGATATAATAATGATGTAAAACCGGTAATTCTAATATAGTGACCACGTTATTTGCTAATTTTGTAGAGCAACGAAAGATATATGAATAAGGAAAAGATATCCAAATTTTCATCGTCGAAATTGGAAATGCTAAATATTGAAGAACGATTACAAAACAATTTTGTCAGAGCCTTCTTGTCTGGAAAACCTATAGAGGTTTATGATGAAATGAAATCCGATAATGGATTTAAGGAAAAGCTCTTGAAAGCATTTCTCAAACCATCAACACTAATTGAATATCTTCAGAAAGCATTGAATTATTTCAGAAAGCAAGAGAATTTGAAAGAATATTGGAAAAATTTAGAAAAGATGACTGAAAATATATTGAAACACAATTTGGATAAAGAAATCCTGATGAAATTTTAATTATTCCATATGTTTGATGACAAAATGATGAAATATGACTTGAAAATTCAATATTTGAAATTTTTAGAAAAAGAAAAAGCTATAATGGAGAAACACGAGAAAACTAAAGAAAAATTAGACGAAACTAGCAAATTCGTTGCAGTGATAAACAAGAAATCGTATGCAGAAACAGTTCAATATCAAAATAGCTGTACTTTTTCCTGGAAAAGAAATAATCAAGCTAATGAAAACCCGTATGAAGAAAACCGAAAGAATAACCATCAAAATTTACAATACAGACTAATGAACCAACTGTATCACAAGAAACAGATTTGAAGACAGTACCAAGACGGAAAAGCAGTTCAACGAGTATTCAATCAAAGAAGAAAAAATCAATACGAAAGACAGTACAAGCCAGAATCTAAAATATTAAGGTATTGGGCTTGCAAGAAAGTTGGTAATTGCAGACGAGAATGTTCGAATGTCCAATGTGTACATTGCCAAAGACAAGGACACTTCAGTTTTTAGAACTAGCAAATTATTATATGAAATTTATTCAAGAATATTCAAAATATGCAAAACCCTTGGAAAGTCTCTGTGGAAGTAATCAAAAAATATTAGTATGGATCGACGTATGTGAACAGAGTTTTGAAATGTTGAAAAGCAGATTGGGATCAACACCTGTTTAATCCAGATTTCCAAAAGAATTTTATATTGGATACAGATGCAAGCTTTGATAGAATTGGAGCCGTCCTTTCCCAAATGGTAAAGAAAAAGTTAAAGCATATGGATCACATGCAATGAGTAAACACGAAATCGGTTACTGTATTACGAGAAAATAATTGCATGCTATTTATTTTTTTGTAAACCGGTTCAAAAACTGCTTATATGGCAAACGATTTACATTAAGAACAGATCATAAAGCGATTAAATTTATGATGAAAACCAAAAGCCATTAACATCGCAGTTTCAAACGTGGATGAACTATCTAAGTAGTCTAGATATTGACTTACAGTATAGAAAAGGAGAAATACATACAAATGCAGATGCTATATCAAGAAGCGAGTGTTCAGCATGTGTTCAATTTCAAATGAGGAAAATTAAAAACTAAGATTTTGTCAAAAAAGATCGATGAGAAGCAAAATATATATTGCAAAAAAATTCAACAGAAATAAACAATATAATTAGTGTGGTGGTTTGATGGATAATGATTTGCTTTTCAGAATTGTTGAAATTGTTGTTATTGAAATTATAAGGATTATTATTAGATCCTGATTGTTTGGTCGTTGGTATATATTAAAATTATTTCCATCAGAGTTATTTCTATTAAATCTTTGATCATTTCTTGATTCAAAACTATCACTATTCCTTGGTTCCCATTGTCGATTGCGCTGATTTCCTCGAAAATTAAAATTTCCACCTCTCATATACTGAAATTCGTTTCTCTTTTGAAAATACTTTATTTCTTCACATTTACAGAAATTATCATTAGAAACTGATTTCACGTCATCATATCGAGAAATTGTTTCTAAAACATGCATTGGTTCGGATCTTTTACCTGGAGCTGCTTCCTCATCAGAAGAAAGAAAGCATTGTAATTTAGTTAAAGGTCCATGAATCATTGGTAAATCCATATTTTTTTTCAAACTATATTCAACTTGAAATTGGGAGTTGGGATTTTTTACAGAACGTTTACGATTTTTCCAACCAATTTGGCCTAAATGTTCAAGTTTCGTACCATGTTTTTTCATGTATTCACGACCCGAATTTCCAAACAATTGAGAACTTTCAAAACCGAACAGTTCGTTATCCGATTGATATATTGATGAACATACTTCATTATAGCATTCAATTTCACTATGCCTCAATTTACCAAACAACTATGTTAACACTGACGCTTAAATTCGATTTAATCGATCAATAGTTTGTGATTGCGATTGACTTGAACTGGTTTGATTCATTTTGATCTTTGATGCCAGTGAATTCAGTTGGATGAGACACTGAAACAAAATGCACTTCAGAAGTAGTATTTGGAATGGGGTTATGCATTGAAGTCCTTGTAAATTTGATAGAGTGGCAGTGCTTCGTTGATCAGTCACCTGAGACTGCAGTTGCTGACTTGGCGCTTAACGATCGCTTTGACTGCTATAGCAATTGACGAAAGATTAATTTTATTTACAAGACCATCTGGTTTGTACCCTAACAAAAAATTAATTATTTTAGTTTCATTAAAATGGTGTCAGAACATAGGGTGAAGATCAATAAAATAAGACATTTTAAATTTTATATCGAAAACGGAAGATATGGATACCAGAAAACAGGCGAGAAAATTTTATCATAAATTATCATAAAACGTTATGTCATGCAGATTGTAGAAAAGTTAAAAAATATGTAGTTAATTTTGCCATGGAAAATATGACAAAGTGTATAAAATAAAATATAAAAAGCTGTGGAAACTGTCAATTGAAGAAAATATTCAGTAAAAAAACAAAAGAAAAAATATTTACATAGAAGTAAGTTGAACTGTTTGAATTCATCTTTATAGATTTTTGTGGGCCTTTTGCAAATAAAATATACAATAAAAATTACATATATTAGCAGTAATACATCAACATAGTAAATATGTATCTTTACACGCAGTAATTACTCAAGATGAAAACCTCACAGTATCTATGGTGAATCAGTGTATATTGAAACATGAAGCACCTAGGGTTATCTATACCGATAGAGGAAAGAGTTGTGAAAATATTATTACAGATGAATTGGATAATAAACATAGAACAAGAATTAATTTTTTCACTTCATATAACATTAAAAGATAAGATCCATAAAAATTGGGTGTAAATACTTCCAGATCTTGTATTTAAGCTTAATTATACGTTTCAAAAATTAATTAATAAAACTCCAGCTAAACTAGTATTTGGAAAAAACGATTTTTCTTGAATGAATAGAGAAAGAACTAAAGCAAACCAAAAAAGACAATAATAACAGAGATATAATATTCTAATTTAGAGATCTGGTATTAGTGAAGAAAGATAAAAGAAATAAAAATTATGACATATATGATAGTCAAGAAGAATTATTGAACAAAGACATGAGAGAAGTTTTGAATTAAAAATGGAAAATGGAAAATGCATGATGAGAAATATAGAGTTTATAAAACCTTTTAAAAAGAAGAGAATGTGAGAAAATATTTCAAATTTGTTGGGCTATAAGCCATCATTTAAACAAAATAAAATGACTATGTAAAGTCATATTGAGAATTTATCAAAAATGGCTGCTATAACATAAGCATACACCGCAAACAGAAAACAAAATTAAATAAAAACACCAATTAAAGCAAAATAAAAAAAATAACATAATTAATTAAAACAAATAATTAATAAATTTCGCACACAGTTGCATATGAAAAAATAAAGTAAAACACAAAACCGCCTATAACCTTGCAAAATAAGATTTAGAAAATACACAGGCGGAAGTGGCGACCTGAATAAAAATAGAAATCAGCAAAAATAAAAAATGTAAATTTAACAAAATTAATATTAAAAAATTAAGAAAAATAAATAGAAAAAGAGAAAAATATTAAAATAAATAAAAGCCATTAAAAAACCCGAGAAAATGGCCAAAAAAGATTTAAAATTCGCTGATTTGTCGAACACACGCACGAAAACACTATATATAACAGACATTTTCATAAGAAAAAATCTTTCAAAAACTTTTATTAACTTTTGAATTAGTTTGAAAACTTTGTACCTTAATCGTAAGTGGATTTTTTATTGATGTAATATCATAAATATATTTTTGTTATGCTAATGAATTTTTGATTTATCAAATTTTATCATGGATGGCCGCTGTACTTTTTAGTATCCGCGACAGGTCCCCTTAAATTTAATTTTATATATATTCATATTAGTTTGTGGAAAATGGTAGGATAACATTCAATTCCGGCAGTTGATATGCAGGACGTTGACGTGTTATCTTATCACTGACCACTCTTCGGTGTCTGCTTAGTCTGGTCGGCTACGAATCGATCACGGGGTAGGACATCGTCGGAATTCACCGTGGCGGCCATTGCAATGTTGGCTGGAGCGGTAAGAGGGTAAACTGCGGGAAGATCGCCATAATTAAGGGGATAACATTTGTGTAAATGTTTAAGTAGGACAATACGATTTTTGTGTTTTTTCAAATTCCTGTCGAAATTAATTATAATGATGGGATCGAATAGGGTTAGGAATAGCAACCAAAAAACAATAAATGAAATATATTTTTTTATTAATTCAAATTGTATTCTGTGGAGAATAGGCATGCAATGTTGAATTTAAAAATAATTTTAAATCGAGTAATGACCGGAATATCAGTGTTTTTATTTATGTTTTTTTCAAATTTTACTATTAGTAGATTAACTACCAATTTTGACATTAAGTAAAATACTACAGTAATTAATAACAATTATGAGATCGATGTAGAATTTGATTGCTTGAGAATATTAATTAATTATTATTCCTATTATATGCAATATTATATTTAAATAAATTTATAATACGAAATTTTTCCCCATTTAGTTTTCTCTCTTCCGAAACTCTATAAATCATTCTCGCTATCCGAAATGCAATCCAGATATCGAATACCAAAATTATCACAGCCCAAGGCAAATGCAGGCACCCAATACAACATCCAGAATGATGACCTCGTTCACCTATCTTGTCAACAAAAATACACTAAATTATTCGCGGAGCACGAACGCACGCTCGGCACGTGGTTCGCTCCCAAGGTGGTGAAACCTTTGCACAAGCAGATACATCGTCTAACCAGATGTCGAGACGATCTGATCGCCGAAAATTGGGCTCAAAGTATCGTCATTAACGATCAGAGCGCCGTATTAATCGCATCCTTCACCGAGTTAACCAAGCAATTAGCCGGCCGTGACTTAGCAGTAAAATTGAACCTCATACCTGCAAGTCACATTCCGGAAAAAACTGCAATTGACCCCCCACAGACCCCAAAAACAAGTAAGAAGCTCAATCCGGTTAAAACCCGGGTCGCCGTGAGCGACGCCGAGCTGAAGGAGTCACACTGCTGAATAACGCGGTCAAGGTGCTCGAGGAAGTCGCAGCACTGGTCGCCGAGCAACACCTCGAATTCGTCAAGTCGGACGAAAATCCACCGGAACCAGCAAAATCCGTAGAACCCACACCTCAAATCTGTACCGATGAAACGGACAAACTGCAAATTCGCGTGAACCTATCACCAATCTCAACCCCAACATCTATGATCAACGAAAGTCGGAAATCATCAACTTCCGTAGGCTACTGGACAGATGACTTTGGGGACGAGCTCTGCCACTCGGTCCCCCAAGTCGGATCTAATAAATTGATTCTCGACCGAAAGCGGAAATTCCCAGTCGACATCGACGAATAGAAGCATGATTTCGATAGTGACTGATTTCGTTCTTATTGAGTTAACAATCGATTTATGGCTTAATTATATTTTGTTTTATTTCTTTTATAAATTTTGTAAATTTTAATAAAAGTAGAATTTTAGTAATTATTATTGATTTTCTAGTAATATTTGACATTACTACCCAAATAAATCATGAATTGATGTTTACGGTCTGGTCTGAGTATAGTATATTGTTAATAAAACCTAATGCTTGCGAATGGTATGATTGAAGAGGTTTATTTAACTCGGAGAACTGAAATGGGAATCATTGTAATTCTTATTAAAACCAATTTAAATTCATTGTATGAAGTATTTTAACCGTAAAGGAGTAAGTGTAAATGAAAGAAAGAAGTAAGCCTCAAGACGACTTTATTTTTCCTAAATAAAACAGAGAATTTTCACTAAAATTAAGAACAGCTGATCTAACAGCGAATTTAATAATTTAGGTAAAATTTCGAATTACCGCCTGTTTAGTATTTTACAAACTTAAACAAAATTTTAGATTATTGAGATTATTTTTGCCTTTTTCGTAGTAATTCAGGGGATTTAACCAGAAAATTTAGATAATTAACCCTTTGAGTGCCAACATGATTTTAAGAGGATTAGCTAAAAATGCCACTCTGCTAGAGGAAAATAGAAATTTAAAAATATATTTCTCTGTAACTTTCTAAGCATTTTATTTACGAAAAGTATTTAAAAAACAAAAAATGATTTGAAAAAATAGTATAATTTCTACAAAATAAATGAAAAGTAAAACGTTATTCGTTTACCACACAATCTTTCCCTTATGTACATTTATGTTGCCCAATACATAATCCATGAAGCCCTTTTTTGCACTTACAACAAATTAGGCTTGATCTCTTTACGGGTCCCCCATCTTTACCACTACAAACAATGCATCTTCTCAAATTGCGACCTGGTAATTTCTCTAAACCGAAACCGAAGTCTTCGGAAACAGCGTTTTTAATATAATAAATAGAATAGGGTTGCATTTAACTAATGTGATTATTGTGCGTCTTTCACTTCAAAAACTGGACTTTTCTCAACATAAAGATATAATATATAGCATAAATAATATTTCTATTTCTTATAAATACACATTTGGAATAAAAAACCATAAATAAAAATCGACAAGTATGAAATAGAGATCGAATTTGTCGATGCTAAAGCAGGAGCGCGATCGCGCTCCTGGCATTTTCGGCCAGTGTATTGAGGAGCGCGATCGCGCTCCTTGGCATTCAAAGGGTTAAAGAAGTTGGATTTTAAAAACTCACTACTAAGAATTTTCGTTCAGAAAATTTCTAAATTATAATATTGAAAATTATTAATTAGATATCTAAAATAATGTGTCTAAATTAGATTATTAACTGATGAATAGGTAACCAAGTTTTGGATAATAATGCTTCAAACTCTAAATTTTACTAATATTTAATGATGAACCTGAAAGACCATAAGAAAACTTTACCCCGGACGCATACATGAGATTCGATAAGAAAAGATGGGAAATTCGAGCATTAATGTCGAAGGAGTCAAAGGAATTAAGTAGACCTAAGTCCTTCTAACGGCCGTCAGGAACCCGAAAGCGAGATTATCACAAGGAGTAGTCTTAGAAATGGGGCTCACCTGCTTGTGGACTCTCGGCTGCTATATACAGTACCAACATGAGCTTGGTCATGGGTATATAGTGGTAAAGTCAAAATTGTGGGGTGTCTGGGTGAGATAGCACTTACCCTAGAAAAGTCAAGAGTTATTGAAGTAAATGGATTAAAATAGATGAGCGCATATTTAAACAAAATTAATTCCACCCAGTACACCAACAAATTAAATAAATTTAAAGTACAAATTTAAAAATAAAACCTAATTAATAGTAATAATTTTATGTGACATGATTGTGGAATGTTGAAAATCTGCTGAGCGTATTTATATATCAAAAAATCCCCTTAGAAAGATTTTGTTTTATATAACGTTGTTGTTTTAAAAATATATTTTAGTTTTTGCGAATTATTTGAAATTTTTATTTAAAATTATGGACGTTTTAAGTGCTAGGAGGTCCGATAAAACCGGTAACTCTAATAAGTATTTTAACCATCATAAAATTATTATTATTTTACAATTAAACGTTTATTTAACTAGACATCAACATTTTTCAAGTAACAAATATTTTCGGTACCACCTTTTTTAAGTTTGTTTTATTAGAAGTGTTTTCAATACTTTCAAATAAATTATTAAATCAGTAATAAATACAAATAATATATTTAAAAAAGAAAACAATTAAGTTAAATAGATATTATATTAATATTTATTATCGAATAAAATTGACTCGATGATGATAAACACAAGGAGTTAAAATAGGTCATGCACAACCTGTTGGAGTACGCTAATAACTGTAATCACAGCATTTATTATTTCTGGACACTAATGCCGATTTTAATAAACATCTGGATCTGAAAATATAAACAAAATAAAAATAATCAAAAAAATAATAAAATTAAAATTTATTAAAAGAAAGTATCATTCAAACTCTCTATTTGGACAGATTCACTGTCATCATCAGGTAAAAAACCAAACAAATTAATATATATTTTATTTATTTTGAAGAAATTATTGTTTTTTGAATATTTTAATGTTTTTTGTTTTAAAATTTTATATTAAATTTTTAATTTATATAAATAAAATAAATTAATGACATCAAGAATCATTTATGTTTTTGACTATGAATCATTAATGATATGGATATCATTACTAATTCATAGTCAAAAAAATAAAATAATTCCAAATTTGAAAAATAAAAAGAAGTGAAAACCAAAAGAATTTTCTAAAATAAATTAAATTTTTTAAACACAAACAACATTATTTTATCACATCTTATATAATCGTACTATTTAAAAAACTTTGAAAACATTCATAGAAAACACTCATCGCATTTTATGCATTAATCTTTGGATCCAACGACCATATGAACAATGCTTCGCATATAACACGTCCCCAAAAATTATTAAAACTTTTTTAATAAAATTTTATAATTAGAGATGCCTATTTTACTAATGAAGCTTCTATTGTTATTGAGTAAATATTGGTCAATCCTTCAATCGACAATGCTCAAGAACTAGAGCAAAGATATGACGAGAAGCCTTTTTATTGTATTTGGCATTATACTTATTATTAATGAAATTATTGCGTATTTAAAATGAATTAGAAATGATCTTAGAATCTGCTTACATATTTTTCTTTTATAAATTTTAAAAGCAATACTAACACAAATCTATGCTCATCATTCTTGCATACACTATTGACTTTTATCATTTATATTAAAATTATTTCTAATATACATTCTTCATAGACAACTCAACTAATTTATCAGTATTTTTACTCGATTTTCAAAAGTAAAAGATAAAGACCATGAAAGATAAATAAATAAATCCTGTCCCTATATTTCTAGTCAGTAAAATTTATACAAAACTTTCTAGTGAAATATAAAGACCAGTGTCAGTTGGTTTCTATAAATCTGTCTCAGAATGTTTATGTAAAACCAGTTCTATTCTTGAAATAAAAGAAAAATATCATCTACATACTGTTTATTAACAATAAGTTTCTCAAATTGAAAAGAATCAATTTTATTTTTTAAACTATCCAAAATATGGATGCCATCGTTAGTTAGGATCTTACACATACATTGTAGAGTCTTTCCATTTTCTCTTTACTAGATTTCTTGAGCATTGTCGATTGAAGGAATATGCCAATATTACTTAGTAAAAATAGAGGCTCTATTAGTAAAAATAGGCATGTCTGATTTTAAAATTTTATTCAAAAGTTTCAATAATTATTGGGAACCTTTTATGTATAAAGAATTGTTGATTGAATCCAAAGATAAGTGTGCAATATCCTATGGGTATGAATGTTTTGTATGCTTTTTAAATAGTTTGATTATCTGAAATCGTGATAAATCATGTTTTTGTGTTTAAAATTTTAATTATAATAATTATTTTTGTTATATATTTTGTATTTCAAGTAAAATAATTTAAATTTAAATTTATTTAATAATAATTTAAGATTTCTTATATTAGTGGAATTATTTTATTTATATAAATTTAAAAATAAATTTTAAATTTTTAAATCGAAAATATAAAAAATATTTAAAAAATAATAATTTCATCAAAATATATAAATTAGATTCACATTATTTTGTTTGAATTTTTACCTGATGATGACAGTAAATCTGTCAAAATAGATCGAAAATCGAGTGTTTGAATTACGTTTTCTTTTAGCATAATAATTGTCATGTTTATTTAATTATCTATTTATAAATTTATTTATTAATGTTTTAAAATCACTTAAAAAGATAATGTAAGATTTATTATGAAGATATTCTATAATTTCTAAATTTTAATGCTAAACATTCATCTTTTCAAGGACAAAAATGTTCATTTTTTCAAAACATGAGAAGGAAAAACCAAATTGATACGGGTTTTTTCTAATTAAAAGAAATATTGTCTGCGAAACCAGAATATTTTCAAAGAGAAACGATTTTAATTTAAGATGCACTTTTCGATTTGATGAACACATGGAAGTCAAACGTTTAAATTGAAAAATTAAATATCATTTATAATGGACTACTTAAATACATGTTTTGGGATTCAACTGTTAAAGTTCTATTTTAATGTGAGTGAAATAATCTGTATGATCTTATTAGCAAAATTGATTGACACTTGATTAAAAAAGAGTAATATATGTTGGGTTTTGAATGTTATTTTAAACTGAACACGAGGAAACAAATCGAGAGATAATTCTTGTCGACATCTTATAAATATCCTAACAATTTAGAAATTTGTGAATCTACCTATTCAGTTGTGAAAAAGCGATTACGTTTCAGCTTTAGTAAAATCAATTATAGGGTACATCTAAAACCTTATACCAACCGTAATAATTAAAATTTTGTACAGTCAAGCCTTTCCACATTAACTACGCATTTACTCTTAGTTCCACAGATAAAGTTTACAAAACTAATACTGTCGTTCCATTTTTTCTTGATGAGTGCTCAATTCGGTAAAGATGAAATTAATTGCTTAGAATTAATTTTTTAATTACATCCACAATTATATATTTCGATTTGTTTTTATAATATAAAAAGATTTCTCAACATTAAATTATATAGACACATTAAGGAGTTAATTAAGGTCTTCAAAGGTTTATGAAATGTAACAGTAAACGTTATGAAAATTAATAATAACATTTAAATAATGTCACTTTTCAAATGTGCTTTTGGTGCTAAATTCGTGTTTATCTTAAAATGGTTTTCCTAAAATACTGTAAGGCGCTTATGTTTCATAATTTGAGCTGAAAGTGTCGTCAAATTATAATAGTATTATACTGATTGTCAATAAAATAAAGTTAACTTATACTCTTCGAAATTCAACAAATAAAAACAACTAAAGAATTTGTAAAAAAGGAGTATTACATTTAGCAAATAGATAATTCAATATTATCATTAACCATAATAAATAATAATTAGAAAAATTAAATTATTAAATTAACTTAAAAAACTACTCAAAAACAAATTAAATAGAGAAAATTATGAAATACAAAAAAAATAAATACATGTTATTATTTCGACAAAAACTTGACAAAAATATTAATTTAAAAATAATTACTAGAATAAGTCACCTGGAACTTATGCTATATTTCCCATATTAATGAAAAACGCTCAAAAAAAGCAACTTTATATTTCTTAAATAATGTGAAAAAAATGCTTTTAAAGTTAATAATTTCAAATAATAATAAAAACAATAATAATAATAATAATAATAATAATAATAATAATAATAATAATAATAATAAAAATAATAATAATAATAATAATAATAATTATAATAATAATAATAATAATAATAATAATAATAATAATAATAATAATAATAATAATAATAATATTAATAAAAATAATAATAAAAATAATAATAATAATAATAGTAATAATAAAAATAATTATAAAAATATAATAGTAATAATAATAATAATAATAATAATAATAATAAAAATAATAATTATTATAATAATAATAATGAAAATTAAAATAAAAATAATTATAAAACAATAATCTCACCGGTTATTTGAAAATAAAACTTGGTTTTGTTAATGAACTCTGAAAATAAAAAAAATGTAATTAGCTATTTTGTTGAAAGTCATTATTTAAAATAGAAATATCTTCAAATTCAATTAAGAACTTTAAATAATTTTATGTTGGTACTAATGTTCATTATTTGATAAATTTAAAAAATGTTATTGTAATACATTTTATCTCATTCGAATGCTATTTTTCTTATATTTAATATCATAAAACATAACAGATGTTTAAATAATATTGAGTAAATATAATGATTGTATATTTTATTACTAGATAATTTGTAATAGTTTGTAAAATTGTTTAAACTAATAAATTAAACCATGAGTAGAAAATGATTATAGAAGAATAATATGTTTTGCTTCGTTCTAGTTAGTGGTTTTTTATGAACCAAGCATATTTGGCTTAGTTGCATAATAAATCATAAGTATGTAACACTCAAATAAATGTCAACTGTTGTAAAAATATTATCTTTTATCTTTTATTTCAATGTAATTTTTTTGTATTAAGCGTAACATAAGCGAATTTACGTTTTATAATTACATGTTTTTAGTATAATTAACTATGTTATATATTCTAGTGAAATTCATAATTAATTTTTCAAAAAACTTAAAATTGCTACAATTTACATTATCCAATATCATTTTAGTAGGTTTTCTTCACAAATATTTTTAATAATAATAATTAAAATAAAAATAATTATAAAACAATAATCTAACCGGTTATTTGAAAATAAAACTTTCTTCACAAATATTTTTATATATTAACTTATTTATTATTTATACTTATTATTTATACTTATTAAGCCAATTTCCGAAATATTTATTCATAAATTAAATGTGAAAGACTTTCGATTTAAAATTGGTCTTGATCATTCTAAATCAAAATTTAACAATTCCTTCGCTCTCTGCTTCTTCACTGATTGAATTATTTAGTGAAAAGAGATTATTTAAACAATTCAAATAAAAAAAACATTCAAAAAATCTTAAAATAATAATTTTAATTAAATACATAAACTTTAAAATTTAAAACCAAAGTATAGCAAAAATTTCTCCTTTGATACAATAATTTTAGATTTTACATTATGGCATATTTTAAATTCATTTTATGGTGTTTTCAATTTTAAATAATTATTTTAATTAACCAATTTATTTGAAGTAAATTTTTAAATAATTTAGAAAAGGGAAAATTATTCTCATTATACTTTTAAAAGGAATCATCAGATTTGATCATATGTTTTGATTAAATTTTAAATTGAACATATTTATATGGATAAAAATTTTAGATCTCTTTTTTCCCAGTAATTTTTTTAGATCAAAAATTCCCAATGGTATCATTTTAAATGAAAATATTTTAATTAGAAAATCATTTTGATAAAAAAATAAAATTGCTATTTTTCTATCGAATTATGCAGTTAATATATAATTTTGTGTTTCAACTTACCATTTTATTGTTATACGTCGAATATAATTATTTAAAGTCTTTGTGAGCTACTTTAACTTTTTTGAATTGAATGTTCTTCTAAATTTTAGAGTGAAAAAAAAAATAATAATAATAACAATTATGAACCCTGGAAATTGGCTTATATTATTATATTGTAAGTAGGAGCAAAACTATGTTGGGATTATTTTGGTTAAACAAATATAAAATATAAAGCATACATAGTAAATATTAAGGCAAGAGAGAACAAGACAAATTTAATGCATATTATATTGTCAGGCCTATTGAACGGTAACCTGAAAAACACACTGTGCCTGAAAGACACACTGGATATTCGTTCGATTCTTTAAGAGTTATCTGTATCTCACCCACATGAGCACAAATTAAGCCTGACGTTTAAGGGTAGTCAACTACCTACACAATACAAAACAACGTAAAGGCATGGAAAAGCCAAAGCACAGTCCGAAATATGACCAAATTAATCAATGTGTTTTAGTAGCTAAACATAAATATTTGTAGATTCCTCAAAATAGCTAGATTAAATCCGCACACGACTACTTACAATTTTCAAATAAATAAAGGAATAAAACGGACACACCTAACTCATTATATAAAATATACAACTAATTGTCAGATTGTTATTATTGTAACGCATATCGACGAATCCAGTTAGTTATGACAACTACTTATTTGACTTGGAAAGAACTCTTGATTTTTTAAGAAATAAATAAAAATTTAGACTCATTATTTTTATTTTTATTATTTTTAGGTAACTTAACTGTCGTGAATAATCAAAGTTAGAAATAATTAAGCAAGAATTAATAATCAAATTTAAAAGCGAAAACAACATTCATCAAAACGTTTTTATTTAATAGCTGTCATCAAAATATTTCAATCTAAATTCAATTTATTTTGTCAGCAAAATATTTTCATTTAATTTAAATTCAATTTTATTCTTTTCAATCTAAAATTATAAATTTTGTATATTCTAAGTTAAATGATGCTGGGTGGGTAAAGTAGTATCGGAAGAGTAAATTATCTGTCAATTCTCTACAAAAGAAAAACTTGGATATTTTCTTGGTATTATTAAAAATCACACATTTTCTTGTTCGATCTCATCAAATTGTAAAAATATGTTAATTCTCGTGTGCTTTATTGAAAAACACAAACCCAAATGTTTTCTGGTATTATTTCGGAATATTATTTTGAGTAAATTATAAATATTTGGACAGAACAGTTATTGTCTTTGTCAGTCATCAGTTACTGTTTTTAAATGAAAATTACGTCAAATTGGTTTTAGAATGATATCTTTAGATTTTTTTTCAATATGGTTTAAATTTAGAGGAAACAGTTTGGGAAAATGAAAAATATTAAATGACATTTAAGTCATACCTGTCCTTAATTTTTGACAAATAATTATTTTTATGTTCATGCTGTCTTGTCCATATTTATGTATATATAATTACAGATCTTACTTATTGGTAATATAGTAAGTAGTTGATACAATTTTTTGGATAATTAATAATTTATGATAATCATACAATAATAAAACAAAATATTAAAACAATTTCTTAGTGACTTTTTAGAAATATCACCTATTAATTGCAATATTTATGATATTTAATTAGTGTTAATAATTAATTTATATTTATAATAGTTATTTAGATTATTAATTATTTTTACCATTAATGATATTTTAATATTATTTTAATTATTGTTGTTATTATAATTATTATTATTATTATTATTATTATTATTATGATTATTATTATGATTATTATTATGATTATTATTATGATTATTATTATTAGTATTAGTATTATGAAAATAATTTTAGAAAAATCTCAAAAAATGATTAAATTTAATAAAGAGAATGTTCAAAATATTTATTTAAATTGAACTCATTACTCGATAATGACATGACGGAGCTAATTAGATTTTGATCACAAATTTTCTTAGATTGGTTAAACAAATTATCAAACAAAAATTTGGCATCATATCAGTCATTAAGAATCTAGACCATTTATGAATTTATCTAAATAAGCCAAAAAAGTCAAAACAATCAAACCTCATTAAAGGAGATCATCAAAATAAATTTAAAATGAAAATAAAATAAAAAAAATAATTAATAAAAGATTAATAAAAGATTTTCCAGATAAGTTTTATGAATAATTAAATATAATTTTATGAAGAATTTATAATTTAAATACTGATTTAATATTTTGGTCATAAATTTATTTTCTATAAATTTAATTAACATAAGAGTTTTGAACCGACCCAATTCGACTAAAATATTTATGAAATATATTTAAATGCTAAATCCATCTGACCCTTCATTTCACATTGTTGAATGTATTAAAACTATTTTTATGGCTATGAGCTAATTTGACTCATGACTTTATAGTTAGTTTTTTGTAAAGATATGAAATTTTTAATTCGACTTTTTTTTAGGTTATTGAAATACAAATATTAAAAAAAACATAAATAATATAAAATGTAATTATTAAACTGCGGATTGATTAAAAACGATCATTAAAACCCTTAGCGTCCATGAGAATGAGAAATTTGAGACGAAAATTGAAAGTATTTATGGTACTTTTAAACAAAACCAATTAAATTTATTACCTGGGAATTTTAGCTGGAATTAACCATATACTGTCTCCAGTTGGGGCGTCTAATGAGTTACTGCAATCAGGTAGCGCTGCCCCCATGGCAGTTGAGTTTCCATCAAGCGAGCCAGACATCATCATCATAGTCATTAAACCATTATTATTATATCTACCAACAAAATGATTCATTGACTGACATGGAATAGAATCTTTATCCTTCAATTCGTGTTGAGGTGTACACATGGGCTCGGTCTTCTGTTGAGGGTTTGAATTCAATTGTCTTTTGCTAATGTTGTTCATATTTGAATAGAGAACTGACTTTACATTATCGGAAAAAGGTTGAGGGAAATATTTTGGGTCGGCAATCGCTTGATGTGATATATCGATGAGAAAATTTTGCATCGGAAGTGTACCATTATGCAGGGTCGGAAGAGCTTGACCAATGTAACTGTTGTTTATAGAAGAGGTTAGCGGTGGAATGTATGATGCTGAGAAATTGTTTAAATGATTTAAATATGGAACAATGTCATTTGAAAACAAGGGGTCTATACTCTGAATTGGAGAGATTCCGTTTGTATTAGTTATTTGTATCAAATTGGGATTGAGTAAAAAATGTCCAGAATCTAAAGAATATTTATTTATATTCTAAATATTTATATAATTTTAATATTATTATTAAAACCCTAAAAATAATCTTTTGCATAACAAACTCATGATATACACAATGAAAAATTCAAAACAGATTTATTATGAAGAAAGGTGCTACATTAAAGGCAATATGAAAGGAATATAAAAAGGCTGTCAATAATTTAAAACGAAAAAAATTGAGGAAAATACCAGTTGTGCATTTATAATGCGGAATATGCAAATATCATTTCTAAATTGAATTTGAGAAGGATATATGTGTTTATGTTACAACAGACTTTGAGGTTGGGAGCAAAATTGACAATATTCACATTCCACCTACAAAATTACTGAAAACGAATCTTTCATTTAATGCTTAAATGAAATTATCTCTTTTAGTATGTGGCTTTTATTGTTTAAATATTCGTAGTCCAAATCTACTTTTAAAAATATTTTTTGACATAACATTTGCAATCGTAGTGCATTAGTCTACTAAAGTTTTATTAGATTTTTTTTTTATTTTGAAGACCTACATATTGACTAATAAAAGCTATATTCCAAATTTCAAGACATTAAACTTTGCTTCCAACTAACGTAAAAATGACCCATTAAAAATTAAAAACATTTTATTTTCTTATATGTTTTCCTTTAGTTATGGACTGCATTTTTAAACTATGAAAAAGTGAAGACTATTAATATCTATAAAACTATAAATATGACATCAAATAGTTATCGAACTAGAAAATATTTGAGCATTTTGAGTATTTTATAAATGCTTTATTTTTACAGTGGTGTCACAAAAAATGTCCAGTAAATTTGAAACAGGCATCTCGAACCTTGTCAAAATATAACTGTTTCATATTTAACAATCTTGATTTTATCCAGAGGTATTGAATCATTAGAAAAATAAAAACGGCTATAATTTACAAATCGTGTAATATGCATTAAATGAAAATTTGTTCGTAGAAACAAAATATAGCTCTAAAATTAAAAGCCTATTGCCACATAAACATATACATCCTTGTAAATAGGTAGATGTTAGGTTTCTAACTCATTCCCAGTTATTGAAATAAACTTAATTAAATTGCATTTTCCTCAATTAAAACAAAATTTGTTTTTTAACTTTTCTTTATAATTCAATTTATAGATATTAACCTATTTTTATCATACGGTTATCTATTATACCTTACCAATTTGTGACCATGGGATCTTTCAGCGTGGAAATGATTTTCTGTAAATAATTTCAAGAGGTTTCACAGTAAATAATCAAAGTCGGCGTCATCCATAAAAATATTACTTCTTTGAACTTTTACCGCCACCACTGCTATATGGTAATACTACTTGACCTGCGCTCATTAATGTCATCAAGATATATAAAGGCAATTGAAAAATAAATTAAAATTACAAATTTAATTCCCCGAAAAGTAGAGAAAACAATCTCTCTATTTAAATAAATTTTCTTGAAATATAAAGATTAATTTTCGTTAATTTTACAAACTAATATCAAATTCAAAATCTTTCGAATTTCATCATAAGAAATAAAAATATTTAATTATAAATTAAAATAAAGTGTTTTGTACTTGGTTTGAATTTATATCACAAATAGTGCTTATTGACTCAATAGCACGATGACTGTCATGTTTGTTTCACAAGTTTTACCCCGTGAGCTTTAATTTAATTTGTCTTTCATTATTTATTTATTTTGTTTTAATCATCTCCAAAATATAGTAGCAACAGTTCCATTGGAAAGACATGTGACAGTCATAGATGGCCGACTTGAGAGTCAAAGTGTTTTACTCAATTTAAAATAATTAAAAATAAAAAAATATTAAATAAAATATAATGTATTTTTTCCCCTTTAAACTTCAACGAATAATAAGAATTAGTAATTATTTTATGTCAAAAATTAAAATGAATGTAAAATCAAACAAAAAAATTTCTTACTTGTTTGTAAATATGGCATAGTAACAAATGGAGAAAATGAGCCATTGTTCTGTTGTAGAAGATTATTCATTGAAAATGTTGGACTGATGTTGTTTTGGAGTATTGCTAATGAATGAATTAATAATAATAATAATATAAAGAAATTATACATTTTCAAAATTTTTAAAAGGTTGTTAAAATTGAATTATATTTTTACATTAAATTAATTAAATGAAATAAAATAAATAATTATCTGATAAAAAAAAATAAAAATATATTTATAGTAATTATTTTGATATAATATCTGTAGTATAAAATTATTATTCCCAATCAATAATCCCAAAGCAATAAAAACTTAGCATAAAGTGCACATTAGTTGAACTTTTCACATTTAAAACAAATATTAATCATTAATTTGTGCCATTAGAAATTTGCACCAAAAATGACAGTTTTATCCAACAGAAAAGAACAGATAAAATTGTTTGCTATATCGCACTAAAGCGATTTAATTTTACTGGATTTTCTTTTACACTTCATTGATATTATGAAACAGTTGCATGTAGTTTTTAAATATAAAATTAGTTTTGCATGTAAATTATTAAAAAACTTGTATAAAATACAAATTAATTTACAGAATATTATATAAATTTCTAAAAAGCAACGTTAATAATATTTTTTTAAAAGAAATTAATTTTGAATATTCTTCAAAGTTGCTTTAATAAATTTCACCTAATGAAATAATAAAATAAAGTTAGGTCTAAATTTGGACAAACCAATCAAAAAAGAAAAAAAAGAAAAAATAATTTTTAATTAATAAAAAAATTGCAAAACTTTGAAAATTGAAGAAAATTTAAAATAAATATTGTTTAAAATATGAAATATAAATAATTTTCATGTAAACAAATTGCACAATTGTCTTGAAAACAAAAGATGTTTGAATGAATAAATATGAAATGAGAAAGAGTTTCTTGTAATTTAAAAAAATATTTTATTTAATAGTAAAGTTTATTAATATTGAAATTTATAATTTTTTTTTAAATTAGTGTTAAGATATTGGTAAAAAAATAAAATTTTGGTTAAATATTTTTAATTAGTCTATAGTATTATTCTGTATTTTGATAAAATGTGACCATTAACAATAACTAAATGAAAATAAGACAATTTTAACCAATTAACCAATAATAATCGTAATCAAAATTTACCACAAAATATTATTTATTTTTGATATTTTTTTTACAGTTTTTTTTTATTATTATTGGTTAATTAGTTTAAATTATCTTACTTTCATTTAGTTATTGATAATGTGATTTCTAGCCTGAAGAAGACTGATAAATGGTTGAAATATATAGTGAAATTTTATATAGAATATATAGTTGTGTTTTTCAATTATACAATTTTAGATTTAAATTAGTATAAAAATTAGTTTTTATTAAAATTTATTGATAATATTGGTTTTTTTTAGAAAAAGTCAAATAAATTGAAAAGTTTTGTTGTTGTATTAAAAGTTTAATTTATACCAATTTTGATTCAAATATTTCACTTTGACAACTGAGATGTGCTTTCCATTTCCTCAATTGATTTCTTTTTACACTTGACAAAAGTCAAGTGTTTCTCGAAGCAAAATTTGGAGAAATGATAAATTTCTTTTAGCAAAAGCTTGGCGATTAATGGACATTTTCGCATTAAAGATACCAACGGCTTTATTTGATACTTTGTAAGGTGTCTTTTACTAGACTAATTAGAGATTTATTCAATTTATTACATCCAAATATTGGAGTGATTAGGTATATTTGATGTTAATTTTTAATAAATTCTTTTGAAATTATTTCATGCGATTTTAAAATAAAAGTATAATAAATTAATTTTCAATTTACTTTTTTAAATAAAATTATAATTAAAACAAAAATACATTTAATGTCATATAGTAAGCAACTTAAAAATTAAATTAATGTTTTCATTAATATTGAATATTTTTAGACAGTCAAAATTATTTTTCATAATGTGTTTATATCTTGATATAATTTTTTCTTATAAAAATTTATTTATTTTTAATTTTTCTCCCAGCTGGTATCATTACAGTTTATAAGTTTCTATACACATTTGTAGGTTTAAAAAATTCCATCTAATTTTACCGAAAGGTATTTTGAAACTCACAATTAGTTCATCTATTTTAAATGGTGGAGGACTTGTTGTGAGGACTGAATATCGTTTATTGAAAGCGTTAATATTAAAGTCATTAAAGGTATAGTTAAACACTAATTCAAACAAAAAATATCTTTAATCTAAAAACATTCTAAACCTGAAAACTTAAAAGTATAATTATTTTACAAATTAGAGCTCAAGTCAGCTGTCTCATAAAATTTAATAAATTTTAATTTTGTATAATATGTAATTTTTTTCTAAAACATTAATTTCACTTAAGTTGCTACGTTACAGAAATATACACAATTTAATACAGAAAAAAAATTCATATATTAACTATGGTTGGGGTCGACTTAATTTTGTCTTTTTCACTAAAACGTCATATTTCTTAGAAAAAAGCATTATCTTGTAATTTTTAGGTCCTACTAAATTGACACCTATGTTATTCTTTAGGAAACCTCATTTTATCACTTTGTCTTTTCCTTTTGAAATGGTTTCTTTTTAAATAGTTCTCAATAACCTTGAATAATTTTAAGGTCAAATGATAATGAAAAATACCATTTTTTTACATTCTCTTCCAAATTAATTTAGGTAAAATCTAGCAAAATTAGTAAATAACAAAAGTTGGTGGTTTCATCAGGGAATAATTATCACAATATTTGAAAAGTAACCAAAAATTCTGAATAAAAAAGACAGAAACAAAGTGACCAAAATATTTTTATATAGTTTTAAAAAACTGTAAAATGCATTTATTTTTGTCAATATTTATTTCAACGTTTCAATTTTGTAGAGAAAAGCTTTATCACATTTAAATTTTATAATATAACTTAAATGTTTCCGAATCAAATACAGTCTAAAATAATATGTTAAAATTTTTTAATAAAATACATTTTATTTTAATTATTTATTTTTTGTTTTCATTTTTTTCATGTGACATTTTGTTTTGAAAAATATTTGAAGTTTTTGTGTTTGAAAGGAAAATTGATATTTGTTTTACGAAATTATAATTTCTTTATACTACTAACTTGTAATTAATATTATATTTATTGTTTGTTAATTAATGTAGAAACAAATCTTCTCTTTCTTTTTTATTAATTAAAATAGATTTCTGGATTCAATGAAAATATTAAAATTTCCATAAAACATAAAATATTATTTACAAAAACCAGAGAGTAAATATTTGGGAAACTTCTGTTATTTGTTTAGCAAGGGATGGGAAATTTCATCACACCAGCAATAATTTCTAGCAGATATTTTGAAAAATATTTTTTATTTATTTCTCTTTGAATGAGTTATAATTGAAATATTATTACCTAAAGGTACTTGGAGTGATTTGTTCTCGGACTTTGGAGTTGCATTTGACGTAGATAACAATTCTTTGGGCAAAGCTTTCTTAGCTTCAACCTGTTAATAATAATAATATTAATTATAATAATAATAATAATAATAATAATAATAATAATAATAAAATTAAAAATAATAATAATTATTATAATTATAATTATAATAATAAAAATAATAAAATAAATGATTTTTCCTTTAATGTCTAAATTCTTTGTACTACGTAAACATTATGAAATATTATAGGGAAAAATTTTATTTGAAAATTTTTATATTTTATTTTTTAATAAATTTTTCTACAAAAAATTATTATATTTTTTTCAATAGAAATTTCAATCATTCAATTATTTATTCATGAGTCACCAAATATTTATCATAAAACTGATCAAATGAATATTTTCAATGGATAAATTTGATAGGATTCCGATCAGTGAGTCAAGTGAACTGAGACGAAAATTATTTCAAATATTTATCATAAACTTATTCAATTAGAATTTTCTTTTGGTTCATTTTCTCTAAAAATAAAATTCTCTATAAGCGATTTTGGAAATTTTTGAAATATATATATTTTTTGATTAAATCACAAATGTATTTTCATATATTTTTTTAGTAAAATCATTCCTTTCAATCTATTTAAGAACTTAACTGGAATGTTCAGTGTTTGGTTGTTTAATTTTAAAATTCATTTCCTGCCTTTTATTAAATGTAAAAAAAATTCAAAATTTATTAAAGTAAGAAAACTCTTTAAACTTTATAAATTATATATTTTAACTTTTATTCTTAAAATTTATTTTTAAAAAAAAATATTTTGTTTTAATGACAATTTATTATTTATATTTAAAGAAAATATAGAAATAGACCAACTTAATTGTTAATAATGTTGGGAAACACTAAAAAGTCTCTCATTTGTGAGAAAATCAAAATACCTCAAAAAGGTCATCAAAATATCAGATTGGGGATTTTACTTGCTTTTTAGTATAAATTGCTGGATGCTTATTAAAAATGCTTGTTTAAAAATCCGAGATTTCAGTTAATAATCATGAGTGTGATTCTCATGCAAAGAAATACTTTCTTTGGTGTATTGCATTTTTATTTTAAAAAGGTTTTCTCATTCATGTTTCTTGCCAGAACTTAGCTCAATACCTAATATAGTGTTTGCTATATTAATCTCGGGGACTTTTAGTAGTACAAAATCCAATGTCTCTGGTTTCTATTATTTAATAAAAATGGGATATATATATATATATATATATATATATATATATATATATATATATAATGTTCTTCCTTTTTCTAGGAAATACATAATACTTTGTTTATATCAATAGGTAAATTCTATTCATTTGTTTTGTTGATAAAGCAAAGCTTTGGCATGGAATATTTATGAGAATGAAAAATTAAACAATGTCAAAGATCTATTTTGGTTTTTAGATACATAAGTTGAAAGACATTTTTGAAAAAGAATTATGATTTATAGGACAAGAATGAATTGGATTCACAAAGTATAAGTTATTCACAAAGAGTAAGTTATTTCAAGGTATTTTTTCCTCTTTCATTTAAAATGATCCAATAATTTTATTTTTCAAAATGATTCAATTGTTTAAATAATTTTTAAAATTGGCCAAATTTATAATTGGATTAGGATGAAATATGTCGGCTATTTCTTTCGAAACAAAAGCATAAATTATTTTTGAAAAGCCATTCAAGCTCTCAATTAGTTGATTACTTGGAATGCTAGCAAAAATAATTCAGAAATTGAATTGATAGTAGTAAAACAAAAATGAACATCAAAAGATAATAATATTCTAGAGAAAATGATTTTTTTTTATATTTGTTAAATTGTAATAATTAAACAAATTATTAGGATATATTTTCAGTTTTGTGTCGACATGAAAATTTGTTTTCTTTTCAAAGAGACAGTATAAGTCAAAATGGAACATTTCAAAGAGAATTCATTGTTGATTGTTTGAATAAAAGCATTTAGGGTAATTTTTTGATATTAGGTTTAGTAATTTTTTCTTTGATATATTTTTGGGAATATAAATTACGAAAATTGTTTTTCTTTATCGATAAAATTTTCGCTCAATATAAAAAATAATTTATTTTTATATTGTTATTTCTTTATCAACAAATGTAAGGATTTCGTAAATTAATTTTTCAAAAATATTATATTTTGAATTTTAATAAAATATTAATTTCTTTAAATATAATTCAGTAATATATTTAGTTATGATAATAAATTAACCCGTGAAAAGTGAAATTATAGCAATTTATTATTATTGAATTATAATAAATAGTATTAACTTTCATTATTAAATAATAAACATTAACGTTAAATGAAACGCATTCTAAGATTTCACTAAATTCAAAATAATTTTTAAAATTATACATGGAAAAATAAATTATTCAAACAAACTAAATTAAGAATAAATTATGAATCATTCAAAAGTGAAATGTTAGAAAATAAAAAATAAATATAATGTTGTTGATTATTTGAAAAGTTTATTACAAAACTTTTATTTTCCTTATTTTGTTTAATATCATAATATTATAGTTAAAATATTCAAATGCGAAAAAAAGTTAAATTAAAGAGAATATAAATATTCAGCTACCATATATTTCGACTGATTAACAGTCATTGTCAGGTAGCCTTGAACTTTAAACTATTTAGATTAAACTATTATCATTTAAACAAATTTCTGCTTTTAAATTCTCAAAAACAATTTATCAAAAATTAAAAGTTTTCTATTTTTAAAACCACATATTCTGCAAAGTGTTAAAAAAATTAATTTTTAAAATTTTTCTAAACCGAGACTTTCACAAATCTTAAATAAAATTTTTAATAAAATATTTAAAGTTTTTACTAAAGTTATTTTACATTTAGTTAAATCATGCATCAAAAAATTGCACTTACTAATATCAATCAATTCCATCTGTCGGCTGTGATCGAAAACCTGACAGCGGGAATGACTGGCAGTCATTCGAATGTATGTGGTATTACACCCATGACATAAATAATCATAACCAAGATCTGAATAACATTTAAGTAAGACTTGAATTCTATCAATAAACACGATGACGATCCTATAATGCAAAATACAATTCCAAAAACAAACCTCGCTATTTAAATTAAACACAGCTAATTCATTCATTCACAGTTTTTCATTCATTGAATTTCTATCTCTCTTCCTCACTGATAAAACAAAATCACACAAAATTGGCAATGAAATTAAATTAAAGGGAAAACCAATACAAAATATATATTCAGCTACAATATATTTGGACTGAATAACAGTCATCGTCAGGTAAAATTTAATTGTACAAAAAATTGTTTACAACATATAAAAATTATAAAAAGTTACAAAATTTTAAAATAAATTGAAATCTCAACTTTAATTTAAAATATGAGTAAACATGAGAAATGTAAGTCTTATCGTAAAGTAATACAGTAGTTTTCGTGTTTGGTAGAATTAAATTCTTGATCTTTTATGTAAAAATGAATATAAATAAAATATTATCAAAAACTCCGGATTTAAACAAATAATAAACTGCTAAAAGTTGTCAAATATCAAATTTATTGTTGTAATATTTGTAAATTTACCTATTTGAATTGAATTAATAAAAAGTAACATATTATTAATTTAATTTTTAAAGCGAAAATAACTGATGAAACATTTTTGATATTTGTAGTAATCTTGGTGTGTAAAATTAAAAAAAATTATTTCTTTTTGTATAAAAAACGTTGTGTATATAAATATATTTAGAAGTCTTGAAAATTTAAATAATTCTGGTGGGTACTTTAAAGCATTTTCCATAATAAGTCTGTAGCGCATCCACCATGAGTTGAGATATACCAATTAAAACAAGGTTAGAAACATGTATATGACAATGTTTATATATTTTTCCTCTGGAGTAGCAACAGGTTAGTTTTGTCATTTTAACTGTAATATCAAGGAGATCCTTTGGAGGTTGGGCATAAAAGTTGTTCAATATTTATAAATTCAATTGTCTATTGGATTTTTATTAGAAGATAAAGAAAAAATTCGTGCCACTCTTAAACTTGACAAAATATATTGAATTGGAGATTGTTAAATGTCAAAATGGCTCTTCGAAATTCATTTTATGCTGTGTTTGGCATTCAAATAATAATGAAATATCAGAGCAAAATGTCGAAGAAGGGCAGCATATTAGATATCAGAACGAAATTTTGATTTGTATATTCGGGCACAATTTGGATATTTATTTATTTGAATCACTCAAAATTCAACGTTTTGCTGTAAATTTGTAGAAAATGGAGGAAGCGATTTCTTCAAGTTTACTTTTGAATTATGTGAAAGTCAAAATATAACAGAGATTGTAAATTCTTCGCTTTTGAAGAAATGTTTAAGCTAAATACGGTCTTTTTACTAATTTTTGTTGGCTTATATTGCAAATAAATAATAAATAATAAATAAATCACTCGTAGCTTTCAAAACTTACCATTTTATTGTTAATATTGTGATAATGAATTTGACAGATTTGCTCTGCAACATCTTCATCGAGAAATGTCACAAATCCAAATCCTGAAAAGAAATTATTAATAATTGATAAAAAGTAAAGATCCAAATATTAATGTTTGTGACATAAATATTTACAATTCATACACATACGAAAGTTTTAAGGTAAATTTAAAATTCAATAATGAAAGTAAAATCATTATCAGATGTAAATATAAATTATTTTATAATTTTATATTTTATTATTTTATAATATATTATAAAATCAAATTTTTTTAAATTTAATTTATAAATTTTTAAATTGCTAGAACTGTGGGTTTTGTACATGATTTTTAATAATAATTTATTGAAATAGTCATCACAAGCTTAGTTTTGCAAAAATATTTATTTTTCTGACATATAAATGTTTTAAAATCTCCAATCAGAGATTTCATACTTTTTTGGTTCATCAACAAATGTCTAAATTTTCTAAAAATAATTTATTAATTCATCTTATAATTACAATATATTTTTAGGAATAATAAATCTCGAATAAAAAGTTTAATATTTCTGTTTTTTTTCTGAATAATATATTTATTTTACAGATATTTAATATTAAAGTCTATCTTTTAATTTATGAAGTAGCAAGTTTAGTTTCAGAGACCAACAATTGATTTGTAAACATTTTTGAATAAACATTTTGAAAGTTTACTATGCAATATAGTGCGTATATTCTGTTTACATTCATGTTTCTATCTTTTTAATAATATTTACAACCAATACTTGAAACCTGCTTTTAAAATAATATAGTCAAGAAGTATTTAGATTTCTTACAAATTTATTAATGAAGGCGACAAACCCAGGTTTTATAATCTCAATTGAAAGTTGCTAAATTTGCAATTTATTTATCAAAATGACTATCAAGACTTTTAGCCCATTCAAATTCCCCTCCCCTCTCAAAAAAATGCATCATTATGTGAATTGATGAGACTCGCTGACACACTAGAATAATTAGAAATCTAAATTGTTAGAAACTGCTGTTTATAATAAACTTAAGACATTGGTATGTCATCAAATAATTTAAAAATATCTCTATATGGTGTAAATTTATATTCACTATAATTTTTAATGGCAAACTAGTTTCCAGATTATTTGACTTTGATCTAAATCATGTAAGAAACTTGATCTCACTTGGGATTCAATTCAGTTACTAGTGCGTTTGAGTTTCTTAAATATCACAACTGAGAATCTAATAAGCTTGAAACTAATATGTCATTAGATGTGTAAATTAATAACTATATGAGCTGCTTCAAAATTGAGTAATCCAAACTTTTATTAAGATAAATAAATGAAAAATACATAAATTTAATTACAATTATGGACAATTAAAACTCTGATAGATTACAGTTAATTAAATATGAAGTTTTGGATAATTATATCATAAAATTATGAATTTACTGAATTAGTAAATTGTTAAATATTTTTTCAAGGCAGTATTAAATTTAAATAATCTTTAAATTATTGATTAAATAAAAGAAATTTAACATTATTTTTCTGAAAATTTAAAAATTTTTCACTGCATGTAAATTTGTTAAAAAATTTGTTTTAATGCTGAGTATCTAATTACGAGATTATTAATTACTAACAGAAATTTTCAGTCTGGTTTCTAATTAGGTAAAATTATGAGATCCCTTAGTTTAATAGAGGAGAATTAATTTACATGAAATAATTTCATCCAATAACCATATTTAATTTTTTATTTTTAATACCTTTCTAATTTTATTTAAATCGTAATTTCATTTTAAAAATCTAACAATTTTCTTTATTTAAAAAAATTTAAACTGAGTAATAATGTGGTCGAAATAAATTTTTTATAATTATATTTCATATTAGTTATCAACTTTAAATTAATACCTGAATTTTTAATTATCTTTTTTGTTCTAAATTCGTTCATTCTTTTACAATTATCTAGGAATTGCAATTCAAATGAATTTATTTTAATTAAATTTTTATAAGACAATGTCCAAACTGTTTGTTAAATAGAAAATAAATTGATTTATTTATGTTATAAAAAATATTAAAGAATACAAGAAAACAAAAATCAGATTAAAAAATAAACGAATAAAAAAAAATATTAAACGATAACGCCAATAAAAAAATCCAATGACCTTATCAGCAATGCTTCACATATCACTCGTTCCCAATAACTATTAAAACTTCTCAACAAAATTCTAAAATCAGACATTCCTATATCACTTTTACAGCCTCTATTGTGTTCACTAATATTGGTCAAACCCTTCAATCGACAATGCTCTAGAACTCGAGTACAGAGATGACGGGAAGTCTCTCTACTCGAGTTCTAGAGCATTGTCGATTGAAGGGTTTGACCAATATTAGTGAACACAATAGAGGCTGTAAAAGTGATATAGGAATGTCTGATTTTAGAATTTTGTTGAGAAGTTTTAATAGTTATTGGGAACGAGTGATATGTGAAGCATTGCTGATAAGGTCATTGGATCCAAAGATTAATGTGCAGAGTGCTGTGACTACGAATGTTTTGAATGTTTTTAAATAGTTTACGTATGTTAAATCATGTTTGTTTTTTTAATATTATTAAAATAATTAAAAATTTTAAATTACATTAATTTTTAAAAAATTAGAATATAAGTAAAAAATTTAAAATTTAAAATTAATTTAAAATATATTTTTAAAAATATTTATTTATTAAAAAATTAAATTAATAAAAAATAATTTGTTTAAATTAAATGTTAATTCATAATATTTTTAGTTGGTTTCGAGTACCTGAAGATGATAGCTGTGCTATCGAAATATATCGTACGAAAGGTTTTTTATTGGCGTTATCGTTTAATTAAATCGTTGCCAAATTTATCTAATTATTTATTTAAAAAAAAATATATATTTAAATAATATAGTGACTGATAATGTTTGTTAAATTAATCTTTTAGATGCATAAGTTAAATAAAGTTATCTTTTTTCCTTTTATAAATAAATAATTAAATAAATTTGGCAACGATTTAATTAAAAGATAACGAAAATAAAAAACTTTTCGTACGATATATTTCGACAGCATAACTGTCATCTTCAGGTACACAAAACCAACTAAAATATTATGAATTAACTTATAATTGAAAAAAATTATTTTTTTTATATTAATTTAATTTTGTAATAAATAAACATTTAAAAAATATTCAAATACTTTTAACTAATTTTAAAATGTTATTTATATAAATATTATAATTTTTTACTAATATTATAATTTTAAAAAATCATTTAATTTATAAATTAAATTATTTTAATAATATTAAAAAAGTTTTTTTTAAAAACAATATATAAACATGATTTAACATACTTAAACTATTTAAAAACATTTTTTCTTTTTACTTAATATTTTAAAAATTAGCTTTTTAAATACTAATCTTTTAATTTTATGAGTATATCCAGTTTTACAATCATTCTTTTTTTCATAGTTTGCTAAAATCCTTGTTTTTCAATTCCACTTGATAAGTAGAAATAAAGTTTCTTATTTCGCATTATCATTCACTTATTTATTATTTTGTTTTCCTTTCGTTTCTCTAAAAATAAATAGATTATTCTTAATCTAGAAATGTCATTCTGCAATAATTTGATTTGTAGTGACCGGCAATGAAATTGCAGAAGTAAATATAAATCTGATTTTATCAAAGGTTTTTTGAAACCGGTTTTGTTAGTAAGGTATTTTTTAAAAGAAAAATAATTGGTTATTTCTATTGTTAAATTTAATTTTTTTAATCCTATTTTAACAAAACAAAATATTTTTGCGCCGTCGTACATTGTAGTGCTGTTTAGTTTATTTAACAAAAACACATCTTTGACGATGGTTTTTGCGATTGTCCTTTTAAAATGTTTAAGAACAAAATTATTGACAAGAGTCTTTGTACATATAAAATTATAAAATTTCATATTAGTAATTATAAAACTATACTATATATGTTTGTCTGTGACTTAAATATTTATTAAAAACATATTACATAAAACTATATAGTTGTGACATACTTATTTATTAATCAAAACTATATAATCTTGACTTAATTATTTATTAAATTAAACTATATAGTGTATATATAAGATATATTAATTAAACTATATAGTATTTGCATCTGTGACCTGCTTTGTTCTACCAATGGCTATAGGTTTAGTTAGACTTGAAATACTTATAATTTGTGTTATTTTGATGTAACCCACATAGAATTTGTGTGACATATGAAAATGTGGTCTTTTGCCCTGGACTATTTTTATTGACTTACAAAGAAAGGTTTATAGCTTATTTCGTTTTCGAGTGACCTTTCCATTTAAATTATTTTTGTATTGTAATAATTATAATTTTAATTATTCCGGTTAGAATCGAATATGCTTCGAAGAAATTTTTTAAATTAAAATTAATTAAGAGTCATTTGTGGACTTAGTAGATTGAATAATTTGGAAATAAAAAATATATAACAAAAGATTTTAGTAATGCTGAAGCAAGAAAGCAGTTTTAATATTCCCAAATTACATAGATGTATCGGTTTATTGTAATAATATATTTAAAATAATATATTCATAAAAGTAACGATAAATCATATTATTACTACATTGATTTGTAAATTGGTTACAGAAGGAGGGGTCAAAGAAATATTATATATAGACGCCTATGGCATTTCAATTAACATTTTTAAGAAACTTTGAATAATTTATTCTTTTGTTTTTTTTTGAGTATTCAATGTCAAATAAATTTACGAATAAAATAAAAAATATTCCGATTTTCTAATCACAGAAATTAATGTTATTCCATCATAAACAATAATTCATCGCAGACTTTTTCAATGACATTTGTCGCACCATTCAGAAAATGCTCAATTAACAATTGTTATATCGACCAATCAAAATTGATCCAAAAATATCAAAAACAAAATGTATTATTCCATCGATCCAATGGCCAATTGGGAGAAAAATAAACTTGAAAACTATAAAAAGTCTGAATTTTGTTTCCAAATTTGCTATCTAATAATGGATGTGAGATTTTTATTAATCCCTAATAACATATTTCTTAACCCTAAAATGCTTCTCATATGTAGTTAATAATTATTTAGAAACTATATATAAATCGTATGAAACTTTCAGAAATTTTCTGAAATTTCTTTACTCAGTCAAGCAAACAACAATAAAAACAGAAAAGAAAGATTCATAACCAGATTAGCCTAACATTTATGCTTTATGAAAAAAATTAATTTCAAAAAGAAATTATATTAAAAGTGCAGAAGGATAATAAAATCAAGTCTTCTCACTGTAAAATCAGCAATTTAATGTGACCAATAAATTTATTAATTCGTATTTTATATCCCATTTATAAAAATTGACATTTCATTCTATAATTTAAGTTTCACAAAGCCAGCTGAACGTAATCTGTAAGTGACATGGTCAACCGGTAATAAACAAACCCCAAGACTGAGACAGTGAGACATGCAAACAAAAATATTGAAGCAGTCACACACACACATATATACAATAAACAAATTTATGTATACAAATATAGATTGACAAATAAAACTGGGAGAAATTGTTACAACATTGGACTCTGGGTTTTTCTTTTGAATAATTTTTATTCTAAAGACAATTTTTCAAGCTATTTGTTATCACTTCCTTACTGTATTGATGACGATTTACGGGTGTTAAATATAAATAAAAAATATCAAAAAAATATAAATAATGGATAATTAAAACAAGAATTTAGAATTTATTGGATTTTTCCGCCAATAAAAATTGGAGATGAGTTCAATGTATTTTTGCGTAAAAAGCTGTTAATTGCATTGAAGGAACTGATCAAAAAAAATTGAGACTGTCCATTTTTTTAGAATTTCTTCTGGTGTATATTTTTAAGTCTCTCCTCTTTTAACTCTAGAAATTGGATCATTATCCCAAGAGAATTTAATGAAAAATTATCATTCGGTCAAAGCATTGGTGAATAATTTACTGTAAGCCGAGGCAATACATCACATTGTTATCAGTTTATTTTTAATGCATAATAATATACGGCTGTCTATTTTGTTTTCCTCAACTATTATTCAATTATTAATTTTAACGATAATTTAAAATACATTAACCACTTAATATATACGTCCGTGTCTAAACGAGCGATTTTTACTGACAATCTTGCACATGTTTGAATGAGACACGAGCGACCATTATATTTACCTACCAAATCATACATCCGTATTTATGACACGGGTTCTAATAATTTCTAAGATATACGTACAAGAATATGTTTTTATTACAAAATATTCAATCGCTTTTTTACTACAAACTCAAAATAAATCTGTTTATTTATTTAAATTAATCTTCTTGTTTGATGCAAAAAACTATAAATTTAATAAAAATATACTTGGCGGTTTCTGTTAAAATTAAAATTTATTTACAAAATGTAAAATAAAATTATTTAATAAAATTTAAAATAAAAATTATATTATAAAAATTGTAGAATATAATTTCAATAAGTATTTTATATTAATGAATAATAGAATATTTATTTATACTGGTACAATAAAAATAGATACCTAAGTAAAATAAGGTTAAAAGTGAAAATCAAATTTTAATATTTTAGCTATTAAGTTCAATGATTTATGTGTTTTATTCGTTATACATAAATGATAATTTAAACAATTCAATTTACAATACACAATTTAAACTTCTCTTTATAGCAATGTTTCTCAGATTTTGTGTCGCGAGGATTTGGAAAAGTATTGTTAGAGTTCTTGGTCTTTGAGATTATTATAAAATTATAAAATAATAGGATTTAAATTTTTTAAGCTCAAAAGATTAATAATTTTATAACTCAATTTGTTTTAGTTTCGGTACTTTAGAACCCTGAAAAACCGTGAGAAAGTTGATTTAAGTTAACAATCGCTATTTTAACCTTCCGTAACACTTTTTAGTACTCCCTATACTAGTGCATATTCTACAACTACTATTTTTTACTTGTTGTTTTTTATCTATATTAATAATAAATAGTAAAATTGACATTCATTTAGAAAAGGCATTAACTTCATAGAAAAACCTCCAAGTACCGCCAAATTTTCCACTAAACCTAAAGTATTCCGTAAAAGTAAGAATATTGAGAAATATTATTTTAAAAAATTTAACAGTCATATTTAAAGCTTTTAGAACTAAAATTTTAAAACTAAACTAGTCTAAGTAATATATTAATCAACATTAAATATTTGTATATGATCACAAGAGTTCACAATAATCAGATCTTTTGTCACGTATATTATTATTAGTCAGAATTTTTAAAAAATAAATTATATTTTTATTTTTTAAATTTGATTTATTTTTACTTTTTTTAATCTTTTTTATAAATTTATTTTTAATAACTTCGAAATTTTTAGAAATGCACTAAAACAAAAAAACCAGTAACAACCATTCATGTAATTGAGTTATACTTTTTGAGTTATAATTTAAGTATTTACATTAAAAATATAATTAATTTTTAACGTACCTCGGTGTCGGTTTGTTGCCTTATCCATCATCAATTCGCAGTTTTCCACCTGTCAAAATACTGATTAGTTCATAAACAACTTAAATTTTAAATTTATTTCATGTAATTTAATTACGCAAATTCTTAAGCAGATCTGCAAAAGAAATATTAAAAATAAAAAATATATATAAATGCTCGTGACTCGTTGTTTCATAAACAAATTAAATTCGTTTAAAAAGCCCTCAAAGTCTTTGCCAGGCTTTTTTTTAATATGATTTATTGCACTCTCAAGTGACTTTAGTAGAGAATTACAGAAATTTAAGGGTAATTTAAGAATAATTGTTCAAAATGAAAATTACTTCTGAAATTAGGACAATTTAATTTGAGACAATTTCCAAAATCAGGACAAAATTTCCAAATATCAAACGAATTTTGTTTTAATTTTAAAGTTTATTTTTAAATAGTCAAATCATGTTTTATTAATTCAAATAAATTATTTTTCACATGTTTAAAGAGAATTTTAATTTTTAATTTCAACCTTTTAATCTATAATTGTCTTCGAGTTCATTCTTAAAGAACACATTTCGTTGATTTTGAACTTATAGTGGTTTTGACAATTATCCGACTTTTTACTAAAAATTGTAAATTTCCAAAATGACCGGTTAGCCAGTTTACCGAAAATGGAAAACTGAAACCACAAACAAGTTTTGAATTCACAAATAATTAATTTAGAAAAATGTTTTTTGAAAATATATCAATTTATTGGAAACATAAAAGAACAAAAAAGTAACAAGAATAAAATTAAACATAAAAATCGAACAATATTTGCCGCTTATAAACCTTTTTAAAACTATATTTTATTTTTGTTTTTTTTTAAGAAATAATATTTTAAGAAAATCAAAGTTTTCAGTGAATTCAAGTCTGATTTTGAGCGAATCTTTGTGGAAAAATTAGTAAAAAAATTCGTAAAAAAAATCACTCTCTTGCTGTTGATGTTGGTCTGATAATCGTCAATCCTTGTTGTTAGTGTTGTAATAAATTGGCTCGTTTTCAGCTTAAATCAAATTACAGTATTTTTCGAATAAATTAAAGTCAAATACTCTAAAAAATTGGAATATTGTAAAATGAGTATATGTAAAATTGTGGTTGAGTTATATGCAAATTTAATCCACAATTATAAAAACTGTTGATAATGAAAGTATTCTTCATTTACATATTAACTACTCTTATAAGACAGTTGTTCTAATACTTAAACAAAAAATTAAAAGAAAAAATAATTATACATGAAAATTAACTTCGAGTTTTCGATATTTGTTTTATTTTGCATATATGTGTTTTTAGTTTTTCTATAGTTAATTATTTGAAAGTAACTAACAGGAATTTAACAAGAAATAATACAGGAAAATAAAATGTTTACTTCTTTTTACTTTGATTTTTTTTACACTTGCATGATTATTACTACTAAATGTAAAAATAAAAAGATTATAAAAAATTATTAAAAGATGTAAAAAATTTAATGATTGAGGCACAATACGAAATGAATTTTCATTTTTAAGAATTTAATTAAATTAAATTATTTTTTTAATAACAACATTTTTATTATATACTTAGTTTAATATCTCAAGACTATAACATTTTCCTTAACACTTTCACTATTGTCAATTTTCTATGCGTTACGTCTTTTACCAAAGGAAATGAAAACTAAAGACTTTCATTAATTTATTTTTTTGTAATTTACTAATATTTTTATACGGTTATTCAATTTACAAATATCAAAGATTTTTCAAAATAAACGATTAAAATTTTCTGAATTTACTATTTTTAAAATGGGTTTTAGTTTCATTATATTAATTGAATTTTATTTTTTACTTGATATATCTAATTAACCAATTAGATTTCAATAAAAACGAGTGTGCACGCCATTTGTTGAACAAATGCATCCGGTAGTTAAAAATATTAAATTATAAAGTTTTCTACATGTTGAACTGAATAGGCAATAATGATTTTTTAATAATGAAATTGAATAAATTATAATTTAAATTAACACAAATTTACTGCTGAAATGAAAAGGTTATAAAAAGCATTAGCTTCTGAGTGAAGAATTTGAAGAAAGGTATTATACTACTTGAATTATCATTGTCAACTTGTAACAAGTCATCTTTATTAAATTTAGATTGCTGCCAACTGCCTTATACGAATTATACGAATGGACTTTTCTCTAATATTAAGTTCACAGTGGAAAAAAAAGTCAATTCATTTCTTAAATATTTAGGTTTATTAGTAAAATGAACGGATAAGGGTTTTGAAACCGAAATATATAGAAAACCAATAGATAAAGGCTTATACAATACTTTGATTAGCTTTTATGATTTTAAATATAAAAGGCATGATAAAGGGTTTAAATTTCTTCTACGCTTGAAAAGTCTAACAAAAGCTCTTTTCTCTTTTGAATAATTATGAATATTATAAGGCTTTTGTAGAAAGATGTATTAAGGTAACTATTGATTGAATTTTGATTGTGTCTAATGAAAACAATGAAAATTATAGTTTACTTAATGGATATTCGGAAAATTGTAAAACTTTTAAATTGTCTGTCACAATATCGTGAGACAATTCAAATGTATTTAAAAAAGAGTCAAAATTGTTAAAATCAATAAATACGTTTAGAAATAAATCTCAAACCGCAAATGGTTACGTTTCTGATCTAGTGTATGAATTTTCATGTAATGGGTGCAATGTTACATACTTCACACCCCTTTCGCACACAGGTTCAGGCACAGCCGGTTGAAAGAAGTGAGATATTATAAATGTACAAAGAAACACCTGATTTAAAAGATTTTAAAATTTAATATAAATACTTTAATAATAAGTGGGAAAGAATTTTTTGTGAGTCTTTTTTTATTTAATCACATTCCTCTAAAATTAAAAATTCAATCAGCAACAAATTTATTGAGATTATTTAATTACATCATAAATATTACATCATTATTGTTTCCGTATATAAAATTTGACAGAGATTATGATGGCAGACAAATGATGAGGATAATTTCAGCCAAATAAATTTCGTTTATTTGATTTTCTCGTGTTTTTATTTATAATGGGCCATTTTCAGTAAAATAATCCATTTTCAAAATAAAATACACAAACTTAATGAATCAATTTATGTTTGAAATTTTTTAAACATATTTCTATCTATTTTTTAGTTGGAAAGAAGTACAGTTATGCCTAAAATGCCACGGAAAATTTATAACCATTTCGAAATTTAGACAGAATTTGACATTTAAATGATTGTATTAAAACAAAATACTATCAATCATATTTTAACCGTTAATTATTGAAGCTTAGTAGAAAATAATTTCACGGATAAAGTTTCTGTCTTTAATTAAGATTTCTTTTAATAAATAAGATAATGCTTAATAAAAATTTATAAAATTAATCAATAATTTAATTAAAGAAAAATTAAATAAATTTGAAAAAAAAATAAATAATTAAATATTTATCAAACCTCTCCATAACGATTGAAATATTGTCGAATTTCTTCAACGGTGCTTGAGGTTGCTATGCCACCGATAAATATCTTTTTTGTTCGTGCAGAGATCTGTAAATGAGACAAAATTGCATTACCAGCTATGAAAGAAGAACTGAGATTTTTTGTTTGGAATCTATTATTGTCAGTCTTATTAGTAGACATTATATTTTGTTAGTGAAAATAAATTAAAACAAATAAATCCCTTTATCATTAGAATTGGAGCATTGAATAATGATTTTCTGTATTGAAAGATTCCAATACAATTGTCGTATTCAATTAATTAAAAATAAAACCCCAAGAAATATTTATAAACAAGGGATAGAAAGAAAGCGCGAGAATAGAATGGCTTATTTATAGTTTGTCATTGACAATACACACTCTGATTTCTACGATTTGCCCGTGTGCCATTCTGCAATTAAATGTATAATAAAAAACTAATTTCAGACTTAGTTCCAAGTGTGTGGAACTGCGTGAATTGAGTTAACCCTGCTATTGCTATTATATATATTTATACATATATATCAATAATTATAATTTTAAGTATTATAGATATTTATTCACCTTATTTGGATTGCACAAATAAAAAATGAGTATTTTTTTACTCAATATTAGGTCAACTGCCAATGGCACTGAAAAATTGTTTATTGAATTGTGAAAAATAACTAGTAAATATTAAACATTAAATTGTTTACTAATTCATTTTTTAAGTTATTTAATTCAGTTATTGTTCTTATATTCATATTGTAATTGTTTTTTGACAAAAAGAATATTAATTCTTTTAATTCATTGCCGTTTTTTCGGAGAGATTCTGTTCCATTATTAGCCGATTTAAATTTAGAAATATGTAGAAATTGTAAATATCCCTAATTTCATACGTTAAAAGATTTATTATTATTATTATTATTATTATTATTATTATTATTATTATTATTATTATTATTATTATTATTATTATTATTATTATTATTATTATTATTATTGTGTTGTTATTTATTCTTTTTGTTCATAATATTGCATCTTTTTATATAAATAAAAAAACTCAATTCTCAATAGTAAACAGTGAAAAGGTTTACCATAGAGATTTAAATTGCAAAACATTAAACAATAAAAATGAATATGCTCCTGCTTTATAAACAAGAATTCTCTATGTTTATACCGTTTGAAATATATATGGTGTTAATTGAAAAGACGATATAATAGATTCGGTTATCGTTTTAAATTGTAATTAAAATAAATTGTTATTTTGTAAACAAAACATGTGTTTGTTGCTATTGTTGGTTTATATAATTATAATTTATCCTTTCAAAAATAAAATTACTTTTTACCAATTTGAGAATCCCTTTTGTTGAAGATATTTGTTTATATGCAATTGGTTTTTCATTATACGAATGTGTTGTAGAAACAGAAAGTCATAAATAGCGTTTATAGACTTCCTAATCCAACACAATTATAACAATATGAGACAGAGATTTATGGAAGGGTTTAAAGAATTTGAGTTAAAAGAAATTCGGCAATGTAATTGATTTTCGTCCATTGTCTTTATTTTTGGTTTTTTTTTTATTTCAATAAAAAGACGTGGCAGATTTGTTGAGTTTTGAGGAGGAATGGGTATTCAAAATAATTTTTGTCAATGATAATAACATAGGCCTGCTCCACATTGAGAAAGTTTGTGTATAGTTATATATGGGTTTAAATCAATTGGTGAAGCAAATAATATTCACAGTGCATTTAATGACAATGAACTTAAATTTGTGTTGATATTCAGTATTTGAAATGTTTTACAAAATATAAGATGAAAATAAGTAAGCAGTTTAGTCTAAGATAAAATTGCTTTTTGATAATCATTAAAATAAAGATATTTTAATAACATTTTATAAAATATCGGGAAGTTTCTTCACTGTATGTGACAATGCGCCCATTACATTTAATTTGATATAAAAATTCCAAACAATCTAATATGAGTTTGTTTTTACTTATTTATGAACATGTTGCATAATTTAAACGAAATAGAAATGACCGTAAAATTTAAAGATAGTGGGTTTTTTTAATGTTTTTAGTTTGATTACGATTGCACGATTGGTTTAAAGGATTACGTCGCGGTTAAAACATATTATTTCAGCGTTAAGATAAATATTATGAGACAAAGATTTTTGGAAAACTAACTAATGCGGGATTTTATACTTCTACAAAAAGGTTTTGTTAATGTAACTGAAAGAGAAATAAAGTAAAATAATTTATTTATTATTCGTGATCTTTATCTTCGAATTTTAAAAGTTCACTGAAAAATATAGATAAGTTGATTCAACTGTTGAGGAAGAATTGGTATTAAAACAATGTTTTCAGTGATAATAAAATAAACTTTTGAAAAATTGATTAAAAAATTCTAATTTCCTTGTGTAATTTGCTTGTTGGTATGAAAATTTTAAATAATACCAATAAATGATACCAATAAATACCAATTAAGCAAACCGTTAAGAAGATAAGATTTTAATTTGTTTATTAATTATATATTAATTATATGTCAATGGTATAAGCACTAATAATTATTGGAAACGTGTTATATGTGAACTGTTGTTGATAAGATCATTGGATACAAATATGAGTACAATTTTTGGGATATTTTTATTTATTTTGTTGTGGCTTTTGGGTTTATTGATTAAAATACTGAAAACCTTTAATTTAATTATTAAAAATAATAACCATTTTAAAAAGTACAATTTATTTAACAATAAAATTTTGTTTTAGATTTAATTCAAAGAATTTACATATTTAAAAAATTAATAAATAATTTCTTTAATATTGTAAACTCAAACCGATTTATTTGGTGGTTTTTGTTTTAATGGCGCTTATTATTATTATGTAATTTACTACAACTTTTAGGCATTTATTTGTAAATTGATTAGATTAGCTTATTCTGTATTGATAATAATAATAATAATAATAATAATAATAATAATAACAATAATAATAATAATAATAATAACAATAATAATAATAATAATAATAATAATAATAATAATAATAATAATAATAATAATAATAATAATAATAATAATAATAATAATAATAATAATAATAATAATAATAATAATAATAATAATAATAATAATAATAATAATAATAATAATAATAATAATAATAATAATAATAATAATAATAATAATAATAATAATAATAATAATAATAATAATAATAATAATAATAATAATAATAATAATAATAATAATAATAATAATAATAATGGGTAACATATGCCAGTGATTTTTGAAGTGACTCAAAAAAGTAATCCATTTTAAAACGAGAGTAATTAAATAATTTAGATTTTTCAACAACAGCTGTATAAAATTATGCCTGCGATTCAATAACATTAATAATTTTACCCGAAATTCTGAAATTCTGAAAAATCAAAAATTCTACATTTTAATCGACAATCTTGACAAAAATGTGTCAGAATATATTACAAGATTTTTGTTTCAATTACGTTCGATATGGAAAATTCAGGATATTTCAGATGGGATGAAAAAGCACAAAATGTATAAAGATCATTGTTAATGATTGATTTTTTTCAAGTGTTTTTTCCTTTAATTCAAATATATAACAGAAAAATTATTTTACAACAATATACTTAATATTGGACTCAATGATAGTGTTGAAATTGGGATTTGTTATACGAGTTGGCACGAATGACTGACTGCTCGCGTGGTAGTCGACTGTTGAACTGACAGATTTTTAATATGATCATTGGATATTTCTCAAATTATGTGAATGGATTTATTAAGTAAAAAATGAAAAAAAATAATAATAAAGGAATTCAGTTTTTTTATTATTATTTGTTTAAATTTATAAAGCTAAAAATTAAATATAACCTCAAATAATTTTGGTCCGCTTCTTTTAAATATTATAAATCTAAATGTAGGAGCTATATTTTATACACATGTCACATTATTATATAAAATCTGATACATTTACTACAAAAAGTTATTAATTTTATCTTCATTTTTCAAATCTTTAAATATCGTGCCGGACAATTAAAAATTCTTTTAGCTTCTATTTGATATCATTTGGTCTAATTTTTGATGAAATTTAAAGGATAATGAAAATCAAATTATTTTAAATAATGTAAATTTAATGAATATTTCAAGTAAATTTTACAAATATTAACAGAAAAATCATAACATGGATAAAACATTGCCGATTGAGTTCTGAACATATTGAATATACTTCTTTCCTTGTATACACTTCACCTTTTTTTACAATCCTTTTTTTCTGATTTTTAGATTTTTCTTTTTTACTTTTGAAAAGATTTCAATAATTTATCTTATAAATATTTGGTTAATTTATTTTCTCCAGACCATAACTTCATTTGATTTGTGGCGCATGTTACCTTTATTATTTGGTTGCAAACACTTTTTGCTCTCTCTTTGCAAGCTTAATGTTGTTAAATGAAGTTGATAGAAACTTCATATATTCGTACAGAAAGGAAGTTTACAAATCCATTTTTTAACACAAAACAATGAATGTTATTTAATTTGTTTTAATAGAATGTTTTTTAGTTTTCACTTGTGATTGCTTTTCATTTTGCAATAACATAAAGAATTATTTTATAGTTTGCTATGAATCAGATGTTTAATCGATATTCACAAATTGTCGATATTCTTTATGTCATCTTGTAAATGATTTTTGACATTGGTTATGGAGTGTTTTTAAAAATGTAAAAAACGTCAAAGTTTTTTTCATAGTTATCTGTATTTTGCTTTAGAAAATGAAACATATGTATAGTAAGAGAGAGTTTTCTTGTGGCAACAACAATGTGATTTTTTGAAGAATTGGACGTCATCAGGAAATTGTGCAAGAAATCAGAGAAATTTACACGTGTTGTTAGCATATAAACTGTTTAAGACATGCTGAAGGGTATTATAATTAAAAAATTAAGAAGTCAATTTATCCAACTTTCTTGAAATCAAAGATACATGAAAAGCATATGTAATCGTATCAAATAGATCTGGCCCTTTTTCGTACACTTGGGCATAAATCTTTGAAATTTGTGTACTATTTATATGTATATATTGATATGAATCCTTTAATTCATTTAAAATTCATTTAATTTTCATATTCTCGTCTTTAAACTTCTTAATGAAAGTCCTAATGTTCCATAACTACAAGTAATGGCATGTTATAATTAAATGTTTCCACAAAATTTAGATAAAAGCTTCTAAAGTATATAATCCGATAAAAAAAGGGTTAAATCAAATATGCACTTTGCAAAACACAAAGAAGAAAGGAAAAGAAAATTAATCAGAAATAAAGCCATTTTTTCACTGGAATTCTGTAAAACAGTAACAATTATCAAATGGTTATTTATTGTTCATTTTAAGAAGAAGGGACCAAAATAAAACATTTTTACGTGCCTTTTAAAGTTCTTGAATAAAATTGACTCATTATTTTTATCATAAATAGTACTATTTATTTTATTTTGTTATATTATTTGTAGGTTATTTGAGTAGATAAAGCATTTATTAAAGGCAGAAATACTAAATATTCACTTTGAAATTTGGTGTAAATTTCCTATAAGTCTTATGTCTATATCCAACGTAATAGGTCTCTTATCTTCGGGAAGGATTCAATCTGTTTAAGTATTGGGTTTATCAAAACGATTTGTCCTAAATGAAGATTCAAGAGGATCCCTTGATAAATTTTCATTATGGCAAAAATAGGAATATAAAAGAATAATTTCTCAACTGAATATTTCCATAAATCATGCCATTTCTGAAATTTTTCCATTTTTTTCCAAAATTCAATTAATTGTTTAAAATTATTCAAATATTTTTATTTTCATTTCCATATCTTTATGTTTTTATTATTGTTTAGAGCTTGATTAAATAATCTCAATTTTCAAGATATTTTAGAATTTGAGATTTATTTTTTTCATTTAATTTTTGTTTAAATGAACCCAATCAATAAGTAAACTAAATTTCACGAAATATTAGCATAAGAATAAGATAATGAAAGATTTTCTGCAAGAGAAAAATTATCTAACAAATTAATCAATTGTTCAGTGAAGTTGAAACAGAAATTCTATGAAAAAATATTTAGAGCAAGTCTCAATATCGTGTCACTCTTCCTTTGCTTCATTTTTATTGAAAGGCAGTTTCCGTTGAAATTTTTTTAACTGATTTTTGATGGAGACATCTTTCATTGATTTTGTCAAATTTATAGCATAATAAATTTATTAGTAATATTTTATGGAATTATTTTTATTCTGAATAGAAATAATATAATTAGTTGATAATATATAAATATACATTTTGTTTTAATAAATGATTATATACAAATTTACTTATATTGATTTTTTAGTTTATATATATATATATAATATTTTCTACAAAATTTGACTATGAATACCTTAAATAAATCTGATTTATAGTCAAACTTTGTAGAAAATATTATGTCACTTATAAAGAAATCAGAGGTGAAAAACTAAAAAAATTCCTTATAATATTATATATATATATATATATATATAATAAAAAAATCAATAAGAAATAAAAAGTAACCTTTGAGTCAGCCATAGATAATATTGTCTGTCAGATGTTACCAGAAATTTAAAAAAGGTATTTGACAAAGCTTTGAACAGCCTTTCTGAGGCTACTGCAATAATTTTTATTATCTACTGCAAAATTTGTTTTAACTGTATTTTGTGTAATGATATTGTATAATTGAAGTCAGAAAATTTTATTAAATATTAAAATAATTAATTATTGATTTAATGAAGATGATTAAATGTGAATAAAGTTAATTGGACAATTCTATATAAAACAAGCATTGTTTTGTGATCCTTTAGTCATATTTATTGTTAATTATTTGTTTTAACTATAGCTCCAACATGTGGGTATAAACAAAATATTTATGTTAAAAATATAAAATTTAAAAATATAAGTAATCGTCAATAATCTATCCTTGCACAGATCCTATTTATAAATGCAAACTTTGTTAATCTAAAGAATAAAATATTTTTTAAAAATAACAGAAATTTTAGTTTAAGAGATAAAAAGGCAAAGGAAATGGAGCTTAAATATAATGCAAAATGAAAAATCTATTTTCTCTGGTTTTTGTAAACTTTATTAAAAGAAATTGATATAAAGGAAAGACGTATTGAATACTCTGGAAGTCATCATAAAATGATTATGATTAAAATAAAAATTCAAAATGTACCTAATTAAATGCCTTTGTATGAATAAATATTATATCATATTTTACAACAAATATTTCAGAATATCAACATAGAAACATTTAAAATTTATATTGAAAAGAACAACTAGAAGGTCTTTCTTTTTTTCTCCATTTTTATAAAAATATTTGTTTGTAATCGTAATGTTTGTAACGAAAATTGTTGTCGAAATTTCAAATACTAATAATTTTTAATTGTATTATTTGTCTATTTTTTTAAATATTTTATAACTTTAATTTAATCGTTTTACTAGATCTCGTTAAATTATAGCCACTAGGGAAATGTTAGCCAATTTAGGAAACCTATTAGAAATTTAGGACATTTCAGGAATCAACAATATAATACCTAAAATAATTAATAAAAATAAGCTTTTCAAAAATAATCCAGGTTATTTTTATTTATTTTTGTAAGACGTTTTATGTATCAAAACAACCAGCAAAATCAAGAGACATTCGTTTTTTCTACGAATCATTCAACTAACAAATCAACAAGTTAATTAAAAATACATAAAAATAAGTTTATTTCATGAATTGCTTGCCTTAGAATGACATAAATTATTTCTTAGTCCCACTTTATTGTTGAATATAGGCAAATAATGCCAGGAAATTAATAGATGTTATATATATATATATATATATATATGTGTGTGTGTGTGTGTGTGTGTGTTATAAGTACTTAAAGAATTAAAACAATTAATTGTTTGATCATAATCATTATTATATAACAGTTGTGAATATGTTGCTGTGAAATACAATTTTATTAACTTCATTTTTAAAACATTTATAATATGCATTTGTTACATTCTTTAAAACTTTATGAAAAATAATTTTTTAGAAATATTATTATTTATGAAATTTGATATAAAATATATTTATACCATTCATAGAATAAATTAGCACAAGTTTTAGAAAAAATATTAAATTCAAATCTAATCTAATTCAATTCATTATATATTTATAGTAATCTTTTAATAGAAAGATCAGCAAAATATTTAATTAAATTATAATAAAGAAATATTTACTAATGAAGAATAATTTATCAAAAACAATTTAAAATTAAATATTTTAATTTTAATGAATTATTAATTTTCAAAATAACGTGCGAAAGCTATTTCATTAAGATAAAAAATTCCTCTGAGTGCTGACCGTGGACATTTTATTTCTTGGAATTCTGTGCACATTACATCAGTTATATCTGTTCTTCTGATAAAACTATACAAGTTAAGCAGGAGGTGGATCATGTGCCTAATCTGGAGCTTTCATTTGAAAAATTAGCTCAGGAGCCAGAGCTAAGTGAGTTTTACTTCGGCTCCACAGCCCTGAAGTTTAGAATGTTTTCAACAACTCCAACATTTCCAGTTATTCCACGAAAACGATTAATAGTTGATTTGTATCTGCAATATCAGTAGACTTTCCATTGCTAGCACAGCAAAATATTAGCCTTGTGCTGAAAATTATTTTCAGTATCTTTCCAATCTCTTCGACTCGACTGGTCATAGTTTAACTTGACAAAATGACTTCTTTGAATGTATTATATTTTAACATACCTTACCTACCCCCTTCATAATGCCATTCTTAAAAACTCCACTATCACTGATCTTGCATCGTTGGTTTTACAAATCTTTTAAAGATTACTTGCCGTGCGTAAGGTGATCTTTAATTTAACTGCCTTGTATTTTCTTTGTTCACCAACACAATTCTCATTGTTTGTCTCTTAATGTCTCTAGATATTGTGTTATTTCATAAACGAAATTGTTTGTCGACATATAAAAACATAATATCTTTCCATTTTTCTCAATAATAAAATTGGCATTCGTACAACTTTCTTTGATTTGTCTTTTTCTTTTGCAATGCGCGGTTTTGGATGACTCCTTTTTTATTACATACTTGTAATTTTTATAAAAGTCTGTAAAGTTTTGACATTAATTATTAACTAAATTCTATCAATTTGATAAAACTAGATCTTTTTCATTGATAATTTTTTGAATTTAAATACGAGCACTTTTAAATTTTTTTAATCGGGTCAAGGGCATCAGTAGGCCCTTGGACTACACTTTGATAGCCCTTGAATAAAAATATGTCCATTTTTATTTGAATATTAATTGTCTATTAATTATTTTATGTAGTTTATGTGTCTGTGACTTACTTATTTATTAAAACTATATATGTATTGTCTGTCTCTGTTAGACACGAGCCTATCTTACTTGCAATTTTTTACATGCTAGACTGGGACACGAGCGACCATTATAATATAAACATATTTAATGAATAAACAACATATATTTAATGAAATGCTATTTATTAATTCACCTCACCCACGCTAGGTAAAGTAAAGTAAGTTTTTTTTTCAATTGACCATAATCATTAAATTTTCACTTAGATGATCATCATTTGACCAAAAATTCAAAATAAGAATGTACATTAATTGTTAAATATAGTGGTATAGGTTGAAAATGTTTTTAAAATAAGTCATTTATATAAAAGTTTCGTGACCAGCATAAACCCAACAGGAAAAAAAATATTTTTGTTTTAATATTTATCCTCGGGGGGTAAGTGGTCTTGATGGGACATATCCATCTACTTTTAGCAGTAACAAATTAGTCAAATTTCTCTATCTTTCATCCAACTATTAGTAACAAATTTTAATATGAAAAAAAAAATTTAATTTTAATTTAATTCTTTTTATTTTTATTAGAAGTTTAATTGTAAATTAAATATATATATATATATATATACATATATATTTAAAGTTTTTTTATAAAGATTTATACTTAAATTATTAAGTTAATGTTTAAATTATAATTTTTAACGTAATTAATTTTAAATATTTTCAAACCCAATAAAGAAAAGAAAATAATACTAAAATTTGTAAGCCAAGGAACCATCCATTTAAATTTTGAAATAAAAAAATGTTCATTGAATTTCATCATAAAAAACTATTATGTTTAATTAAAATTGAATTTATTTTTAATTACGAAAAAATTACTCAAATCAAATAATATTTAATAGTAGATAATATTTTTATTTCACAATGTTACAAAAACTGAAAAATTTGTTTATATACATATAATAAATTTAATACCTTTTCAGGTTGGCAAATACTTTTCGGAACTGCCAGTTTAGGATCTATCTGAAAAATAAATTTCAAACCATAAGCCAAGAAAAGTATCCACATTAATTATTACTTTTTTTGAATCTAATATATGGTTTTCCTGTTTGAGTACTTTTATAACGCCACTATAATCTGTAAATGTGACAAATCCGAATCCTCTAAAACAATAAAATTAACATAAATATATATATTAATATATCAATGAAAAATGAAGCCATAAATATCAAGTTGATAAAATAAAATATACTATTAAAAATCATTGTTACAAACATAATTAATTATTTAATTATTATTTGAATCTTTCCAACAATATTTGTCATTTGCTCAAAATTCCTCGTTAGAAATTCTTTTCAATAATTATGAAGCTGGTAATGAATATAAACAATAAATTTTTAATATAAATATTATTGACGGATTCAAGTCATAAACAGGAATAGTTTTTGTTTTACATAGTACAATAACTTCTATTGATATATATATTTTATTATGGAAGTTGCAAAAGACTCGTTTATTAAATAAGAAAATATTATTATTATTATTATTATTATTATTATTATTATTATTATTATTATTATTATTATTATTATTATTATTATTATTATTATTATTATTATTATTATTATTATTATTATTATTATTATTATTATTATTATTATTATTATTATTATTATTATTATCATTATTATTGTTATTATTATTATTATTATAATTATAATTATTATTATTATTATTATTATTATTATTATTATTATTATTATTATAGTTATGATTATAATAATAATTTTATTTAATTGAAAAATATTATGATAATATTTTTTTTAAATCATAAATAAATAAAATGCAAATGGCAAAATTTAAAATGCTCTATTTTGCATTATCTCGGATTATTGTGTTTATTCACTGGCATATTAGAGATTACTGCTATTTCCAAGCATTATAGAAAACTTAAAACTGAGCATGAAGCCAAAGTTTTTATAATAATTTTTATTAATTTATTATCATTTAATTTTCCATGAAATTGTTGTCAAATTCAATAAATCTATAAAAATTGTAATGTTAGAAATAGATGTAATTATTTTAAATATTTATGTATTTGTAGGCCTCGCTATTTTCAAAATCAGATCTAGCGCCAAGTTCAGAAATGGAAATAGTTAATTGTTATACAAATTTTATATGAACTAAACGTGGTAAACATTAATCGAGTTTGAAAGTTTAACGGACTTAGATTTGGAATTTGACATAATGATCACTGGTACAATAAAAGAAATTGTATTTTCTACAAAATTTAACTATAAATCAGATTTTTTTATGGTATTCATAGTCAAATTTTTTTAGAAAATACAATGTCTTTTATTATTATTATTAATATTATTATTATTAATATTATTATTAATATTATTATTATTTTTATTATTGTTGTTATTAGTATTATTATTATAAATGACAAATATTGGATACAATTCAAATAAAAATAATAATTTAAGAGATCAAAATTTATCTAATAAGAAATATTGTGCAAACATATAATAGTATTGAAATAAAATGAATATAAACCATCGAAAGCGCAATTTAATTTTTCGTAAATATTAAATAAACGATTTCATTAAAACTAAGACATTGATGCTTTATCTATGATATTGCTATGCTACGCTAATAAAAAATCTAAAAACTATGAAAAAGGTAAGAAACAAAATTTCTTTGAAACTAATCCTAAATTCATTTTAAACAAACATACCTCCCGAATTTGATCGTTGTTTATGAGACTACCAACAAAATTTTCTAATTTAAATTTTATAAAATTTAAATTATTTTTAGAATTTTGATTTAATTCAATTAAAATTTTCTGTATTTTATATTTTCTGATAAAAATAAAATAAAAATAAAATTCTCTTGCAATCATTTATTATAAAAGATCAAAATTATTTATTAAAATATATTATTAATTATTAGAGAAAAAATATTTTTACAAATATAAATACTTGAAAGTTGATTATATATTATTTGCTTTATATATTGAGTAATAATATTTACGAAAATTGAATTTAATAAGTAAAAGCTTTTATTAATTATTGTATAAATAAAAAATATCTATTTTAAGTAGTAATAATATAACTAGGTTAATTTTATATTTAACGAAAATATTAAAAGAATATATATAAAAAAAATTAAAAGCCCTAGTTTAAACATTAATTGACATTTTAAAATATTATAAAAGTGTGATAATAGATAATTCTTTTACTGGAAATATGTATATTTGTTAATTATGTATTTGCATAAAATGTCACAAAGTGTTTAAATAACGGTTTTTAAATAGCCAAATGTGGATATTTGAAGTCGCTTTATGAAACTTGTTTGATATTGTTTTTTTCCACAAAGCAAAAGTTATTATTTCCAGATTCAATTGTTACCAAATAAAGTGAGTTGAAAATATTACCAAAACCGTTTCACTTCCCAATCAATTGTTAATAAATTAATTAATTTAACCTAAAAATATTGTTTTCTTTCAAATATAAATGTTTTGAAAAATCTTTGCCAAGTTTAATCGACATGATATTTATAAAAAATATTTTTACAAGCTTGCTGAACAATTTCAGAGCGTTTATTGCTTCTTAAAGTTAATCTAAATAAATAAATAAAACAAAAAAAATTAATTAATATCGACTCTAAATTATGAATCAGAGCAAATTAAATAATTATAAAAGCATTTATTAGTCTTCTCTCACACATAATTAACTTCAATCTGACAAGGAATGTCAAATTTGGGTTCATGGAAATTGATATCGGTGAGATTATGAAATTGGGTTTCGGCAGATAACATCCATTGATAAATTACCTTAGAACTTTTCTCTTTTATTATTTTTTATTCTGATTTTCTATTGCACGAACAGTGACAGTTTGTTTTTCTGATGAATTATATTTCAATTGTTAATAAAAGAAATCAGAAAAATCTGTTGAAAATACTCATCACTTATTTGAAATAATGCATAGTAAAACAAAATTATTTTTTATTCGTTGTGTGAAAATATTCCCAGATAAAAATATTTTAAATATGCCATGATATCAAAATTTAAAAATTTTTAAAAATACAAATATAAACGGAATTATTTTTCTTTTAAATTAAAACAAACAGAATTTTAAAAGTTTTATAATAATATGATCAGTTTTATTTTGCTAATTAGTGTTAATTTGTGCTTGGAAATTTAAAAACTTGTTTATTAAAAAATCAAACTTTTTGTAAATATGTAAAAATATTTCAAATTTTTAAAAGCTTTAGAAATACAAATTACACCCGGAATAAACTTTATTTTTAATTAAATCAAATAGAGTTTTTAAAATTTGTTTATATCATTTGTTTTACGTTAAATAAAATTTCATTTATATACGTTTCTTTTGATAAAGAACTAATTTGAGATAATTTAAGTTTGAGAATTTAAAAAATGTTTTAAAATCATACGTTTTTTGAGTATGTGAATTATTATTGTGTAATACAGTGTAAGGAGTTAAACATGGAAATATTTCAACAAAAGATCTAACTCCAACTGTAAGTGTATTTTACACGAATATAATTATGAGTAGTAAGTCTTATGGTCAATTTAAAAATATTTATTTGTCTATAATATTTAATTTTTTAAATGGATTTTAGAATCTTTGGTCTTTTTTACAATTTATTTTAAAAAGTTATTTCTTAGATTTGCTCCCCAATATGGTTGGCTAGTTTTCATTATTTAGGTATTGTTTGACATATTAATGACAGAATAGTTCAACGTCATCATATAAATTTTGTGACGTTTTTATTTTTCATTAATTGTTTTAATCTTTATTATTTTATTTAAAACTTAAACTGACATTTGAATAGTATATAATTTTTTATAATTTCAATCAAGTTAATGTAATAAAGTTTTTGGTTTATCCGAATAAAATTGTTTAAATGTACAAATTGACTTTATTATATATCAAACTCACATATTAACTATCATTTTCTTAAACCTTTATTTCTTATACCAGATCATCAACAGTCCTTATGAAATTTTTATTAAATTTTTATTAAAAAAATTTTTAAAAATGGTTTAAAGACCCCTGAAATTAATATTATAGTATCATTCAATGTTTAGGATTAGGAGAGTAAAAGGATATTTCTTATAGCTATTCAGATTTGTTTTTTTTTCCAACTATAATATGAATATTCACTATTTTATAGTCTTTTTAGAGTAGACGTCAGATTTGCCGAATCATTAAAATTGTTGACAATATAAACAATTTTATCAATTTATTATTTTATAACTTATTTTGTGATCGTTAAATTTTACTTTTTTACAAAATTATTACATATTTAATAAAAACTATTGAGTTTCATTGTTCTTTATTTACTTATAAACAAAGATAACCATATAATGTTTCAACCTCACACTGAATCCGAAAAAATAACAAATCCAAACGAAATTTGTAATATAAATATAATTTGTTTTTTGTCATTTATAACAAAATTATTAATTTAAAATCTCTACGTCTGTCTTATTGAGATGGACCTCGCCATTTTTGATATTATCCTGATCTTAATTCTGTGGAGCACAAATGTGTTCAAAATTAAAAATGAACACGGCATATTACATAATAACTAGTAAAAAAAAAGATAGGATTTTATTATAATTTTTTTAATTCGAAATCCTTTTTAGTATTTTGGTGCACTTGGTTAGCTTCCAGTTAAAGATTGATCACTTCTTGGAAATAAAAGCAATGGATATATTCCACAGGTCGCTGTGCACCACCAAACTATTTAGGATCAACTATCACCTTTTACGATTTTCAAAGCAAATGCTGAGTTCTAAAAGATTTTTTTTTTGAATTCAACATTGTGTGATATCAAATTTTTATATATTTTTGTTTAATTATTGGAATCAGTGACCAGAGACGTCTGACAAAAATAATATTAATGTTCTTTAAATCACCAAGGTTTATATGTATTTAATAAAAATATTATATTGAAATAAATTTTAGTTCTTTAATAAAAAATATAAAACCGCATTGTTTAAGGTTGTGCGAGAAGTTATTTAAGGGGTTCCGGAACCCCTTTACTAGAAAAAAAGAAAGAAATTAATGTCATTATTTTCAAATGAGATTTAACAGATAAAGATAAACAAACTTTAATAGAAATTTGATAGAAATTAAAACATTTCAATAAAACCTGGTCTAAGAGTTTGACTGTAAAAATGAAATTCAACTAAGACAAATTTAAAAAATGTATATTAGGCCTAATGAAAAATAAAATTACAATAAAAAAAATAAATAATTATTATAATAAACTTAAAATCAATAAATTATTAATTTAAGTAACTGAAAATATTAATTTTAATTACAAGGTGCGCACTTCAATAATTTCATATCTATCAATTACTATAGTTAATTAAAACAATTTTATTGCCAATTTTTTAGGAATTCTGAAACTTATTCAAATTAGTCATAAAAATTATTTCACAAAAATAAAATTTTTGATTGACTTTCTTGCGTGTCTAAATAAATTTGGCTCCTTTTACAGTTTTGTCTTTGATTATTTCACACGTCACCCACTCATCCATTTCATCTCTGTAAATAATTAAATTATGGAGTTTGTGAATGATTGCTCAAATTGGATATTTTATATTTCTCTTTTACGGGAGAAAATGTGTTGAATGATTTTCCATTCTATAATTTGATAATTTGAAAAATGTCTCATAAACTTAACAATAACGAAATGAAATTATCGCCAGGCAGACATTTTTATATGGTTTATTGAGCATTAGTAATAGGAGAATGCAGAAATTGATATAGTCAAGATTTCACGAAAGAATGTATTTGGAAAAAAAAATTATTTATGATTATTATTTTTATTATTATTATTATTATTATTATTATTATTGTTATTATCATTATTATTATTGTTATTATTATTATTATTATTATTATTATTATTGTTATTATCATTATTATTATTGTTATTATTATTATTATTATTATTATTATTATTATTATTATTATTATTATTGTTATTATTATTATTATTATTGTTATTATTATTATTATTATTATTATTATTATTATTTTTATAATTATTATTATTATTATTATTATTATTATTATTATTATTGTTATTATTTCTTGTCTTGATCAGCTTCTTAGTTCAGACTTCCCTACTTCTTTCTGACTGTTTTATTACTAAAATCTGATTTTAAGATAGAAATTATTTAGAAATTTTTATTTTTTAATTTAAAATCATGTATCACAATAACATTCTTACTTACAGGTTTATTCATACATCTTTCACTTTCAAAAAGAGTTGAATGTGATTTTCTCGAGCCATTAGAGGTTATTAAGGTATTGTAGTTTGATGTTATGCTTCCGAAAAAAGTTATTTGTTTTCTTACTCTATTAGAACACTTTGTTAGAAACGTATTTTGTTTAATAAATTTTTTTCATATAGCAATAATTTGTTAAATAAGTGCCTTTTCATTGCATTTAGTCATGAGCAGAGGTTCAAACCGGTTCGTGAACTGAACCAAAAACTATTGAACCACTCATATTTTGGCGAACCAAAATCAAACCATTTTTAAAATGAGTAGATTAAACTGAACCAAAACCGAACATTTTTTTAAATAGTTCAGAAACCAAACAAAATCCCAACGAATCATATGGTGGTTGTTAGTTTGGTTCATGTTTAAATTTACTTTAAAATTTTCTTTAAAAACATCTGCAAATTTTTTGTTCTCTTTTCATTTACAAATAATTATCACCATTTCTGGTTGCTCTGGTAGTTTTTCATTATGTTATCGTCATCGCAATGACGCTTTACATAAACTTGTGATAGACAACATCTGGTTTATTTAGTTTAAAACACTAAGATTATTAATTAATTAAATTCACTACATAGGTTTTAAGATTGTAAGTATTCTTAGTTTTACTTAATTATATTTCGAATAAATAATTATATTGAATTTTTTCATATAACCACAACGAAAAGAGTGCTGTTTTGTTATGAGTAACAATCATCTAAAAATTTTAATGCTTTATTTTAAAAGGAAAAATATGGAAGTTTATAAAAAATTTATTCTAAACGAAGAAGTAAATCTAAAAAGACAAAAGTGATATGTACATACAAACTTACATTGTTAAATTTTATTTCTGTCACAACTCAAAGAAATATTTATGTACTAATGACTCCAAAAGAATACATTGAATTGGTTACGAAGAATGGATGGCCATTATCTGTGATTGAAGATAGTGGTTTTCAGCGTATTTTAAATTCAATATGAAAGGGGTTTGTCGAAAAATTGTCATTAATAAGCAAACATATTTTACAGAGTTGTAAATTATAAAACAACAGATTACAGCAAAATTAAAAAATAAGATATTTTCAACAAATGTCTAACATTGCGTTTAGACGTGATAGATCAATTTTGGCATTCAACGTCCAATTTATAGTAAATGGAAAAAATCAAGTTAACACTTTAGCTTAGATAGAGCATAAAGTCAAGCATTTAAGTATCAACATTTTCGAAATTTTAATAGATGTTTTGTAAAATCATGTGAGTTAGGTTTTAATCAAGTCTACGATTCCGACAGGTAATGATGCAGACGTGTTGAAGATATGTGCACTGCTAGGTGAAAATAAAAAAATAACGATAATTTAATTATATAAGACGAAGAAGATGAAGACGGGTTTGATGAATCTGAATTTTATAGTTACTCAAGCATCAAAACGGCCAAAATATCAAAAATGAATTAGCGAAAAACTTTATCTTTATGCAAAATAAACGAAGTTAAAAAATGGTGAATAAAAAAATTTTAAAAATTCTATTTGTTTTAATTAAAAAAAGTTGATTCCGGATGTTTTAAAAATTTTGAAATAATTTACATATTTACAGAAAGTTTGATTTTTTAATAAACAAGTTTTTCAATATGTATTTGAATACGAGATACCATATTCTTCTTAATAATTTTCAAAGAACAAGAGCTGAATCCCACCTGCTTCAAATATATTTACATGAGTCACAATATTTTGGTGATGAAAACGTAGTTAATAAAACTAACAATATTGTACCTGCGCCTGTATGTTATAATATAAATTAGAATTCTAACTTGGAGGTCATTGAAATTTAAAAAATGATTAAAGATAATTTCAAAAAGAAACATAAAGATCTTCAAAAAATCAATCAAAGAATGGAAATACAATAACTAATACTAAATCTTAAAATATGATTTGTAAAATACACTCTTTTGAAAATATTAAGAGTTTCTGTTTAAGAAACAAATTTTGATGGAATACAATATTGGGAGACCCATAATGAGAAAAAAAAGATATTAAGTGAACATGCACAAATCGTATTTGCTGTTCCAGCTACCCAGATGACTGTGGAAATGGTGTTTTACACTCTGAAGTTTATGCTCTGAGACAAACGAGCTAACATAGAAGATTTCCTGGAAAATATTTTATTGATTAATTTGAACTAAACAATATATAAGGGTTATTAACTTTGTTTTTTATTTATTATATTGTTTGTTAACTTTGCTTAAAGTAATGCTACTAGTTGGTGAGGAAATATTCTTCTTGGATGTTAATTATTTATTTTAAGGTTCATCTATATACAGGCCCGGCTCGTGGCTTTTTTTGTGTGTGCGAGGAATGTTTGGCGCCTTTGATTTTTTTTTCAATAAGTTACTAAAAAGCTATATTATAAACAAAAACCAGCCACTATTTTCAATGGTTTTATATTATTATCGTTTAAAAGTAAAGCGAAGACATTAGCAATTTTTTTTGATGTTTGATAAATTATAATTAATTAAACCAGATTTTCATAAAAATAAATTCAAATTCAATTTCTTATATGAGATTTTATCTCATCTTGTTATATGGTCTTTGGTACAAAGCACTTAAGTTAAAATATTTTACTAAATTAGAATGGTTCAAATAACTTAAAAACCAAAGAACCGAAAGCAAATTTCAATGCCTGAAAATAGGTATAAATACAAAAAAAATCGTTACAAATTAATTGTCTTGGAGGCGCTTTTTCATTTGAAAATAAAAAAAAACTTGTGTTTAAAAACTTAAAAAACTTTTATTTGTCAATGCTTTTTGTTCAAATGAAAATTTCATATTGTCTTGTAGGTGCCTTTTACTTTTTTGCACCTGCGGCACCTGTGTGCATTGTACACTTCGAACACACTATGAGCCGGGCCTGTCTATATATATATATATAATAAGGAGAAATTCTAACTAATATATTTAATACTAATTGAGGTGTTTTAATAGCATTATTCGTTTTTTTATGTATCATAAACATATTTACTTATTAAAGATCCATAGCGGTTACATTGCTAATTTGGTTCTTGTTTTGTATTGCATTGACTGCAATATTTTAATTAAATTTTCTTTCGAATAGGAAAATAAATATTACACATTGAAACTTTTTTTATAAACCAAAACTGAACCAAAACCAAACAGTAAATTTTGAACCGGGAGCAAAACCTAAAGCAAACCAATATTCTTTGATTCGCATCTCTGGTTTAGAGTGTCAGGCTCATTTAAACGATTGGTAAGATTCAGACAGGTCACATCACACTCAGAAATTTTTATTAAATTTTATTTTTAAATGAGGTATATAAATAATATATAAATAATGTAATTGAAATAATGTAATTAAAACGCATTTTGTTATTTAGTGAATTCAATATACTTTTTGTGTTATTGCTTTTTATTTAAATTTTTATTTTATTTGATGTAAATATTTATAAAACTAAACTGTATTGTTTGTTCTGGAATGCCCATATTTAGATTTAAAGACTGAGTACAAACAATCCTCGTTGTTACAGATAGATGTTTTTATGTAATTCCATTCATGAAAACAAATTCTCACGTTAGTATACACTTCCAAAACAGCATAAAATTTGTAAAGAATTATATATTAAATAAATATATTTTTGGAGTTCCATCTTAAACTCCGAGGAAAGTTTCCAAGGAAAAAAGAAATTTGGTGTTTAATTTCTTCGATTTTAGAACAGTATTGTAAATTCCAGAAACTTTACTTTTCTGATTTAAACAAAATAAGTTTTTTTACAAGATTTAATCTTACTAATTAATCTTGTTATTAATTATTAGTTAATTGTTATTAATTAATCTTTACATTGCTAGTAATGTCAGGATTATTCAAATGTTCTACAATGTCTGTTAAAAATACTAGATGTTCTACTCAAAATGGATCTTTTATAACCGATATATTTCAGTTGTTTTCATCTTTCATTTCAAGAACTATCTTCTCTAAAAGTAGATAAAAGCTCTTTAGAATTTCGTGAGAGGACAAACAACATCCTTAGGTGTTTCACTGGAAATTTTCAATTTAGAAACGAAGTAAGTTGGCAAATGCTTTTAAAATTGACTAGCTTTCTAACTGTTTGAAATACTTGGTCCAAGCAAGTAGATGACCGAAAGACTATAATTGAGTTATATTTTCAGACAAAAATCACAACAGCTACATACATTGCTAAATATTTTTGGCTGCGCAGCTTTAATGTCGTAAATACACAAGAATTATTTTATTCATTTTAATTCAATTAAATAAATAGAAATCTTGTTTTAAAGGGGTGTTTTTAATTAATTTATTGTTTGTATATATCGCTCTGTTTGCATTTTATTGCTGAGCATCGTGACCAAGGGCCGCCAGTAAGATACACATTTATTAAGTGATAAAGTTTAAGTAAGATAACATTTAAATAGATTAAAATTAACTTTTGAATTAAAAAACTGATTTAATATTTGTTAATATTTTTCATTTTGATGTAGGTCTTTGAAAGCGACCCCTAAACAATTTTGTAATATTATAACGACATTTTATAATTTTAAGTTTTATTACCAAAATTTATCGATTCAAAATATCATAAGATAAAAGAATGAATTTTTTTAATAAATAAAACAAAATTCATCAGAAAATTAAAAAAGATTTCCATATATTTTTATATGATTTGATAAATAAATGTAAAACAAAAAATTCATTTCAGTGTTAAATTTTATCAAATAAATTAAACAGTATTGTTATGTTATAAGGACATATTTTGTGTTTCACTTCTGATTCCTTTATAAGTGACATAATATTTTCTACAAAATTTGACTATGAATCAGATTTATTTAAGGTATTCACGAATTTTCTGCACAGCCTTTTTCAAGTGATTCGTAGTCAAATTTTATAGAAAATATTAAGTATTGTTATGATTGATTTTATATTTATCTATCGTAATTAAATAAGTCTATTTTTCAGTTGTGTATAAAATTTATAAAGAAATTAATTTAAATAGTTAAACGTTAAAATTTAAATTTATTAGACACTTATTAAGACCGATTCTTGAAATATGAATTTTTAGTTAAGAGAAAATTTAATTATTTTTACAATGAAAATAATAATTTCAAATTACTTTTTCAATAACTTTTAAAAATTAAATATTTATTTTATTTAAAAATAATTATTTATTATTAGACACTTTGTTTTACTAAATATTGTTCAATTGTGAAAGGCTTAGCAGACTTCTTAGTTATATGTTTCCATAAATGTTGCATAGAAAATGATGAATGCTCCTCACTATCTCCTTGTGAGTAATGTCCCAACTGAGCCTTGAAACTGATGAGCTATTCTCTCTCCTTTTCTAATGCGAAAATAATACGTGTTCACCGCCAAAGAGGTATCTGGCTTAGAAATGCCAGTTTTAGGGTTATTAGACAGATAAATGATTTCAAAACGTCGACATTTAATTTTACAATATTTTATGAAAACTTAAGATAAAATAAAATGATAAAATAAAACTAAGCAAATGAAGTTTAATTAATTGTTTTAATTTTGTTTTATTTATTGGAATTAAATTAGATTTAAAAATTTATAAATTAAAATTCAATTGGCATTATTTTCAAAATCATTATAAATTTTAATGGATTAGCAGTCTTTTTTGAAACTAGCCAATTCTTCAAATATATTTTTAATAGAAAAACATTTTTCCCATGAGATTTTTAAAATAGGAAATTTAAATTTTGAGTGTCTCTTTTAATATTTTAATCTTCTCCATTTACTTTAACGTAAAATCTAGATATGAAAAATAATTCGATGAGAAAAATTAAATTTTCTTTTATTTGATGAGAAACAATTTCACTTTTAACAAAAAATTTAAATAGTCATTTTCTAAGTTTACTATAATAAAAAAAATAAAAAAATTGTCAAACTTAAAATGACTTCATTAAAAAAATAATGTATATAAAATGTTAAAAAACCTGTCATAAAAAGTTAATCAAGTTTTTTCCAATTTTTAGAACTTTTAAATGGTTGCGCTAAATATTTATACTTGTTTATTGAAAAAATAAGTTATATTATTCAAGTTTTGACATTCTTGATAGAATAGATTTTGAAGGTGAGTCCTTGTCAAAGGTGTTTATCCAACCTTCTAAACCTAACATATTTTTCTTGTAAAACTGATGAGATTGTTCCAAAATATTGATTTATTTTAATAATTTATATATAATTTAATCGGACTGAGGAATATGGAATGTAAAATATCGTTGAGAATTGTACACCCAAAATAATATTTACAAAAATAATTAAAAAAACTAAGTTTAAGAAAATGGAAAATCTGATATTTTTAGTTTTATTTAAGACAAATTTTGATCCAATTTTATTTTTGATTAATTTAAAGTTTTATTTTTAAATTAATATTTATCATTTAAATATTCTCATTGGTTTTAATATTTAACAAATTTTAATGAATAAAAACCCACAACCATTCCCATAATGCAAACAACTGCCTACCTCAGAATTCAAAGAGATGTCAAAATTGCTTTGGGTAATCTGACAATAAATATGTGGATTACGCCAAAATATTTAGAAATTTTGTCAAATATTCTGAATTATAAAACATATTAAGATGATATTATATTTATCTTTAAATTTAATGTTTTTAAACAAAGCTTCTTAAATAAATGAAATATTTTAATAAATAATTTTTAAATGGCTTAAATATTAGTAGGGAGGGCTAAAAGGTGACCTCCAATATTCAATGATTACTTTTAAGAATCATTTTTTTATTTTCAGACAGTATTATAAGCTTTACTAATTATTAAATATTTTTTTAGTTAGTTTTTGGATAATTACTTAATAGCTTTGGCTGTAGCATTCATTAAATTCCTCACTTTATAACGTTTGATTATTCCTATCATCCTTATTCTAATAATTTGATACATCCATATTAACAGTTATTTTAATCTCAAAAGTTTTATTTTAATATTTCAATAATTAATTTCCTAATATTTTTTTATTAATAATTAAATGTATTAATACCTTGATCGTTTGTGCACAATGTCTCGCATCACCATGAATTCTTTGATTTCACCAAACTGGGAGAAATACGATTGAAGAGCTTCTGACAAAATAAATTGTTTAAATCTATTCATATATCACCTTCAAACTTACCAGAAGTTGTGGTTGGATTGAGACCACCGACAAACAATTTACTAAAAATAGAAAACAATTTATAAATTAATAAATGATTATGTCTCAATACCAGAAATGGATTGCATTTATAATTTTAAATTATAATCATACGTTTTATATAAAATGTCAAATACAATTTATATGACATTCATCTAAAAAAAAATTATTTTAATAAATTAAGAGTCAGTTTTGCGGGTTTTCAGCATTTTGTTATAGTTGAAATATAATTAGTCAATCCATTTACAAAGACTGATATTTCCGTTTTTAAAAATATTTTATGGTACCAATTTGTTTTAATACACTGCTAAAATTTGATTTAATTTTAATAATTTTCTTTAACTATTTTACTTTTTGAGTATTTACGTCATAAAAATTTATATTTTTCAATTTAGGAACTTTTTAATTTTAAATAGAATTAGTTTAGAAAACTAATAATATAAAGAGAAATATAATTTATTTATTTGTTAAAATTTGTTTTGAATTTATTAATTTTTTATAATCAATTAAGAACCAAACTCAAATTTATTGTGACGCAAAATGCAATTTGTATTATTTGAAATTTTTAATGGTGCTTTATTTTTAAAAAACATTTTTAATTGAAGTTAAAAACTTTCCAGAATACTCTAAATTTGATTAGAACAAATTAATTCTTTTGAATAAATATGGTATCAAACTTTAAGAGAGGAAAAATATCGTATTTTTAAAATGAGAAAAAAATCCGAATAAAATTTACTACTCTATAATTAATAAATAATTCGATCTTGAAAATAGAATTTAATTTCATTCAAAACTAAGAAATTTGTATTAAGAATATTGTTTATGCTTGCTGCTTTCTGTTACATTATTAAATTAAAACAAATTATTATATAGAAGTTGATATAAGAATTTTTAATATAAACTAAAAACTTAATTTCTAAGCTAGTTTCTCTAATTATCTATAAATAACTAAAGAATTTATAAATTTTGAATATTTGAATTAAAATTTTTAAAAGTTTCACTAGAAAGGCTCATTTCTAATTACCGTAACCATGGATATTAGTTATGCAAACGAGTCTGCTTGAATTTATGGGTATTGAGTCAATTACTGTGATGTGAAGAAGTTAAGCGTTTAATATAGTAAATGTATTAAATTCGGTTGCTATGGAAACGTTTTTGTTGTTTTTATTACGAATATCATTATTATTCAACTATCTCTCATCAGGTCTGCATAAATTTACTTTAAGTAGCTTTCAGAAAAGAAAAATATTTAGTTCTATTTTAGATAATAATAGAAAGCAAATCTTTTTCTCAGTGTTATCGTTCAGTTATTAAATATTGTTTAAATAAAAAAAATAAATAAAAATTAAATATAATGACAATGAAATTAAAAAATTAATAATAATAATAATAATAATAATAATAATAATAATAAAAAAAATAATCCAAAAATTATGTAGCAGCTTTATACTAGCTATATTGTGTTATTTTTGTTTAACTTGATCAAATATTTTTATTCCACCAATTTGTTTTTCTCAGAAGATTCAATTGATTAAAATTATAATAAAAACAAGCAATATTCCAAACAATTTATTAACGTTTTAATTAATAAAATCAAAATTCTCCGTAATTATTAGTTGATTCTTTAGTAACTAATCAACGAATTATAAACTTTTGTTGTTTTATAAAAAGATTTTATCGTAAATTTTCTTCTTTTCAGTTTTTCTTTGCTGATTTTCTATAACTCTTCGTGAGTTAATTAATTTTTACTCATATCAATATAATAAAATAATAAAATCACCAAAACAAGATTTAGTTAAATTTTAAAGAGTTCATATAATATACCCGGTATTTTAAATCGAAATAAAAAAAATATTCCCAGCAAAAATATTTATTTTATTTCAACGTTTTTTCATACCCTGTGTGATTATTCACTTTCGTTTTAATACTTTTCATGTTTAGATTTAACAGATTTTTCAACTTTCAAAAACATTGACAAAGTGGACCTTCATTTTTAAATTGAATAAACAGATTTTAGAATAAAAACTATAAATCACTTCCAATAGTTGACTAGTGTTTATTAACTATAAATATAAACAATTTTTTCTTGTTTTCACTTCTGATTGATTTTCATTTTGTAATGTCAAAATGAATTTTTTTATTGTTGGACTATAAATCAGATGTTTTATTGGTATTCACAAATATTCGCAAACTAGCCTTTTTTGCACTTGAAAAAATAAAACATCTGATTCATAGTCAAACAATAAAAGAATTCTATATATCATTACAAATATAAACAAGTTTATATTATACGTGATAGTCATTTCGACACCAGTTTGCGTCTGTGATAGCTATCAGTAACACCAAGTCATGGCTTGGCTTTAAGCGGTGTAATTATCATACAGAAAGGTCAATTCTTTTTAAATTGAAGGATAGATAAGAGTTTTTTAGTGTTTGAAAAGCACTAATCTACTCTATAATAAATTCCTCTGACAATAATATCTTTGAGATAACCAAAACGGACAAACTCTATATATAAAATAAACGTTAATAATATAAGTCAATGTGAGGAATAAGAATTTATTTATTTTTATAGATAAAAGTAGTATTGAAAATGGAAAATATTTTAAAATGGACAAAAAACTTTTCTAAAGAAAGCCATGTGATTAATTGAAAATAACTAATTTCTAAAAGAGAGAAATAAATACTACGAAACGTTTAGTCTTTTAATGAAATGATTTGGGAGCTCATTTTATATCACTTGCCACATGGATATGTTAAATAGTTAATGTATTTTGGTTCCAATATTTAGACATATTGTTACAAAACTATGCGACTTTCTCCATCTCATAAACAATTAATAAATCACATAGAAAATTAGCATTGTTTGTCTGCGTGATTGTCTAGTATACAATTCAGAGATCAAAGTTTTCGACCGTTTTTTAAAGGCTTCTCAAAAGAATTTTAAATCTGAAATCTGTTTTTATTTGTTTGGTACAATTGACAAAAGTTATTCCTGCTAAATTTGGCGCATGCGACTGACATTAGATTTGTATTTTTTTATCTGTGATTCTTTTCTAAAACTGTAAATAGTTCTCTTTGGACTAATAAAGTGATAGGATAAGATACAAAATTATTTCATTATAAATTTCAATCAACTGGAACTTTAGTTAAGTCTACCACCATTGGGAGGCTGCCGTCCATTAATTGTCGAGGCTTTAGAAATGTTTTAGTTGAGTTAAATAACAGGGGAGAATCATAAAATGACTGTCGTGGAAATTAAAATTCGTACTAATTCCAAGTGAGATTGATTTTGAAACAGTTGTTTTCAGAGTTATGAGGTCTTCAAAGATTCGTGAAATAAAAATCATCAAGGCTTATGATGATAATGATGAATACTGACATTATTTTTGAGAAAATTAATATACTTAATACAAACCTTTGACATTTATATGCAGGATTATACATCTCTCGCGGATATTGTGAGCTTGTTTAAATCCATGTATTTATCATTGAAGATTTATGATGAATAAATTTAACTAAAAAGCACTAATAAATGTTTATATATCTTACATTTGAATGCTTTCAAAAACGAATGAGAATAAAAAGTAATTATTTTCATTTTGGAATATTTTCCCCCCAAATAAAAATTAATTTATTCTTAAACACTGAAAACATATGTTCATTAGATTGTGTAGAAAGTTTTGATATCAAACAAAATATATAGCCAAATATTCTGGGATTTTTTATTTTTAAATGACGTCTTTGAGTAATTAAACATTAATTAGATCGATTACTGTATTAATTAAATATAATAATGTTATTTAAATTAATCAATTTTTCTCGGCACATTATACTCTTATTGTAAAGATTTTCCATTGATTTAAACAAATATATTTAGTATTTCATTCTACTTTCTTGACGACAACAACGAAGAGATCTAGCGACATTTTAATGAAAATTTAATGAAATAATAATTTAACGCTTGTATTTAGACATGTATAATAATATAACAAAACCAGCAATTATGAAAGGTTTTAGTATTTATATATTTATTTTTCAAAACGTAAAGATGCCATAATAAAATATTTTATTCCAAAAATTAATTTATAAAATGCAAGTATTTGAAATCAGTTAATTATATGGATTTTCTTGTTTTAATCTTTTTTGGGTTTATTTTATAAAGTACATGAAAACAGAGATGCAAACCGGTTCGTGAACCGATCCCAAAAACCATTGAACCACTCATATTTTGACGAACCAAAACCAAAGCAATTTTAAAATGAATAGATTGGACCGAACCATTTTTTAAAATAGATCAGAAACCAAACCAAAACCCTACGAATTATGCAGTAGTTTTTGGTTTGGTTCATGTTTAAATTTATTTTAAAATTTTCTTTAAAAAAATGTGTGAATTTGTTCAAATTTCTATAAAAAATAATCATCACTATTTCTGGTTGCTTTGATAGTTTTTCATAATTTATTCGCATCGCAATGACGCTAAACATGAACTTGTGATTGACAACATCTGGTTTATTTAGTTTAAAACTCTAAGATTATTAATTAATTAAATTCACTACATATGTTTTAAGATTGTAAGTTTTCTTAGTTTTACTTAATTATATTTCGAATAAATAATTATATTGAATTTTTTCATATAACCAAAACGAAAAGAGTGCTGTTTTGTTATAAGTAACAATCATCCAGAAAATTTATTTTACCATCTTAAAAGGAAAGATTTGCAAGGCTATGAAGAACTTCATTATAAAAAAAGAAGTAAATCTAAAGAGGCAAAAAAGATAAATATGTAAATCTACATATAAATCTACATTCAAAAATTAATTATTCCAAAAGAATTAAAAGATACATGCATTGGAACGGTTACGAAAAATGGACGGATATAATCTGTGATTGAAAATAGTGTTTTTCAGCGTATTTTAAATCCAATATTAAATGGATTTACTGAAAATATTTTCATTAACAGGCAAAATATAGAGATGACATATTTAACAGAGTTAAAATTATAAGACAATAGATTTCAGCAAAATTAAAAAATAAAATATTTCCAATAAAAGTAGACAGCTGTTTAGACTTGATAGATCAAGTTTGATAATCAGTGTCCAATTTTTTGAAAATGGAAAAATTTAAGTTAACACTTTAGCTATGAGAAAGAAACAAACGTTTTATATACATTGTTGACGATGAATTTTTATTTGATTTCGAGAATGAACTAAATATTGTCAACTTCCAAAACAATTTTCTAAAATTAATTCGTTGTGCCGCACACTCGCTACAATTTGCAGTTGGTGGTGTTTTGAGAGATATCTCTTTTAAAGATACGATTGATAAAACAAGATAGCCTGTGAAAATATTCCGAACGAATACATTTGTGTCCCTCAAACCTAAATTGTATTGGTAAGACATATTTAGTTTAGATTTACTAAATGCTCCACCTTCCTTGGTTAAGTGTGTGAATAATATAGTAGAAAAAATCCTTTTCAAATGATAAATTCATTAATTCATATATATAATATTTAGTTTATTAATGTTCTTTCCTATATAAATATACTTCTATTTTATATAATAATTAATTATATTTTAATATTTAAAGTCTTAATTTACTCACATTTGTTTTAATCTTCATGTAGAGTGGCCTAAACTGAAATTGAATCTATTTCCGGAGAACGTTAAAATTTATTATTATCAGAATATCACTGAAAATGAATTTAAATGGGAGATGATAATAAAATATAATTGTTCTTTTAAGAAAATTAACGTGTTACTTTTAATAGGGAACATTATCTTAAAGAAATTGAATGTACTTTTTTCATCTAAATTTTAAATAATATTCTATTGAAAATTCTTTATTGGCATCGTTTAAAACAACACATATTTAGATTTTTCTCACTACAAAATATAAGCAACAACATGCTAATAAAGATTAAGGCGTGACGGCTATCATGTCACTTAATAAAACAAATGTTGTCATCAGATTATTTTTGTCAACCTATAAATATTAGATAATATTTGTTTGAATAATTTTAAAATAAGGAAAATAGTAAATAAAATTCGTGTTATATTTATCTGACTTTCGGACAAATATGGCAAATATTCAATAAAGAACTTCGTTTTTCTTATATACTACTATAAAGATTTTGTTAAACATTATAAATTTTTTTATTTAAATACTATTTATGCATCCAACACAAGCTAATTATTTTAGTTAAAGTGTAAAGTAAATTAAAGTAATTAAAGTTTATTAAAGTAAAATAAATTGGTGAATTAACAATTTTAATTAACAATTAATAAAGTAAATACTTAATGAAAATAAAAATATTATTGTGTACACTTTATGTTTTTACTGTGAATAATTTGTCATTATTATATTAGTTTAGGCTAAAAATCGTATAAAATTGATGCTAAATAAATAGTTGATTGGATAGAATTGTTATTTTATTGTCGATTATAAATTCATTCATTTGTCTATATCCAATTTTTATTTTTATTATTATTATTATTATTATTATTATTATTATTTTTATTATTATTATTATTATTTTTAATTAATTTAAAATTTTAAAATTTTCACTTATTCTAATTTTTAAAAATTAATGTAATTTAAAATTTTCAATTATTTTAATAATGTTAAAAAAACAAACATGATTTAATATACGTAAACTATTTAAAAACATTCAAAACATTCGTAGTCACAGCACTTTGCACATTAATGTGAAACGGAGAGAAAGTCATTAATTGAGTTTTTAGATTTGTTAATTCAACGCAAAGATAAAAAGTATGAGACAGAGATTTATAGAAAACCAACTGATACTGGTCTTTATACTTCTCCAGAAAGCTTTTGTGAATTTAAGTATAAGAGAAATATGGTTAAAGGATTGATTTATCGTTCATAGGCTTTATCTTCTACTTTTGCTAATTCGGTAAAAAGTGTTGATAAATTGGTTGAGTTGTTGATAAAGAATGGATATTCTAAATCATTTTTATTGTTGATGATAAAAGAAACTGTTGATAAATTGATTAAAAATCCTAAGGATCCATGTTTTGGAAAGTCTGAATGTAATTTGTCGGATGGGTGTGAATTGAGTGTTGGTCTGGGTGATGGTAAAAATGGATATAAAAAAATTGAGCCTAAATATGTGTTAGTATTGCCGTACTCTGAAGGCTTTACAAATTATAAAAGGAAGTTAAGTAAACAGATGGGAAATTTAGAGTATAAGATCGTCTCTAATTCGTGTAAGGTACGCACTATGTTTATTAATAAATCAAAAACTCCGGTTGGATTGTGTTCTGATCTCGTTTATCAATTTACATGTAATGGGTGTAATGCCACATACATTGGAGAGACTTCCCGTCATCTCTGTACTCGAGTTCTAGAGCATTGTCGATTGAAGGGTTTGACCAATATTAGTGAGCACAATAGAGGCTGTAAAAGTGAAATAGGAATGTCTGATTTTAGAATTTTGTTGAGAAGTTTTAATAATTATTGGGAACGCGTGATATGTGAAGCATTGCTGATAAGGTCATTGGATCCAAAGATTAATGTGCAAAGTGTTGTGACTACGAATGTTTTGAATGTTTTTAAATAGTTTACGTATGTTAAATCATGTTTGTTTATTTAACATTATTAAAATAATTGAAAATTTTAAATTACATTAATTTTTAAAAATTATTATTATTATAATTATTTTTATTATTATTATTATTATTATTTTTATTATCATTATTATTATTATAATTATTATTATTATTTAAAAATAAATTGCAATTGATGCTGTTTTATTTACAAATTTTACAAAATAATTATTTATCAATTTTTTCTATTTAAATAATTTAATTTTTCTTATTTCTTTATTTGAAAATAATAGCATATAAAACAAAAGTAACTCGAAATAAATTAAAACAATTAACTATATTTTTTCTGAATTTGCAGGTTACCTATATTAAACACTACAAAGAAAAATTTAATAATTATATTTTCTATAATTATAGTTTGACAATAAATCTAACAATAATTGTTAATACTTCAAAGGGTTGCAAGAACCAATTTTTATATTCAAAAGGTTTTATTTAAATCATTTTTAATCAATTAATTAATAGTCTTTTTTTTTACAATCTCTTTTTTAATGAACAATTGAATTTCAATTTGATTGAAAATTTTATTTTGGAAATGATAATTTATTGAAATACAATAAATCATAAAAACGATTAAAACCTCAAACAAATATAAAATTTCGACAGTAAGAAATTAAAATTAATCCTAAATTAACCATTATTTAAATCGGAAATTTTCAAAAGAACTTAAAAGAAAATTAATTTTTATTTATATATTTTTATATTACTATTTTTCTTATTTCCGAGATAATTGTTTTAATTAATTCATATAATTATTATTTATTTGCAACCACTTTTCAAATTTTTTAAGTATTTATTATGATTTTTTTATTTCAATTAAAATTTATTTATTATAATTTAAATAATTAGCAAAAGACTTGTGTACCATTTTTCACAAATTTTTAACTTTTTATTTTTATGAAGTAAAATTAGATCAACAAATATATATGAAAAACAATATTAGGATTTTTCATCTATTATTTCAGAACACAAGATCATCTTAAATAATGCAATTAATCTTTGGAAATCGACAGACTACCAAAATGTTTACGTAAAACAATGTCAAAATATATTTTATGAAAATACATTAGATTTATTTATTTTCTGAATAAAGTATACAAATTAATTATAATATAATAATAGATATCAACACGTTTTTTATATATTGGTTAAATGATGTTGAAATAAGAATTTATGTCAACTAGAATAAATTTATGAAAAGTTTCATTGTAACCTCTTTATAAAATTTTAATAAATTCTTTGTAAAGAGCAGCCTTCTAACGGTTTTTGGCGAATATTAATAAAATTTTATCTTTATCAAACGAAAATTCTCTTCGTTGCCTATTATTATTTTAGAGCTAAGATATGCAGTTTTAAATTAAAATATAACTGCCTTACAATGACAAAATAATGTCTCATAATTGAAACAAAAGTTTTTTGTAACGAATATATTTGTCAGAAACCGATGAAAAGTCTACAAAATTAAAAATAAAAAAATAAAAATTTATTTTCTGTTTTTTTTAATTTTAAATAAAAATCAAAACATATTTTGATACTTTGACTATTTTGTAAGAAACTGATAAAGACTATTTAATAATCGAAACTTTTTTCAACAATATAACAACAATTTTATTTTTCACTTATCTGATATCGTAAATTATCACCGTTTTATGTTATTATTATTATTATTATTATTATTATTATTATTATTATTATTATTATTATTATTATTATTATTATTATTATTATTATTATTATTATTATTATTATTATTATTATTATTATTATTATTATTATTATTATTATTATTATTATTATTATTATTATTATTATTATTATTATTATTATTATTATTATTATTATTATTATTATTATTATTATTATTATTATTATTATTATTATTATTATTATTATTATTATTATTATTATTATTATTATTATATTATTATTATTATTATTATTATTATTATTATTATATTATTATTATTATTATTATTATTATTATTATTATTATTTATTATTATTATTATTATTATTATTATTATTATTATTATTATTATTATTATTATATTATTATTATTATTATTATTATTATATTATTATTATTATTATTATTATTATTATTATTATTATTATTATTATTATTATTATTATTATTATTATTATTATTATTATTATTATTATTATTATTATTATTATTATTATTATTATTATTATTATTATTATTATTTTTATTATTATTATTATGATTATTATTATTTTTATTATTATTATTATTATTATTATTTTTATTATAATTATTATTATTATTTAAAATTAAATTGCAATTGATACTGTTTTATTTACAAATTTATACAAAACAATTATTTATCAATTTTTTCTATTTAAATAATTCAACTTCTCTTATTTTTTTATTTGAAAATAATAGCATATAAAACAAAAGTAACTCGAAATAAATTAAAACAATAACTGTATTTTTTCTGAATTTGCAGGTCACCTATGTTAAGTACTACAAAGAAAAATTTAATAATTATATTTTCTATAATTATAGTTTGACAATAAATCTAACAATAATTGTTAATACTTCAAAGGGTTGCAAGAACCAATTTTTATATTCAAAAGGTTTTATTTAATTCAATTTTAATCAATATTATTATAATTATTATTATTATTATTGTTATTATTATTATATTTATTATTTTTATTATTTTTATTATTATTATTATTATTGTTGTTATTATTATTATTATTGTTGTTATTATTATTATTATTTTTATTATTATTATTATTATTATTATTATTATTATTACTATTATTATCATCATTATTTAATTATTTTAAAGTTTTTATTATAATCGAAATTTTTAAGAAAAATAGTAGAAAATAGTTCATATAGTATTGATAACTTGATGAGCATGAATTACTAAAATTTTATAATTCTCGCCACAAAATTTGTTTAATTCTTCAGAATTTAATTAATAAAATGGTGAATTCTCTAGGTAAATTGTTTAATCTATTAGAGTTCATGATAACCAGCAAATCTAAAACTACGACTGCTCGGTGTGAGAAAAAAAAGACAAAAATGATAAATTAATAAATATTTTCATCTAATTTTTTACTGGTTTTTTTCTCTAGATTTGAAACGAAAAAAAGCAAAATAGAGAAAATTTATTTCCATACTTTTTTCTAAATTATTAAAATTATAAATGTTGAAAATATTTTTAAAATATATTTTTTTACCAAAGCCTAATCACTTAGAATTTGACAATAAATCGAAATGAATCGACAGTTACGGAAAAGTCTTTTAATTTATAATTCATGGGAAAAGACAATGAGTTCAGTCTTTTTTGTCAGTTCTTCTCAAACATCAGTTTATTCGTATCTACGAGTCATTGAACGCAAATTGGTCATCTGAATCCATTCGGTATAGAAATAGGATATTTATGATTCGTTTCAACCTATCCAGCCTCGTGAAAAATTCTTTTTCATCTGTTTCTAAATTAGATTTGTTTAATTTTGTTTTTCTAATTTCAAAAGATATTCCATGGATTTTGAATTTCTATGATTTTTAATTTTAACAAAATTTTAAAAAGGTTTTTAATTTTTAATAGATAATTTTATTTAATTTTTAATTTTGAAATCTCCTATCAAAATTTATTGAACAAATTTCAATTTTATATATTGTATAAAAAGGAGGTTTTTGTATTTTTGTGAATTAAAATTGTTATCATAAAATATGTCCAAATTTTTGGGGAGAATATTTCCAAAAGAATTTATTATTAGTGATATTCCCATAAAGCAATTTACCGTATATACCATTATATTGGTCTATATGAAATGTATTTTTTATTTTTTTATCATTTGTTTGATTTTGAATAACAGATTTGCATTGCAAATTTTATTTTAAACTTTATTTTTTCAAAACAATTTTTTTTCATTGTAAATATTACTTATTCAAATTGAAAGTAAAATTATAAATGATGACTATTTTATATTTATAAAATAATTAGAGGGACTTTATTGATTTCTCTATGATGGTGCTTCATTGTGAGGTTTAGTAAAACTTAAACTTCGTTCTGTTAGGATTTCCATCGAATAATCTGTGAAATCATTTGCTGCCAAATTCATTCTTTAAATTGTATGAAAAAACGCATAACCTTTAGAAATTGGCAGTTTTTGATACCACATCTACAGACTCCAAAACCATACCCTTTATACACCCAAGCACAGAAAGAAATAGCTGCTTGAATTGCAACATAATAGCTGTTGAATTAAATGTTGCAAGCAAATTTTTATTTCACCTGAATGTTCTTCTGGTGCTCATAATAACTTTCAGCTCATAATAAGTTGCGTGAGACCCAAAAAATTTCCATATCATCATAATTTGTAAAAATATCGCTTTTAGTATAGGTATCTTTTTGGCTCTTTCCAGTCGACATAAACATTGATTTATAAAAATATAATTCCATAAGAAAGAAATTCAAAAGATAAGAAAATAATTTAAAACGTTTATTTTAATCGACTATTAAAGTTTTAAACTTTCCAAGAAATTCCATATATACAAAACTCAAAAAGTTTATTAATTCAAATTAGAAATTTCCACCCAAATAAAGTTCTAGATAAATCTAAAATTAATCCATATAAACAAAATAAAAACAAACTCTATTAAATCCAAATCCACTTACTCAATTGTGCATACAGACGCGGCTTAAAACAAGAATTCGCACACAGACGCAAAACAATTATAAATTTGAAACTTAACAATGATAATTAAAAAAAAGAAGAAATTTTTACTCTTTTTTAATAAATTTAATTTATGTATTATTTACAAAAATGTTTTTATGAAATATTTGGTTTTTTTATTTTTAGAGCTATTTCGGAATCTCAAAACATTTCCTTCATAATACTAGTAAGTAATCTTAATTGCGTTTCAATTCTTATCTTTCTAAATGGATGTTGAGGATCTGATAAAAGTTTCGTAGAACATTTGTATTTAAAACTCTAGTAGTATTTTATTAAATTCACAAATATTAAAATTTTCTCTGTTATTATTGTTATTTTTTCGAAATGTACAGAAATAATAAATTTAAAATGCTTTTTTGAGCTATTTTTTTATATAATTTTTCAAATTTTTTGAACATTATTTTAGATTTTGCTCTCTAAATATTATAAAATAATATAGATTTTAATATATAAATTTTAAAAAAAATATTTTTTTAACAAGGAAACCTCCATTACTGTTAAATCGGAGGTTCAGCACCATTTAAAACGATATGATAAATGTTCTTGCCTCTCTAAATATTTATGCAATATATTTCTTGTTCAGATTTTGAATTTATATTGTATGCAATATATTTCATTTAATGATTTAATTACAAAAAATAATAATTGAACAAAATCTGACTCAAATTTCATTTTATGTCAGAAATTTTCGTTTAGAATATTTTTGTTTATTATGTGGTAGTTGGCCACTAGGAATGAGCTACTAAATTTTACACTAATTTTACTCAATATTACATCACAGTAAAGTTTTAGCTATTCCAAAGCGAATGTTGATATCGAAGGTTGAAACCGAAAAAACGGTCATCTGGTCGACTAATCCATTTTATCTTCTTCATTGTCCAGGACAGCTTTTTTCTTCGATAGAATAAATATTTTCTTCCTACAATATTTTCAGGAACAACTGCCAGAATTGCTAAAATGAACAGTAAAAAATTGCGATGTATTTTCTTCGAGATGATTTTTCCGTAAACTATTTCAAACAATTTAATATCTTACATCAAATAATATGACTAAAACAAATAATATTGTTAAATAATTTTGTTGACCTAGATTTTGGACAAAAGCCATGAAACACTGTGACTAAAGATTTTTAGTTATTCTTAAGAATTTATTGATCTTGAGTGATTGATTAAAATAATTTGAAAGTACTTTAGGTAGTACAATGAAATAACAAAAAATGATTTGAAATATTTTTTAAAAACATTTAACTTTCCTTATCATCTTTGATAGAGAATAAAAATAGTTTTAAAATGATAAAAGAATCGATAAAGTTTCTACGTTTAACCATAAATTGTAATTATGTTTTATTTGTTAAAATTTATTATCTTCTTCACCTTTGATCTAATTTCATTTACAAATTTGTATATCTTCATTTCTGTAGAATTTGACATTTTGTTTATTATTTGACACTGATTTTTGGCGTAACCGTTTTTTACTGACTTTTTATTGTTAGTTAATAATAACATTTTTTTATTAATTTATAAAGGTTATTTATTATAGAAATCTGATTAAAAGGTCGGACCGATAAAAATCTCATTAGGAGATGAATTTTACAGTTCATGGTTTTTAGCATTTAATTAACTTTTAATTAGAAAAAAAACTTTTCCCATCAAAATCTTTTCTTTCAATAAACCAATCATTGGCACAAATTTACTTGAAAGCTCTCTATGTTGATATAATGACAAATTCTGAAAAAAAATTTTATTGGAAATTTAAATGTCGATTCCATTTTTCGTGTTGCTTCAGGTTTCAACTTGTCAATCATTTCTAAGGATTCTGACATTTGCTCATCACTTTTAGATGAAGTTGGAATTTATCAAAAAAATCAATTATCAAAAAAAGTAAATGTCTAAAAAATGTGTTTCATGGAAATTTTAACGCCATTTTTTTTTAGTAAAATTATTTCTTTGGTTTGTAACTAATAAATCAATAATATTTTAATTATAAAATATTAAATATATTTAAGAAAGAAAATAAAATTGATAACATTTTGTTTTAATTGGTGGATGTTTATATTTTTTATAGAGATAATTCAGGAGGCGTATCTTAGAATAACGTAGGAAAAAATTTGAAAATAAATTTCCTAACATTGAAATGTTATAATTAATTAAAATATGTTGAAATGAATTATATTAAATAATTATTCAATATTTAGCAAAAATTTTATTGTTTTTATTATTTCTAATTTTATATTTTTTTAAATAAAATGGACACACAAACCTTTTTTTATTTAAAAAGTATTAGCATGATAGCTATAATTTTGAAATTATATTTTTCAAAAAAAATTATTTTTAAAAAGAACTTTCTACTTAAAATAGTCAATGAAGGATTTTAATTTTACTGTTAATCTTAAATCTTAAATTAACGCTGTGAGTTGTCCAGTGTTGAATAAACATGAATTGAAAATCTCGCTAAACCAAATTTCTTTTGTTGTTAAACAAAAATGTCTGTTTATTTATTTAGGAAATGAAAATATTTTAAATAAAATCATTGGAATGGCATCTGTGTTTTCAGAATTTTAATTACTATTTATTAGTAGGAGAAAAAATAATTTTTTCGAAAATTAATTTTTTTTTAATATTTTAATTGCAGTAATTGTTATAATTTTAAATATAAATTTATTAAATAAATAATTTATGATTAAAATATTTACTAAGTGGATTCATTACTAAAGAGTTCAAATGGTTCGTTAATTATGAAAAAGCAACAAAAAAGTTGGCATTAAGGTTTTGTAAGGAGTTGTTCTGTCACAATTTGCTATTTACGTTAGAATTATCAGATGACTTTAACTTGGAAAACTGTTTTAATGTAGAAATCAAAAAAAGATTGTCTTTCAATTTTTTGAAATCTATGGACTATAATCTTGATTTCTCTTTCACCGAAAGTTCTTTCTTTTAAATTATTCTTTTGTTATGTTAAAATGCATGACATAATATACACTATAATGTTATATCATTTCGATTTTTAATGTGTGACTAGCAGAATAAAATGTACATAATACTTGAACCATACAATAACGCCAGCTCTGGCGTTTTTTGTAATGGCTCCGAGAAAAAATATATATATATATATATATATATATACTTATTTTACAAATAATATATCACAAAGTTAAATAGTTAAAGTTCAAAGTGATTCAAATGTATATTATAAGTGCTCAGAAAAGATTGTATCCATTTATTCAAAAAACATATTTGTTTATTTATTAATTATTATTATGTCAAATATTAAGATATATTTTAGCATTCTTTTTGAAAGTTTTAAATATTTACTTTTGAATTTATTTATTATCATTTTATGTTCTGTTCAAAACCTTTAATTAAACTCATCATGAAGTTCTTTGGTCTTTGGTTAAGGATGATTTGTAGCCTTTCATCTTGTTAGCGAAATTTCGTTTTAACAACATTTTCCAGGTTATGTAAAATTTCGAACAACATTTATTTACATCCTATGGTCGGTCTTCCATTTAAATGTGCTATTTACTTCTTTTACATAAACTCCTAAAGGAGCCGTATGCTTTATTTTCACAGCTTTTGTTAATTGAAAATGCAAAATATTGAAATGATTACATTTTTGATTTTTATGGAACATGAAATCTTTAAACATAAATGATTTTTTTTATATATTTTCCATCAGAAAAGACTTTACTATGTTTGCAATTTTTTAGAAAGAATATGATTTTGCTTTTTTTATTATAAAATAAATTTTGGTTGGTTTAAACAATATATTTAAATTATTATTTTCATATTATCTGTAATATTATCATGGGTTTCTTGAAATTATTAGTATTTAAACATTCATTTTACCGAATATAATTTTACAAATTAATTTTTAATTTAAAAGCAAAAGGTATTTAAAATAAAAAAACCGGTGCATATAGTAATATTATTGAATTAAGAATATTTTATTTTCAATGCATTTTTGGAATTATTCAAATACTTTTTTTGTTTTTTTAAACCTCTTAATTTTTTTAGCTTTTTCTTTTTATGATTTTTTTTAATAATCTTAGGATTAAATATCCATCGAAATATTGGACAAATATTTATCGTACAAAGATTAAGTACTTTTTTTTATATATAAAAAGATACCTTTTTCGGTGAAATTTGTATATTTTTTCTTTTTAAAGAATTTTTAATTGATTTTAAAAATTCTGAGCACGCCATCTTTTTTATATATCAATGTTTTGTTATATATTTAACATGAATTTTCGACAGACTATTTTTCAAGTGTTTTTGAAAATAAATTTTGGAAAGTAACATTAATTTACTATTTAAAAGAGTGAAAGTAAAGTTAATTGTGAATGAAACCAATATGAAAGTTGAAAGACATTTTAAAAAATAGTGATTCTTAAAATAAAATATTTATTTTATCAGTGTTTTAATTTGAAACATTTAATTTAATTATTTTAAATGGAATATTTTTTCCTTTAACAAGTTTCTTGTGACGATATTTAGAGAGTTTAGATGACCTTTTATAGAAAAAACCTTAAAGGGCTTGAAAAAAATTGCAAAAATAGAAAATAATCTGTTTATTTGTTATCATTATTTGTTATAAATTTGGAATGTTATTATTTATTTTTATGATAACTTAAAAGGCTTTTTATGAACTGCATATCATGTTGCGTACAATTCCGAACCATAAATTAGTACATCAGATGGTGACTAAAACTGTAGGTTCACTTATTAGTAGTAAGTGAAAATTATTTATATATTCATAAATTTTTTTTTATTTTTTACATTAAAACGTTATTTCATACAGTTTGAAAAATTAAATAAATGCCAAATTCCGGTGTTGTTGTTGTTTTTTTATCTTTAATATAAAATATGAAAATTATATTATTAAGAAATTCTTCAGATAAACTGTAATCAACATGGATCCAATTATATGGTGTCGAATTTGATGGCTGTCTATAATATACAACATGCAGATTACAGTTAAAATTAGAAATTACGATCTGGAAAATAATTAACTTTACTATTTTAAACCCTAATGAATATAATTCGCTTTTTTAGAAAAATATTATTCAAAATTTATTGACTTATATCCAACGATATACGGTATTATTTATAATAAAGAATTTAAATTATTAAAAGCTTTTTCCTACTGTAAAAAAATATTTAGCTTGTTTTGGGGAAAAGAAAATATTCTCCCTAAAAAGAAATTAAATATTTTATTGATAGTATTATTGTATTATTTAAAACCATCAAAAACATTGGCATTGAATTAATAAATAAAATAAAGCACCAGTCCAACATTTATATTATACTACAATTTATTTCGACAGATTCACTGTAATCGTCAGGTAGATATGAACTTGAAACTATATAGAATAAATCACTTTTATTTACACTGATTTCTTTTTTTATATTTTAAAAATATTTTACTGAAAACTATAAATTCTATTTTTATAAATTTCAAGCTTTAAAAATTTTATAATCTTTTCAAAGCCGAGACTTTAACAAAATTTTAAAAAATTTCTCAATAAAATATTTTAAAATTTTAAATAAAACTATTTTGCATTTATTTTATCCTGCATCACAAAATTGCATTTACTAATATCAATCGATTTGCTAAGTCAACTGTGATCGAGAACTTTAGAGTGGAAATGACGGGCAGTCATTCCAATGTATGTGGCATTGCACCGATGACATTAATGTTGAAAACCAAGATCCAAACAAAATATTGTATTATTTGATGAATTATATTATTAGATGAAAAATCCTTTTTATAACAGCAGATCATTTTTTTCAATATATTTAGATAATATGCAAACAGTCATCGTTTTTCCTTTTAAAATGCATACCTTAAAAGATTGTAACAATATAACGCTTTATTGAATTTTTACAAGCTTTCTTTTCAAACAAAAAATATCAAACATACGTTTCACTACTCTATCACAGAAGAATATCAGTTCTTTCTTCTACTCTGTAAACATTATTCTTAAAGGGACTGTTTGTTAGCGAATTGTACCATATCCTATATTTATACTTTCCACTGACTATACGTTCTGAAAGGGGTTATATTATATTTTGATCACGATCTTTTGTGTAATTTTTGAGGACGGACGTTTTCTTCTTCATATTCTTTTACAATTCTAACTTCATTATGTCTCTTTTCTGTTTTTAATATAATTTCATTATTTTTACATTTTTTTGATATCATCCAACTTTGAATAGTCGCTCACGCTTTAATAAACAATTTTTAAACAAGAGAAATAGGTAAACTTTTCTATATATTTACAAACTTTTTCCGTCTACTTTGATTTTGTTAAATTCAAATCTGACTTTAATAAATTTAATTTGGAAATTATTATTTTATTTATTAAAATACATTAAAACACCAAAGTTTGTTTAAATACTAAATATAAATTATATAAATAAGGTTATTCTTCAATAATATAATTAATAATGTTACTTTGAATATAGCGTGACAAATTTCTGAAATATCCTTCATACTCAAATCTTTTCCATTCTCAATTGCTCGAATTAATTCAATCTCGTTATTGCTATTGGCTTTTCTGGTGTGTTCCTTCCATTTACTAAACAGGTTTTCAATCGGATTCAAAATTGAGCTATAATGGGGCAAATAGTCGAGATTATTTCCTCCGTTCTGATTAAGAGTCTGAACCGCCTAACTCCTGTGAAACGTAACATTTTTCATGATAAAAACAAAGTTTATCATGTTTCTTCTGCGCAAATTTAACATTAATCCGGTAAGATAATCAAGAAACGTTTGAGTATTAAATAAGGGTTGACACCTATATTACACTATGCCTTTTACATTTATAGCACATAAATGCTCAAATTTCATGTTATAATATTGTCTACGGTGATAGTAGCCAGACTTCCTACATGTGATCTTTCCCTTGTAACTCTTGTACAAACCTGAAAACCCACCTTATCAATAACAATAATCTCTCTGGCACCATACGTAGATGGCAAGTCAATATATCTTAGAGCGTATTCCCTACGTCCTTCGATCATATTTGAAACATTGCGACACACAGGAATCAAGGATTTCCTTTTCAAATATTAATGAAAATTCTTGATATATCGAAAAATTTAGGAGCAGACACTAATATTTTGAACATTGTTAGAATTCTATTCTTTATAGATAAGAGGCTTAAAGTACAATCTTCATCAAGCAATGTTTTAATCAGGAGTTTTATTCATCATTCAATTTCATTTTACGAGCTCCATCTCAAACGCTTGCAAATCATTTTACACAATGTTTATATTGTTTTATTATGCCAATAATTGTCGGCTTCTTCAAACCCAGAATCTAAGGTGTACTAGCCACTCTGTTTCCAGCAACGTATGAATCTATAATTCTTGATCTATCAGTATCACTTTTTGTAAAAGATCTTCTAGGGATAATTGCTAGGACTTGAAGTACTGGGAATGTATTTAATGTCAGCAAAATATCGGATTCAGCATTGATCAAGGTTCAAGTTGTATATTTATTCCGGTTGTCCGTTGTTGCAAAAAGAACTGAATCATTGCCGAGATTGAAACTAATTGGCATATAAGTCTCGCTCTCTTGATGTTTGAATTTATTGAAATCAAATTTGGACTTAAAAAAGTTACATTCGAACTTAACAAAATCAGATTAGTCTGAAAATCCCTGTACCTTATACAAACTTCAACTAGAAAAAAAATTTTGCTTTGAAATTAATGTTCTCTTTTATGTATGATTTTATAAGTTTTTGAAAGACTTATTGTTGCATATAAGTGATTAATGGGATTACTATGTACATAATTCTATTAAAAGTTCGTAGTTAAATGACGATTTTATTTTTTGCATACAAAAATTAAAATTAAAATCAGAATATTAGTATTTTTTATTTCAAATGTAAAAAAATTTCTTATTTAATAAAATTAAATCTTTAAATTTTTTAATTTCCTTTAAACTTTTTTTATTTAATAATATCAAAATTGCAATAACAACTTACACAGTTGTCAATTTTATTATAAAATAATAGTTTTACAAATTATAGTTTATAATTAATTACAAAAAGATACACAGACATTGAAAAAATATAAAAGTATTTTAATAAATTACTGCAGAAAATATTCAATTATAAAATAAAACATTCTCTATAAAAATGAATTGATTAATGTGATTGGTTCAAAATATTTTTTTCAGATTTTTGGCTTCTTGCAAACAAAGGAAACTTTTTTTAATAAATAGCTTAATTTAAATATAAATTTTAATTTTATAAATTATATTTATCATAATTTTTATGTAAAATAAAGCGAAAATCATTTTTGTAAAAATTGATTCAATATTGAAAAATATTTTTTTAAAGAAAGTTAAATAATATTTTGACATCATTAAAACAAAAGTTAATAAAGTTTATTTAATTAGAATAATAAATTAACTGAAAATGTCAATATTTATTAGTGTCAATACTAAAACAAGAAAGATTATTCTAATTAAAGTATAAACAGAAAAAAAAGAATTTTGAAGACCAATAAATAATTTTTCGATTTGGATTGGATTTCAATGATATTTACACAGAAAACTGCAAACTTAGTCAAACAGTCATTGCATATAGATGATTGACGGACCAAACAAACCAGCAATTTAGGTGTGATATAGAAAAACGGAAAACTTTCTTGAATTCGATTTATAATAAAGTGAAGAGTTTTGTATTGTTTAGAGTGTTAAAAATTATTTTTTGCAATATCAAAAATAAAAAAAAATTTTTAAAAAAATAAAAATTACCATGGCTCATTTGAACTGCTAGAAATTTCCTCCAACGATGAGAATTCGTTTTTGATGTCTTCATCTGTCGATTCAGTGAAGGAATGATTTGATAAATTTTTTCCATTCATATTGTCTTTTTCTTGGAGTAACATTAACTGAAAAGAAGTAAACTGTTTTGTGCTTTCTTTTTGTTTCAGCGATACGTTAAAACAACAATCAAATATAAAGAATATATCAACTGACAAAAACCAGAGAGAATCAAAATTCGTCAAAAAATCATCGTCGATTTGAATTGTTAAAAATTAATTTTGTCGAAAAAAAATAATATCTAACGCGTTTATTATGCGGCTGAGAACTTGGTATTTATACGGTAGAAAATCTGATTCATCAGCCAATAGAAATTGTGCATTTTGTCAGAATTCTCTCAGTGTTATTTTCTAGCATCAAAATTTCTGTAGTGCTTTTTTATTTTTAAAACAGTGTAAAAGTTGTTCAAACTCTGAGAAATGAAGTTTTCTTGTATAATACGCTTTCGTTAATTGCCAAAAGAAATATTCGAAGCATTCCTAATTCAACACGATTTTATTTGAGTAGAAAGATAGGAAAAAAAAAGTGAGAGAGCCATTAAAAGGCTGCATAATAATAGAATTTGTCTATTCTTACAGAATTGGATTTTCTGTTTAATCTAGACCCATGCCTGTCATTTTGCCTACTTTGCGTTTTTTTCCCTATCTCCCTGTAACTCATATCAGATGCATTCTGATGTAAAGGATAAAATATTCCCTGATTAGAATTGTGTTTCGTTGAAGTCTATTTTTGCAGCCCTGCTCAGCTCATTCAAACAACACGCCAACGAAATTAAAATATTAATATTATTACAAATAGAAAAAAAAGATGCCTCATACATGCAGACTCTACACACTTGATTTTCATTGTAGAGTTTTGAGAAAACTTGTTTGATTTTGATATGGATAACATCGTCAATTCTCATTATAGGAATTGCATTTTAGAAATTTAAATGATCAAAATTTTCTAAAAAAATTAAGGATAATTTTATTAATAAATATATGACGATCATTTGAAATTATTTATTTATATTTTTGATTTTGTTTTTATCAATTAATTAAATATATCAGTTATTTAGTTTTAAAGGGAATTTAAACAAATAAAATTTAGTTCAATCTGTTTAAGTCATTTTATTGTTTATTCATTATTAGAAAAAACAATAAATTTATATATTTTGCATATTTTGGCCTAGGACGAGTTAAAGCTGACTGTAAATTTGAAAATGCGATTGACTTCTAAGGGTTGAAAATATAATCACCATGTATAATATAAATTCAAGTTTTCTGTCTTTAATCCTTACAAATCAGTCAATTACCTAGTTAATATTAATTTCCAAATTTCTATGAATTCTAAGTAATTACAATCCTGCAAATCTTTCTTCAGTCTTTTGACTTCTCAAGTAAGTTTTTAACCTCTTCAAAGTGAAGAAGATCTACTCGGTGGAAGCAACACTTACTGGTTGAGTGTAGTGGTAAGTAGCTAATTGAGATTGAGGGGAGAACATGTTCACATTCAATATTAAAATGGTTTTATTCAAAAATGAGGCTAAGCAACAAGATTGCTGAACAGACTTGAGAAAGCCGTTATTTTAAAATCTTTGCGTTTTAACGCGAAACTTTCCGAGATTTGATTGACGTTTTAAAGGAGAGCAGATTCGTCAAGAGTTGTCCAGTTTTTGAGAATAAAAATGTTGAAGTCCAAAGATTTTGTCAATTTTTCTGAAAAGTGGTTTGTAATGTCTATATAAATATTGTCGAGCATTTGGATATATATTGTGTTCTTGTAATAATCTTCAGAGTCAAAGTTAAGAACGCTACTAAAATTACTTTGTCGATTCGTTTTGTCTTGATATTTCAACAGATATATCTAGTTTACTGCAAATGTTCAAAACGTTTTGAAAAATAATCGAAAAGTCTGAGTCGCAGTTGTTTCGCATCTCCTTCAAGGGTTTCAGTCAATTAAATCTCGGGCACGCAAGACATCAAGAGAAGGTTTTTGTAAAATTTGGCTGAAAGATAAAAACAAATGGAGCACGACGAAATCTGAGCAAGGCAATGCAATTAAAAATTCAAATCGAGTTAAAATTGCTGTTAACAATCGAGTTTTGCTGGAAGCAGTAATATTTTACCGGTCAGAAATTTCATCAAGAATTTCAACAGTAGTTTAAAAGCTACTGCAAAGCTTACTAAATGCATCAATTCATGTGCAAATAAATGAATATTTTTTCACTCTGGTTCAGACAGTTAAACCTATTAGAAAATATTCCCATAATAATTTTACTTTAAATATATTTTATTGTACAGAAAAATGCCAATTTTTCGCTTCAATAAACATGGAACTACCTTCAAGTCTGAAATAACATAAAACAAACCACGTGTCATTGGATTAAAACTAACCCTGTTTATGAAGATGCAATAAAATAACGATATGTTTATGGTAAACTTGTCTGTACATCTGTGTAGGTTGAGTAGTAAAAATTAATCTTAATAAATGATGATTGTTTTCTTATCTTGTTTTTTTCGGATAAGTAATATGTACAGTTATGAACACAAAAATTAGAACGATTGTTTTATTTGGACTTATTTTAGTTCCAAGAAAGCAACTTCAGGATATTCTTGAGAGTATAGCTCCCATCACCTTTCCCTAAAAGTTCCGTCCTTCATCTGCGCTTGATCTAGATCCATTCGTTAAATTATAATATTGTTTTAAAAAGATGAGTTATAGATTTTGAATAAATTAATAATATCAATGTCATAATGAATCCAACAAATATTTGAGCTTCAATGTGAAACTCAATTGAACTACAGTATCAACGTTGTTGCAAGAGATACAGATTCCATCTTCTTGAAAAATAAAAATTGAAAATTAAACAAATCTTTAACATCAATGATTTCAAACAATCTATTGGATTCATCTAATTAATATATATTTAAAATAAATAATTGGACTCTGTTACTCGAAAATTTGAAAATGAGATTAACGGTACTAGTTACAAAGAGTGAATATTTCTGTGACCAAAATATTATAGATTACTAGAATACGACGAATACAACGAAAGCAAAAATGATAACATTAAACACCAGTCTTATCTTGACTATATATTGGAATAGAAATACCTAAGAAAATACCTCATTTTGGATTGATGATCAATTTGATGAGTAGTTTGATGAGTAGACTGTGAGCAGTCGTGTGAGTTAACTAAGTTAAATTATTAATTTTAAATTTCAAATGTTTTGATTTTAATGGCTAATTTAAAGTAAATATGAATTAATAAATGACTTATGATTTTGAATTAAACGAAAATGTTTTAACGACATCTAACCCTGTTGATTTGATTTTCACGAAATTTATGTCAGTCTTATTTCAACTGTTTTAAGCGTTAACCACATGTAATTATGGAAACATTTTTTGATCACAAAAGGTAAATTGCATTTTTTGACGCTTTCCCTAAACGTCCGATGTTGCTAATTTGCATCATAGACCTAAACATTATGAACCACTGCCTTTGAAGTAATCATGATTATTTCTTAACTATGTTTAAGCAAAAGATAACGTCTATTCAAAGATTAATTTTCATTTTATGAATTAATTTATATTTATTAATTATTGAATATTAATTAAAATAAAAAATACAAAAAATTCACAAACTCTCATAATCAATCATTATTTATTTTATTTTCCAAAGTTCTCAAAATAAAAATAAATTCTCAATTTACGTTGTTTCGACGGGATTTAATTAAGACTATTTAGCGACAAAACTTTGAGGATAAGATTTCCAATTTTCATCAAGCAAATTAAATGCGGATCATTAGATGATCTGTCTATCAAACTTTTAAGAGATCTTAGGGTACAAATAGTTTCAATTTCAATATTGTCACGTAACAGACAATGATCCAATCTTTAATATGGAATGTTAGAATAAATAATTGGAGGAAATTTATCCAATTATGTCAAATTTGATCAAAGAAATTTATTTGAAATTATGAAAAAATATAAATTATCAATTAAATTTATTTTTCTCTCAAAGTTAACTTAGTAGTAGTAGTTGCAGTAATATTATTATTATTATTATTATTATTATTATTATTATTATTATTATTATTATTATTATTATTATTATTATTATTATTATTATTATTATTATTATTATTATTATTATTATTATTATTATTATTATTATTATTATTATTATTATTATTATTATATTTATACAATCAAATTCTCTTTTATATTAAAAATAGTTTTATTTCATTTTCTAAGTGTTGCTGAATTAAAGTAAAAATTGAAAAAATATTGAATTGCATTAAGTAGTTTTTCCTTGACCGACATGATAAAGCATTAAAATATTTCTTTTTATAAAAAAAATCTCTCACTGGATTAGGATTATATTACATAAATTATAGAAATATGGTTTAATATGTCATTTGCAAATTATGTTCAGTCACAAAGATAAGAAGAATAATATTAAAATTCATATATAAAGACTCATTACCCAGATTGTCTTATTTTTATAATGTGTAGATATGAAATAAATATGCTAAATTATGTTGAAGTTATTATTATTATTATTATTATTATTATTATTATTATTATTATTATTATTATTATTATTATTATTATTATTATTATTATTAGTATTATTATTATTATTATTATTATTATTATTATTATTATTATTATTATTATTATTATTATTATTATTTTATTATTATTATTATATTTTCTACAAAATTTGACTATGAATCAGGTTTATTTAAGGTATTAATTTGAAAAAGGCTCTGCCGAAAATTCGAGAATACCTTAAATAAATCTGATTCATAGTCAAATTTGTAGAAAATATTATGTCACTTATAAAGAAATAAGAGATGAAACACAAAAAAAAGTCCTTATAATATTATTATTACACTAGAGCCTCGAGTTGCGTCGTTAATGCGTTACAATAAATCGCGACGCATCTCGAAACAGCGCAATTCGAATTTTAAATTTGTATACATTTGTACCTGTTTTTATATAATAGGTTCCGATATAATCTGAAATCCAATGTTTTTTTAAAAAAACATTAGTTATATTGCTACATATTTAAATAAAAAATAGGTATGAATAGATTAACTATTATTTAATAAGTTTTATTAAACCAAAAACTAATGCAAACAATAATAGAATTTTAAAATAATGTAAAATAATGAAACAACATAAATTTATAGAATTTATTCAGATTCTAATTCATACGTTGGTTCAGGATTTGGCGTTTGCTTCTCTTTTGGTTGTTTTATTATAAAATTATTTGAACAGCCTTTTGTTTTTTATCCAAGTAATTTTTTTATAACAGCTGATGGAGGCCTCTACAGCTTGAGTAACCTTTGGACTTTGATCAGCATCTGGATCTTCTGCAACAAATATTTCTAATGCTTCAGATATTAATTTAATTGCTTTCCCCATACCCTTTGTTGTTAATTGTTTCACTTCTGGTACTTCTACGGAATTGTCGTCATTCTCATAAATATTTTGAGCCATTTCAATTAAATCTGCGGTGCTGACATCAAAATCTCTTCTACATTTAAAATTTCATCGAAATCAGCCTAGTCCAATCCTTCGAAATGAGCTTCTTGGGCTAAGTTAACTATTTCTGTCCAAACTAATGGCACATCGTCAACTTCCGTAAACGTTGCTGTACATTCTGGCCATATTTTTCGCCATACATCATTCATACAAGAGGATTTTACTTCTGCCCATGAATCACCAATATTTTTCACAGCTTTCAATATATTGTAGTTTTTCCAAAATACAGCCATAGATGTCTTTTCATCCGCATCGGCAGCATGCAGTAGCTGTTTAAATGTCTAGCGAATATAATATGACTTAAAATTTGAGATTACTCCTTGATCCATTGGTTGAATAAGTGAAGTTGTGTTTCGAGGTATAAATAAATATTTTACATTATTTGATAGATCATTTATATATGTTGGATGTCCTGGTGCATTATCCAGTAGTACCAATATTTTAAAAGTCAAATTTTCCCGTTTGCAATAGTTTTTGAACTCAGGAATGGCGCATTTGCTCAACCAATTAACAAACAAAGAACCAGTGACCCAAGCTTTTTTATTAGATCTCCAATTCACAGGAAGATTTCTTTTATCAACACCTTTTAGAGCTCTTGGATTCTCAGCTCGATAAATTAACAATGGTTTTAGTTTGAAGTCACCATTGGCATTGCCTCCAAGAAGTAAAGTTAGGCGATCTTTACTTACTTTAAAGCCAGGTGCAGAAGATTCTGTTTTTGAAATATATGTTCTTTTCGGCAGACGTTTCCAAAACAAACCTGTTTCATCAATATTAAACACCTGTTTAGAACTGTAGCCACCTTCCTGTATAACAGCCTTCAATATTTTATTAAAATCATTTGCTGCTGCGAGATCTGCACTAGCTGCCTCACCTTTTAAACAAATGTTGTGTAGATTTCCGCGAAATTTAAAACGCTCAAACCATCCACCACTAGCGTTAAATTGTTCATAAATTGCTTTATTCGATATTGGAAGTTTTTCTTGCAGATCATCGTAAATAGATTTAGTTTTGGCTTGAATAACCATTTTGCTCAGTGGCATACTTTTTTGAGTTTGATGATCAATCCAAATTAAAATTAGTGATTCCATTTTAACTATTAATGCATTTCGATTTATAAAAGTACTTTTTAATTGGGAATCTGTTACTGCTTCATATAATGTTTTGATTTATTTTGCATCGCGATTGCAGATAGTTCTTACTGTTGTTGGAGCTAGCCCGAGAGCTCTACCAATGAAAACCGCTTTTTCTCCCGCTTGAAAACTTTGTAAAATATCATGTTTTACGTTCAAAGATATTACTTTTTTATTTCTTTTCGTAGATTTTTTTACCATTTTCATCTGACGATCGTTTACGATTCATAACCCTATTCTACAATAGGGCAATAAAAAACATTTCAAAAAATCAATTATAAACCCAAAAAATAATAAAAAACAATAAACAAAATGTAATACCTTTGAGAAATGTATATATATTATAATTGATTTTTTAAAATTTAAAAAAATTATTATTAAAAAACCAAGAAACACTTAAACGTTATAAGTTATACAAACAACTAAGAACTAAACTTTTATACTAATAAATACTGAATAAAAAATTATTTTATTTGCAGATGCATTCAAAAATAAATCATGGCGTTCTAGTTTCGGTTTAAATTTTAATTTTTGAATATAGACGTTATTCTATTTTTTGATTAAATTTTATTTTAAAACTTTTTTTCGACGCATTTCGAAAATTAGCAACGCAACTCAAAATTAGGTTATCAAAATTTTTGTGGCGCAACTCGAAAGGACGCGAGTTTGAACAACGCAACTCGAGGCTCTATTGTATTATTATTATTATTATTATTATTATTATTATTATTATTATTATTATTATTATTATTATTATTATTATTATTATAAAAAGAAGAATTTGTTAAATAATATTTATTCAAGATAATTCAACTTGAAACATGCAATTGTTTGATTTTACATCGTTTCATTGAACACAAACCTTCCCGCATCAGTTATAACTCATCAAGGTCACAGTGTCATGACTATATAATTAGTTTATAGTAAATGATCATATCACCTTTCAATTAATCGTATTTTTATATAAAAATTATAATAATAATTATCATCATTATTATTATTGTAGGTGAAAATAAATGTATTTAAATTGTAACTTATTTATTCGGGCTATATTTTAGACACCACGTAACATGAAAATTTTTAATTCGCATTTTCTACTTGCAAGGAAATTATCATCTCACTTTTCAATTAATCTTATTTTTATGTAATAATTATAATAATAATAATTATCATAATTAATAAAGAACAGATTTACGAAGTAAGAAATATTGGTCCTGCACATTCTTAAGCTTTTCAGTGCTTATATGTCTCCATGAAGTAGTTAGAGAGCCAATAGTGAAAATCAAAACAACTTCTATGTCTTAAAAATATTCGCGATTTTGAAGCCTAAAAACAACTAGCTATACGCAAAAATCGAAATTTGAATTACTTAAAATAAATTAATTTAATATTAAATCTATACTTAGATGTATTTCACTGTCAAATATGATTTTTTCTTTTGTTGGTCGTACGGGAAGACTCTCATAAAGAAATCACACGCTACCGATCGTTAACATTATACTCTCCATTCCAGGGTTCCCTTACAGCGTACGCCTCATGACTTTAGTTCACTGATACGCACCCATGGCCGAAACCATGTTGGTACTGTGCGTAACAGCCGAAAGCTATTTGAGCAGGTGAGAATTGTTTCCAATGCTACTCCTCAAATAACCCTCGTTTCCCAGTTCCTAGCGCCCGATAGAAGGTCTTACGCTTCGTATGCTGATTTTACACGTCCGAAATAACAGGAATTACGCGATTTTGGAGTGAGAATTGCGAGAACCTTCGTTTTAATTTAATTCGATAATTCCCACTAATAAAAAGTTTGTCCTTAGATTTATTCCTATCTCTATGCGAGAAACATTTTATCCCACTATCCAGTTTAAGTCAGTTCATACAAGACATAAAAATTTAATACTACGACAGTAAAATATATTATTCAATAATAAATTAAGACCAAAATACAGCACAAAGAGAATAGACACACAGTATTATGAAACATATTGTTAAGCTAGAGGAGTTCAGATTTACATTAGCTCAAAATGTTCAGTTAGGCTAACGCTTCAATCTTCCAAATCAATATCAATTGGTAGACAACGTCGTTTCGGTTGTCTACGCCTTATGCTTGATGTAGTTGGGCTGGTATGCTCCGGGGTTGAGGTTGACGGCTCTTTTTCCGAGCGAGTACTAGAGGGAACCTGTCCACTCAGGACAGCAATCTCGTCGGGAGTGAATTTCTAATATTAGATTCATGCTGGGAACTTCAAATTGCCACTAAGTCGATGTACACTGGAGGAAGTGGTGAGTAAGTTGTCGGAGACAGAGCATACACTATGTCCGGGTCCTTCTCCGGAAACTCAAATTCAGTATAGGCCGTGGGCGGGTCATTTACTCCGGCCGGCGTTCCAGATTCTCGTTGATTCGCAGTAGATTCACCTCCGCTCTCTGCTTGCGGTGCCTGTGTATGTGCAGTGACCATTTTCTCAATTTTCATCTTTTTATTTTTGGTAATTTTGCTTTAATTTTGGCTCTAAGCCCAACACTTTTATGGGACGGCCTTAATCCCAACTAAGTTCGCTAAATTTAGGTTTTACCGAATTTTATTGTTTATTAATTTTTTAGAATTTTTTTAGAATATTTTATTTTTTTTAAAGTTTAAATTAAATTGTTAAAACTAATAAATTTAAAATTTTTTTAATATATATTTTTAATTTTAAACGAAGTTTAATCTATTTATTGACAGCTTGGAATATAAATTTAAAATAAATAAATCCACACTATTCGTGATCCAATGAACCGTCAAGTTAAAAATATGGAGATTATCAATGATCTTGGTTTGAAGATTTTAATTAAAATTATTTTGATGTCAAAAAGTTTTATTTGCATTAGCAGCTGAGATTTAATTTCTGTCGGAAAAAAGAAATCGGTTTCGATATATAGTTTAAAATTGAATATTAAAATTCAGAAAGGTTTTTATTTAGTAAAAGTCGCAATTAGTGGTTTGTAAGTGACAATGACAGTTGTCAACTGATAGTGGCAGATATGAACTGCCACACTGACACAAAATTTCTACAGAAAATATAAATATATTATTTATTTCGAGGAAAATATTTATTTTCAGCTGTTTTTTCATATGTTAGAATTTAAATTTTATTTATTCATTCAGAATTCGAATTTTATAATATTTTTACATGTGTTTGATTTATTATTTACTATTAAAACAACAAACAAAAATTAATGAATTTTAATTATTATTATTAATCATTATTTAATAATTTGTTGAATTTTTTTATTAATTTCTAAGTTGGTAATTTTCATACTTTTCTAAAAATTGCATTTTTCTGATTTCGGTCTTGAAGGAATAACTTTTGTTTTACTAAAGCAATCAGCCCTTACTTCCTAAACTATTATCTATTTAAAATAGTTCTAACTTTTTATCATAATAATTTCAATTAAAAATTTTATTTTATTTTTAAAATACATATACAACTGTTTTCTTTTATTTAGCATACAATATATTAAAACAAAACAATAGTTAAGTTAATATTTTCATCATTTTTTCAGCTAGTTTTATCAAATAATAACCTTTAGAAAAAATAATTTAGTTCGGGTAATTAGTTAAAAATGGACTAACTTTGAGTGGCTCTATAAATTATTGAAAATTACCTTAATTATATTTCATGCTTTATATTTCTTTGACCCTGTTTAATTATTTTTAAATAAAATTAAAATCCTTCAAATTCTGGTGTGTTATCTAATTACAAAAGAATCATATCGTTTAATGTGCAAATAGTGCAAAATCTTGTAAAATATTTCACGTGCCTCAAGGCCTTGGTCAAAAAAAGAAGAGTTTTTTGTAAGGCAGTAGCCAGAAAAATAGGTTTTGAGATGTGTTTAAACTCATTAGACAACCCCCTCACGGCCTTTGTTAAAATGTATATGAGACATTGCTTCTTTAAATTCTTATTATACTTGTGACGAGTCAGTATTCTCAAAACTATTTAAATTGAAATAATATCTAAATTAAATTATAGTAAAAATATTTATGCACAGATAAAGAAAATAAAATTAATTATAATTATAATAAATTTATAATTAATTATAAATAATTTATAATTAATTTCGATCACGCATATACATCTTGTTTATCCTAATTTAATGTCATTTCAAACATAAAATAAAAACGTTTAATTTTGCAAAAACTAATTCATCTTCAAATTATCAGAGTGGAGATTTTAAAATTGCAATCATACAAGAAGATATTGATTCGAGAAATATGAATTACTTCAATTCAAACGATTAATTTGATACAAAATCAATCTAATGAAATGTGTGAACAAACTAAATATTAAGTCTTAAGAGCTAATACTAAAACTTTACATATTTTTTGATTTGGTTCTTGAAGGTACATTTTGTTTTACTAAAGCAATCAACCCCTATTTCACAAACTATTACAAAATTCTTAATTCAAAATACACCCAATTCTACTAAAAAATATTTTCTATAATTCAAAAATCAATAAAATTTATAATTTTATTACACTGTATTACAGGATTGTATTTTGCTCAAAGAAATAGATTTTCTCCATTAAAAATACAATCGTGTAATAAAACACATAACCAATGTAATTATCAAAAACATTTTAGCATTCGATAGAACCCAGATAAGTTTTTTTTAAAAATTCAAAAGATTTTATTTACTAATAATGTTTTACTTAATTCAAATTTTCATTTAATTTGAAGTATAAAATAAATGTTAAAAATAAATATTAAATTAAATTTAAATAATTACATAAAACTTATTTATAAATGAAATCAAAAATATTAATTTAAAATTGCCAGATAAAATGTCAAATGGAAAATAAATTTTACTGGCTTACAGTGTGATAAACCGACTACAAAATGCAAAAGAACGAAACCAGGTGTAATAATATTATAAGGGTATTTAATATTTAGTAAAGTAAATGTATCGCCAATAATATAAATTAATTAATTTCTAAAATATTTTACATGATATAATTATGCAAGTCATTTGTAAATATTATTCAAATTGTTATTATTTCAAGCAACTCAACCGATGAATCATTAGTTTGTTGTTTTAATTAAACATTAATCATTTGTCTTTGACAACTGTTTTAATGCGTTCAATTATTTTCCCTTAATTTATCTTAGTTGATTATTACTTTTTCATATGTCTTCAGTTTATGTTTTCGGTTTTTTATTTAAATTTATTTGATATTGAAACTTTAAAATGTATCGGTGTTTGGTAGTTTTTTAACAAACGAAAAATTTATTAAAAAGTAATTAAATTATATAAAGTTTTAAAAATCAGAATATTTGAGAAGGGAAAAGGATATCAGATGGTAGTTTATAATTTAAATAAATGTCAAACAATTAGGAAGTATGAACGTAAAAATGCAAGCTGGTTAATTAATTAATTAAAAAAATTATTTATTTCATCAATTATCACAAAATAAAAAAACTAATATCGGTTTCAAGTATTTCAAGTTTTAAAGTAATTAAACAAACAAAAGATGTTATTTCGAATGAAAGTACATAGGAAGAAACTAGAAAAGCTGGGAGTTAAACTGGATGTCGAAACTCCGTAACAAAGGTTTTAAAAGCATTGGAAACTTAATTACAGCTGAGTCGAATGAAGTTAAGTAAAATTGTGGTAGGTAGGAATGACTTTTTTTAGTGTAATTTTGTAGAACAGTAACTTATCTAGAACTTATCTATCAATTGTGCTGAGGAGGTGAACAAAAAATTCAAAACTTTTATCAATACATTTAACCATACAATAAAGTACAAGATATAACAATGATATCCTGAAAATAAAGTTTGAGGATCATTTCAAACGTAATTAAATTCAACATTGAAAAATGCAACTTACTATATTTTGGAAATTCTGCAACTGCCGATTATGAATTGGCCGTTTGCACAGCTCGAAGAAGTTTTTATCTGAATGCTCCAAATTCCAATACACCACTGCAGTAGGGATTAGTCTGTGATAGCTTACTCCAACCGGATTTAGATCTCCACTACTTCTGACCAATCCACTAACGCATGTTTAAATTTTTGACGTCAGTAAGAACAAAGTTTTAATGGCCGGTGACTTGTCTAAAGGCTGATAAACAGACTAAACATTAAAATAATATTTAAGTGTAATGTATTTCAGTAAAGAAACGTTTCTAACTGGAAATTTCTTCAATTTTTTAAATAAATAATTTTTAAATTTATTATTTGAAATAACGTACTGGACCAAACTGACTGCAATACACCACTGGAAATACCTCTAATGAAACAAAAATTTCATTGTTTTAAATTCTAAGGAAAAATATAAACTAATTAAGAATAAATTGTTCCAGTTGAGTAAATCTCAAAACGTCGGTGTCTAAAAAGATTGCAGCTTGGAAAAGGTTTTATTTTATGTCAAATACTTTTTATAATTTATGATAAAAAATTGTTTCTACACATTCATTTCGTGCTAATTTCAATTAGTTTCATACAATGTTTTCCTAAATGGAAAACGTGTCTTAAATTCTTCACGTAAATATATTTGCTTTATTTATTAGAAGATATTAAAAGCGAAGGGAGGTTGCTCTCGGATATGAGCAAGGTAATATAAATTTAAAATAATATAAATTTTTTTGATAATTTTTTTTATTAAATATTGAAGCATTTAGCAGTAATAAAAATAAATAAATAAATATATAGGTCTTTTCCTATATTATAAAGAAAAGAATGCCATTCAATAATGAAATTACACCAATTAAACTGAAATATACTTAAAATATAAAAAAATTGAAATGTTGCAAGACAAATCTTTAGGGGTAAGGACCTTCAAATATCAAAGGAAAGAAATAATGTATTATTGTTTTTAAAATTTAATTTTAAAATATTCCTGGGTTGTATAATTGAAATGACATATCTGATTTTAAAATTTATAAAAAGTTGAGTAATTATTCGAAAGGTCTTACATGTGCAAAATGTAGAAAGTGCGAAATTTTTAAATGTTTTTAAATAGTTTGACTGGTAAATTTGATAGGTCAATTATTTTTTGTTGTTATTTTCAACTACGTTAATTTCAAATGTTTTCTTTTAAAAAAATATTTTAAAAAAATACAATATATTTATAAAAAGAATTTATAATTAATTTAAATTTTTAAATTAAAATTCATATTATTATATGTATGTTTTTCATCTAATGATGATGGTGAAACTCTCGAAATATATTCAAAGTGTGAGTTGGAATGGTGTGAGTTAGCCATGTTTATCAATAATAATAATAATAATAATAATAATAATAATAATAATAATAATAATAATAATAATAATAATAATAATAATAATAATAATAATAATAATAATAATAATAATAATAATAATAATAATAATAATAATAATAATAATAATAATAATAATAATAATAATAATAAAAATAAAATAATAATAATAATAATTTAATTGATCCTAAAAAATAAAGATTTTATTAATAAAAATTTTCTAATTAATGTTATTGAAAAAAATTAGAGAGTGCAGTTCACAGCTCTGCTCATCTATCGATACTAATTAATATAAATTCCTACTCATCTTAAAAGATTAATCTATTTTCCCTAAATGTAGCCGCAAAAAAGAGACACATATTAATATTCTTTGTAAATTACTACTTTGAAGCTTTTTCATTTGATTAGGGATGTCAGGAATATTTCTATGTCATTTCAATCACTGTTCACCCCGTGTTTATTCAATTCCCCCCCCCCACTTTTTCATTTGTTATTGCTTCATTATGGACTTTGTCAATTAGATTTTGCATTTTAACTCCATAATGAGATAAACAAAAATATAATGAGAGTTTCCCTTCTACGTTTCAGAGAATTTGTTGAAAATCGATTATTCATAGATATTATGCAAATAAATATTTTTCTTGCTGTCGTGAAAGTTGAATAAAACATCATGAATATTTATTTTTGTTTTTCAATTTCTTGATAATAATTAATCATCGAGAAATGTGAATTAGCATAAAATATTTATTTATTTATTTATTTATTTATTTATTTATTTATTTATTTATTTATTTATTAGAAGTGAGAAATTCGATGGGAAATAAATCTGACATTGATTTTATTGCTATGCTAATTTTGTAGATATTTTGTTTTAATTGAATATTACTTTTATCTTTTATGTTTTAAAATCACTGAATAATTGAAGGTTCGTTTTTATTACTGAGACTTTTGGTTTTTGTTTAAGATGCGATGGACCCAACGGAGTACCTAAGGATTATTGCGAATATGTAAAGAAGTGATATTGCACCTTGCTTGGAAAAAACAAATCGAAGAAATTTATAAAAGTGTAGATATTTTTTCGCAAAAAGGTATTTTTCTAAATTATAATATCGAAACACATTTTTCAAAGGACCTATTATTAGATTTAAAGTGGAGTGGCTCAATTAGGAGATTAAGAACCACTGCTCTAGGGATTGCATATTCGGAATTCAAAATCCGAAAATTCCGGAATTCGTCTCATAAATAAAACTTCGGATTCCGAAAAATTCTGGGTGAATTCCGAATTATTAAATTTTATTTATTCCTCCTCTTAATTTTTTTTAATATATCGTGTTTACAGTTATATGCTTTAATTCAATGTCTACTTGCAAAAAATATAATTAATAAAAAAATCACTCATTGTTAAATTACAGTTAAAATTCAGCAAGTAGTTACTATGTTATAAATGTAGTATGCAATTTGACAAAAGGTTTTTTATATTGATTTGCTTTTTGGTTTTGTATTTTACGATTTGAAACACTGTTTAAATTGGTTTCTTTATTAATTTAATTAGTGTGGTATATATCTTATGACTTTGTTTCTTGTTCAATTATCTTTATTTTTGAACTATCTAAGTTAAAACATTTTCAATTTATTATCGTTTTTTTAAAATTATTTTTTTGAATTTTTTTTAAATAAATTAAATTATTTTTACAATCTGCCACAAAATAACATTGAAAAACGTAGATAACAAAATTTATTTTGAGTCTGTGAAGTAATGTAAAAATAAAAATTCTGTTTGGTTCAATTTTTTGAGATGATCAAAAAACTAACAGCAAAATGTAAAATGTGTAATGTTATAGTAAAAACCAAAGGTGAGACAACAAATCCTCAGCACACGCACCTAAGAACAATACATAATATTAATGTTTTAAAACGAGATCTCCTCCAAAAAGAAGCTCCAGAAAATATCCCAATAAAAACGACGATTACAAGGTATTTATTAAACAAACGAGGGAATCACTTTCTGCAATAGAATCAAGATTATGTGCTTTGAATAATATGCAATTCAAAATTTTTTGTTTTAATTTTATTTTTAATAAGGTATTTTTTATTCAATACATAGAAACAGTATCTTAAAAAAGGTTTTAAGAATTATTATTAATCAAAAATAAATCTAAAAAATTTGGGAATCTCATCTGAATTTCGAAATCTTTTAAATGTGAATTTCGAATTCTGTTGTTTTTATTTTCTTAAAAGTTTGCAATAGCTACACTACTCTATAATATCACATTTAACAAGATTGTCTGACAAAAACTTCTTCGTTGAAATTAATTTATTCATTCAATTACCTTTTCATTTCATAGTTTCATTAATTCTTATGTTTTCTTTTATGCGGATTTAAATTTAAAAGGGAAATCTTTCGTTATATTCCTCAAATCATTCCCACATTGAAATTTATGCATTTCTTCATTAGATCTAAATAGTGTCAAAATTAAGTGCAAACTATGAAATTTCAGATAATCAAAATAATAATAATAATATTTTTGTTGTTTAAATACTGCAGCAACATACAACCCCACCCCCTTATCCATAACCCCTGCGCCGACGGATTTAATTACATAATTAGGTAATTAATCTTAATTGCGCAATTAAGATAATTGAATTTTGTGTAAAATGTAATTTATTTTTTAAATTTCGCAGTTTTTGGCGCAAATTTTTTGAATTGAAATTTTGAGTTTAGTTTTTAAGATGAAATTTTAAATTTTAATTTTAAAATACAATTATTTTTTCAAATAAATTTTTTTCAACTGTAAAATATTAAATATAGTCAAATGGCATTTTTGGTTTTCAATAAAAAACTAAAGAAATAAAAATTACTATAGTAAATAAAATATATTAGAGTAAAATACATTAAACTTTACTATACTTTACTTAAGTTACTTTAATTTACTCTAGGCATTGTGATTCATTTTCTTTAATTTACTTTAATGTATTTTACTCTTATATATTTTATTTACTATAGTAATTTTTATTTCTTTAGTTTTTTATTGAAAACCAAAAATGCCATTTGACTATATTTAATATTTTACAGTTGAAAAAAATTTATTTGAAAAAAAAATTGTATTTTAAAATTTAAATTGAAAATTTCATCTTAAAAAATACACGAGAAATTTAGATTCAAAAAAAATCGGCGCTAAATAATTATGTGCGAAATTCAAAAAATAAATTCAAAAATAATTTCAATAAATAAATTGCAAAATACACAAAATCAATTATTTTAATTACGTCATTGCGTAATTAAGATCAATTACCTAATTAGTAATTTAATCTGTCTCCGTGAGGTATAGGGGTAAGGGATTTTGTGTGTTGCTGCAGTGTCAGCTTAACTACTTTCTATAATTTAATGGAAAACTATGAGAGTTAAGATCTTCCAAATAGTAATAATAATACTTAATATGGTATTTACCTCAAATGACTTTGACATAATGTGTAAAATGACTTTCAAATGACTTTGCTTTTGAGTGCATTCATTGTATACTACTCACAAACTCGGGTATAGAGATGATGGGAAGTCTTTCTAATATGTGCTACATAAGTGCTTTAGAGAATGTTTTTCAAATCCGTTGTCCGTGCTTTACTCTATATTGAATGAAATTCTATTTTGAAACAAAATAATGTTTGATACATAAAATATCTATAAAAATCTATATTTAATAAGAATAGAAATGTAATTAAATAAAATACTAATTGAAATAAATTATTATGTTTGTTTCGGCCAATTAAAATGACATGATTTATAATTTGTGAAAAATTGTTTTTTTGTAAAATTTTAAAAAAAAAGTGTAGTTGTTTTACCAGATCAATGTTGTTAGTCCTTTTCGAGCTATTTTTTGAATTTTGTTGAATAAATAAATTTTGGAATCTTAAAAAAAATTCTTTTGTGCTTCGAATTTATGTATTTAAAAAATTTATCTGTTACATCTCGGTCCATTTTTGAGTCTCGGAATTTCGGTCTCGGCAATACGAGATTCCATTACAAAATAGAATCAAAAACGAGATTTTAGAAAATCGAAAAAATTAAACATAGAAATTTGTTAAATAGACCATTTAGTACTTTTATAATTTAACACCAAAAATTATTTTTAGCATATTGCTATGCTTTTTCAGTAATTATTAGAATGTTATTTAAATATGTTTTAGACAATAACAACGTTAGTCAGTTTTGACTGGAAAAAACTGTTTACTAAATATTCTTCAGAAATCAATTAAAAATTTGATCAAATCATTGAAAATTTGACAGTAATTTGAATATGTTTAGACAACAACGAGCTTAGTCAGTTTTAATGGATATAAATCAGACAAATAAATTTTAAATTTAAAAGGCTCGAATATGGAGAGAGTTGCGAGAGGAACTTACACAAAATAGCAAAATCATTGCAAAATTTTGAAAAACGACAAATTCACAGTGGAATGCAATCTTTGTTCTGATGATGCAAAAGACAAGCTCATCAAACAAACAGATTACAACACAAAACAGATTCATTCTCACTTGTAGAAGTTTCATCAATATCGATACGTTCAACCAGAAAAATCAAAAGATTCTGCTGCAACTCAATGTCGGCGAAAAACGATCGATACATATTTCTAAGAAAAACTCACTTTAACTGATGAAATTGTTGCAAAACTGGCTGCAGATGTCGGCCTCAATTTTAATCAAATCGCGAATCCTTTGATGCAGAAGCTGATAGAAAGTTACACTAAAGTGGAAGCACCAAAAATGACGAAAAGGTTTGACAGACCGTTTACAGAGCTGCAGCATTTGTGAAAAATAACATTAAAAACGACATTCAGTTGATGAAGTCGCTAGGAGCTAAATTTTCTCATAACAGCGATGAAACAACATTCAAGCAAATCAAAGTAATGAACGTTCATCTTTTCGGGCCGAATGGTTACAATCAGAATCTTGGAATGATTGAAATGGGTAAAGAATACAACGCTAAAACACTATTGAGGTTACAAAATAAACAATTGGTAATATTCAAGGTTGATCCTGACAAGGATTGTATTGGACAAACTATGGATGGCGCACCTGTTTGTATCAAATGCGGTCGATTGTCTAATCGACTCCACCACATCTGCTACGATCACGGTATCCACAATTGAGTGAGACGCGTTACAACTCGAAAGAAACCAAAAGAAATTTCTACTGATCTCAATTGTGATGACAATTCTTCATCCTTGATGTCTGACGAGACCAGCGATTGTTATTGCGACGATAACGAAGTGTCGGACGTAAAAATTGTTGGTTCTTCAAAGGGTACTGGAAGTGTTGCAAGCAGTAATGATATGATAAGAACAGTTGATGGCTTTCACAGTTCCAATGAGTCAGATTCTGAGAGTGATGATGGTTGTGACCTCGCAATATCTGACGAAGAAATAGTCGCAGAAGAGTACGAATATGGCCCAGCCCTGAGTATTACAAAAACTCTAAAAGATGTTCAAGAAGCCATCAGAAAGTTCAAATATAATCTCAACTTGGTCAACTTGGTCTTGAAGGAAAATGCTACTTTTCTCGGAATCGATTTCAAACTACTAGCCGTCGACGTCAAAACACGTTGGAACAGTTCATTAAAAACGTTAACTGTATTCACTGACATGATGCCAGCTGTGAAAAAAACTTTCAAGGATTATGAACATAATTGGCATGAATGCTTGGAATCTAGTGTTCCTGAACTCATCTCAACTCTGCAACCATGTAAATTGACAATAGATGTCATAAGTGGCGATAAATCTGATTTGAACATGGCAGAAGGAGCTTTGGAATTTTTGTTGAAAGAAATGCGACTTCAGCAGAAATTCTTCCTGAGAGATTGCTTGGTAGAAAAACTCGAGACGGAGATCGAGAAGAGAAGACCTAAATTAACAGTGAGTCTTCTCAAGTTTCTGAACAATCCATGAGTTCTTAATAAGGATCAGGAATATCCATTTACATTGTCCAAAAAAGAGGAAATTTTGAAAGAAGGAATCAGACTTTGGTGAAAGTATTTTTTTATCAACGACAGCGATGGTGGTAATGATGATGATGTCGAAGTCGAAAAAGCCTCAATTGTCTCAACTGAAACCCAACAACAAAAAAACGATGATGTTGATGATCCCAAATCACGATTACTTGCCTCGCTGAAACGACGGACGACATCGAATTTCGTTCGTTAACTGCCTAAAAGGAAGAAGCCAAGTTTAAAAGCTATTGATCCTAATGACCTTACTGTTGAGGATTTCAACAAATACATTTCAACATGAATCAAATCGTAAAAGCTCTCCAAACTCGAAGAAGCATTGAAACTTATCAGAGAAACGTCGATCCGAAGCTAACACAACTTCTCAATTGCTGGCAACTACCGTAGCAAGAGATGAGAGTGAATGGCCAGCGTAACTATGAGTGATTTGAGTGTTCTTAAAACTTACTTTCAAAAGAAACGTTAATTTGTCGATTTCTCGGCCTCGTACGAGATCTCGTCTCGGAAAACCGAGATTATAAAACGACCGAGATCCTGGAAATCCCGTTTGGTTTATTTTAAAAATTATTAAAATTTGAATTTCAAACAGACAATTGGTGATATTGAAAATTATTAAAATTAAATTTGAATTTGAATAAAAAAAGTTTTTAATGAAATTTTCAAATTTAATCGAATAGTTTCAAAATTGTTTGAAATTAATTTTTTTCAACTTGTCCATTAAATTGACAGAATTATATTTATTATTTAACATGTTCTAAGAATTTCAGATTTTGTCGAACAAAGACTTAAAAATCTAGATCTGACTGAGGGGATCTTCCATGCACTCGAAATCAATAAAGCAATTAAATATAATCAATAAATTTCCAATTAAAATTTTTCATTAGAAAAGTAATTTCAGTTTCAGAATAAACTGAAAAAGTATGAGCTATGTTCCGTCGATATTACTTTATCTCTAAGAGCAATAGTAATGACAGTTCCTCTTCCTAGGACAATTTCTAGGTAAAAGTTATTTGGTTTTTTTATTTTGTTTGCACTGAATTTTGCCAAATTCTTTTTTAAATCCATCCGCAAAAACTTCTCATGAGTCTTTCTTTCAATGACTCTTGTACAAAAAAGGATGTTGTTTGACTGAAAACTAACTTGTTCAAAATTTGAACCTATTACTTTGACCAATCAGCACCTAAAAGACGGATTTTTACCATAAACGTTTGACACTAGAATTGGCATTTTATACAAAAAGTATCTTAAAAATGTTTGATCGAAATCTGACTTTTTATTTGAAATCCGACACCACCCTAATCCAACAAAACAGCATAAAAACCCTTCAATCATTACTTTTTATCCCAAAATCGTCTTTTTCATCCAAATGTAACCTAAATATGGTGCTGTTTGACTATAATCCGATCATTTAAACAAAAAATCAATATATTAACTTCCTAAAAATGAATTCAAAAAGACGAATACATAATATGACCTTGACCTTGACGGGAGTTAGTGGTTTATACCTGGCATAGTACACCACTATTATAGTTTATTACCTAGCATCAAACCTCATATAAAGAATAACAAAGTAAGACACATTTAATAATTTCCTCTAATTTTTACTTTACATGCATTTTATACACCGTATGAGGAAATCATATTTTTAATATATAAAACATAGTTTACAAAATCTCTAACGTTCTTAAACTTTTCTTTTAAGCCTGTTTTTCTAATTTTAAAATTAATTGAAATGAAAAATAAATGTTTGCTCCCAAAATGTGTTTATTGAATAAACAAAATATTTTTAGAACTCTCGCTTTATGAATAAAATACAAATTAATTTTTTTTAAATAAAATAAATTTCTTTTATATTAGTAATTGATTCATAAAAATTAAAATATTTTCAGCTCACTGCGTTTGAAAATGTTTATTATCAAAACATTGAATATTAAAGGTACGTGAAAGTCCACTGCCACTGGCCTCGGTAGTAAATAATTGAACATATGTTTATCAGATGCATTATTTGCATTTCTGATTCATCAAATATTAAAAGCTGTCAAATGAAAAAATATATACATAAATTTTTAATAGAATTTAAAACAAGTAAAACAATAAATTTAAACTAAATTAAAAACAAATAAAATTTAAATCATTTTAAATGAAAATTTTAATTAAAATTGTTTTTTTTGTTTTAATATTTATAATTTATGTTATCTAGGCTGAATTTTTAAAATGTTATATTTAAAATATGTATAGTTATTGTATCAGAAATTTAAGCCTGTAAATATATTTTCGGTTCTGAAAATATTTACACTAAAATAAAACCAATACATAACAACTTTGAAACAAGTTTACAATAGTAAAACAAAAGTTAAATTAAAAAGGAAATTAAATTCCATTCTTGTAATTTTTCATTGTTTGGTTTCTTTATTGATTTTCTTTTCTACTCAATATTTTTATTTTTGAGTATTTTTTTTATATATATATATTTTGTGTTTATATTTTTTTATATTTAAATTGTTTAATTGAATAAGAATACAGTAGCGCAGATTAATTTTGATTATTATATAATTTGTATGTAATTTGAATGTAATTTGTCAAATGGGTGTGAATTGAGTGTTGATCTAAATAATAGTAAAAATGGATATAAAAAGATTGAGCCTAAATATGTGTTAGTATTGCTGTACTCTGAAGGCTTTACAAATTATAAAAGGAAGTTAAGTAAACAGATGGGAAATTTAGAATATAAGATCGTCTCTAATTCGTGTAAAGTACGCAATATGTTTATTAATAAATCAAAAACTCCGGTTGGATTGTGTTCTGATCTCGTTTATCAATTTACATGTAATGGGTGTAATGCCACATACATTGGAGAGACTTCCCGTCATCTCTGTACTCGAGTTCTAGAGCATTGTCGATTGAAGGGTTTGACCAATATTAGTGAGCACAATAGAGGCTGTAAAAGTGAAATAGGAATGTCTGATTTAAGAATTTTGTTGAGAAGTTTTAATAATTATTGGGAACGCGTGATATGTGAAGCATTGCTGATAAGTTCATTGGATCCAAAGATTAATGTGCAAAGTGCTGTGACTACGAATGTTTTGAATGTTTTTAAATAGTTTACGTATGTTAAATCATGTTTGTTTTTTTTAATTTTATTAAAATAATTGAAAATTTTAAATTAATTAAAAGTGAATTGAATATATTTTATAAATATTTATTTATTACAAAATTAAATTAATAAAAAATAATTTGTTTAAATTAAATGTTAATTCATAATGTTTTTAGTTGGTTTTGAGTACCTGAAGATGATAGCTATGCTATCGAAATATATCGTACGAAAAGTTTTTTATTGGCGTTATCTTTTAATTAAATCGTTGCCAAATTTATTTAATTATATATATATATAGGGTTGTCGCAAACAAAAGCGAACCCAATGCAAAGTTTCTTTGAATTAGATTTCATACTAGAAATAATAATTTATTGCAATTTGATTAAAGTTTTTCTCATAAAAAATTGTAATAAGTAGAATCAAAGATCCTTGTTTTAGTTTTACTACATACATATATTAATATTACACAAGAAAATCTTTTATTAATATAAATAATTATATGCTTAAAATTATTATAAAGTTATTTATGGTTATTTTTTCAAAAACAAAAGATAATAATATATTAATATATCCCAAAAAAGTTAATTATTCGATACAATTTAATCAGTAGGTTAGTTAGGTTTTTTATAATATTGACAGGACTAAGATTTTTGTCCTCCGCTTATCGTTTTTCGTATATTTGAGAAAGCTCCTAAGCATATTTTTAAAACTTTCATTAATATTATATAGAAATATCAAAAAATTCTAAATAATTTATATAATTGTTTAAAACAAAGTAAATTCTTCCCAAAGGGAGGATACGAATTTACACATTATTATAAATATAATTCCTGAATAGATGACTATTTAATTATATTATCAGAGTATATAACTCTATTATATAACTCTATTAATTTTTATTACATGTAATAATTATTTTTTAAAAAAGTAAATGATGTTTTATCATTATAGTTTTCAAGTCTTTTAGCATATTTTTTTGGTTATATGTGTTATGTACAAGTATATGACTGAAACTAATAATGGGATCATACAGTTGACGTGCTTTACCGTCACCACGCTCATCAAGTAAATAATTTTTAAATAGAAACTGATAAAAGTTTTTTTTACCTTTCTTAATAGAAACCTTTGACAAAAAGAAGGATTAAGATAGTTTAAATGCAGGAAAATTTGTTTCAGTAAATACTTTTTCGTTTCCTTTGTGACTAACATTCAATGATTTAGATGCATTGTTAGTTTATTTAACTCTAAGAGGTTAATGTTTGTCTACTTTAAGTTAGATTTATAGGAAAATCCAAGAGTTTTTTTTTGGACTGGTACGTCGATCTATTAGTTTTACTTGTTATCTTATTAGTGATACAGAAGAAACATCACAATGACAACATTTGAAGATAAAGGTAAGCAGAAGATGACAAATAGCCGCCACTGACAACTAGAATCATATTTCTTTATTTTATTCACTTTATATTGAATAAGCATTGGTCTCTAAGTAAATAAAAACATTATATATTCAAGGTTGGTGTGTTCATTTGACAACAGGTTGAACCGATCGTTGAGTGAAAATCTCTAGAAACCATGTGATGGAGCTTGAAAGTAGAATGTAAATTGCTTGAAAGAACTTTCTCACCATTGCTTGGGGTAAAACACAAAAGGAGATATATTAAAAATTAATGGAAAAAGACTTTTCGGATACCGTATAAATTGTTAATATTGAAGTACGTTGGAGATCCCATGAGCTCAACTGCTATGATTTTAGATGTAACTTCAAATTTCTTTTAATAATCTTCAAAATAAATCAAATTCACCGAAATCAGCAGCATCTTCTAATTTTAACTTGACGTCAACAAAATTGTTGTGACGTGCCAGCCATCTTGATTAAATTCAGTTAATTTTAATTCCCTTTATTCCAACCCACTTCAAGTAATAAAAATTCCAAAACTACTAAAAGCGACGAAAAATTAATATATAACTACTTTTTAAAAAAAATGATGAACGTTAGAAAAACTCTTTTGATAACATAAATTGTTTTTAAATATAATTATAATATTTGTGTTTTATGATTCTATGTAAACAGTGGACTTTCAAAAATGTGTAATCGGGATTTCATAAAAGAAAAGAAATTGGATTTTTTTAGAATTATTTTATTTGCTATAAATATTAAAGATTTAATTGTATTTAATGTTGTATTTAAAAATTAAAAAATAGAAGTAATTTAGATCTGCAGTGATCAATAGCGCGATTTAAACAAATTATAGTTAGTTTGTTTGGGACAAATATTCATTGGAAATTAACTCACGAATTTTGTTTATTTCCATATATTTGTTATTTATTACTGTAATTAATTTATTAATATTAACTGTTATTATGATGATTGCTATTGTAAAATGAAATTTTAGAAATAAAAAGAAACTTTAGTTTTACAATATAATTGCATGAAACTATAAAACTTGCAAGTAAAGATAAATTTGATGAATTTAATATTAATTTTTATCCTTGTATTTTTATAGTTTTATATTGGTTTTATAATTATTAAAACAATTAATATGTTAATATATTAGGTCGTGTAAAAGTTCCAGGGCAGCAGCAGCAAGTGAATTTACAAAGTACTCTGCATACATGGAAGTTATAAGTTAATAAACTCTTTTTACACGACCTATTATATTACCATTGCTTTAATTTGACGAGAAAAACGGTTGGTTAATCATGATTGCTTTCATTGTCATTCTATATGTTGAAATTGTAATCCAAAATTGTTTACACAACTTAGTAGTTAATTTAAAGTTATATGTAAAATAGTTCCACGAAACTTTTTTTTTAAATTTTCACGTTAACAAAACTTTTCTACTTAATAATAAACTTTAACTAATGTTTAAATGTTTTAAAAGCGATTTTACTTTTTCATAATGACAGTTATTATAAAATAAAAATATTTCATTTATTTCAATGAAAAACCTTTAAAATAATAAATCTTTTATCAGAGAATTTTTTACCCTTTCCTAATTTTTATTCACTAAATCTGTAAAGACTGACATTTTTTGGCTTAAGCAAATTTTAAATTAAAGTTGAAATATTGTAGAAGTCAATTAATTTTATGTGAGTCAGTTCCGTAAGTTTTTGTATATTTATTATAAAAAAACGTTATAAACAATTTGCAAAACTGTTTACTTATATTTTTTTAAGTATCTACTTGAAAAATATTCTGCAATCAACTATATATCATAAATTTTAAATAATATAAATAGTAATAAATAATAATAATAATAATAATAATAATAATAATAATAATAATAATAATAATAATAATAATAATAATAATAATAATAATAATAATAATAATAATAATAATAATAATACGATATCAAATAAGTTAATAATAAAATAAGACCTTGCTCCAAAGTTGTTATTATATTGATGAAAACATTTTCGATTATCAAATAATCCTCTTCAATTTTAAGGACTTATTTTATTATTACTTATCTGATATTTTTAGTTAGGCTGCTACTAAGTAATCACCATTTTATACTTTATATAATAGGATATAATAAGATATATTTATTTATTGTTTGTAAAGAATGAATGTGCATAAAAAGTCTTTGAATATTTAAAAAATGTTTCACTAACAATTATTTTGATAATATTTTCTATAAAAATATAAAATATGTTAATCAAAAGATTTTGAAAATTTTGTCGAGCGCACGAAACCGAAAACATGGAATTATTGATTAATTTCACAAATTTATTGCATAAATTGGATGTGAAATTTTTCTACATTCTCATTAGGAATAAATCCAAGTGGATTTGAGATTTTCTAAATTTCAAATATTTTAGAAAATTTAGGTAAATAAAAAAATTTTGGCTGAGATTTTAAAATGAATTAATTAACATGAATTTCAAAATTTTTAATAGCTCTGCTAGTAATTTAATTAAAATCTTTCAAAATTGCAATGAAAACAACTTAATTTGACAAGTTCTGTCAAAAAACACAAAATGATATTAATATTATTTTTATATAAATATATATATATATATATATATATGTGTGTGTGTGTGTGTGTGTGTGTAAACAATTATTTATTATTCTTGCAATTCAAACAAATTATTTTTTATGTAAGGTTTTGTGTAAATGGATGTGAAAATGAGATTTATATGAAATTTTTTTAAATTAAAAGATTATATGAAATATTTTTAAATTAAAATTTTTTTTAAATTCTAAAGATGCAAAAATTATTAATTTTTGGAGTGGAGCTCAATAAACGGATCTAACTATAAACCAAATACACTGTTATTCCTTTGAATCCAAGGAGCATATGTGTTTTTCAATTATAATAATATGGGAAATAAAGAATCTTTTGTAATATTAATAATAAGAAAATTTTGTTTTAAATCCAATAAACCTGAAATCCTATTAAATTGCGATTTGATTTTATTGTATCAAAACGGATTAATTGAAACAAGAAAAATTTCTATTAATTCCTGATTCACTAATTGAAATCGCATCGTAATGCCTCGAATCATGTCTAAAGTGCTTCTTGATTGTCAAATAAGATTTATTGGGGGTGAGTTTTAAGCTATTTTGATTTTTCTTTCAGAAAATATTTTACGATTGATATTTATTATCAGAGAAAATTAAATTATAATTGTCAAAATGTTGCGCTATTAGAATAGTTTGCAAATCATAAACCGAAACTGTTTTGCTATTTTTATTTCACTGGAAGCGACAAGTTTATAAAATAAGTTTTTTTGATAAACAAGAAGTTTTATCATTCAAAGGGTTTGTTAGAATTATTTTTCTTGATATTTTAAATGTTAATTGCATTCACTATTGAATTAGGCTGTAAAAAAATCAAAATTATTAGTATTTGTTTTACTAAACAAATTATTAACATAAAACCAAAACAAAATTGTCATTTTATATATTTTTTTTAACTTCAACATAACAAAATTGTTATAAATAATGCGATAATTGTAATATATAATATATGTATGGGAATTTAAAATTAATATTTTGTTTAAATGAATTGTAATTTTACGTGATTTTACCACCAACAAACATCAAATATTATACTTGTATAATTATTATTATTATTATTAAAATTTACAACATTTAACAATTCATATTATTCTCTTGTATAAAAGTTGAAATACAAAGAAAACTTTGTTTATTCATTGACATATTATGCTTCAATTTAATGATTTTAGATCAACAAAATTCTTATAAAATAAACATTTTTGGGGATAGTTAAAAACTATTTCCTTAAATTTAGTGATTTCAATAATAGCATTTTCAAAATACAAAACTACATAAATTTTCCTTAGAAATTTTTCTAGGAGAATTGTAAAAATTATAACTAATTAGGATTTACCGTTCAGTAATAACATGAGTTACTTTATAAACAAATGTGATTACTAGACGGAAAACAATATTGTCTATTATTGTATTCTGACAGATGTGTACATTAATTACATCAAAATATGTAAATTTTCTATGTTGATCGAGAAAATTTGTTTTAAGAAATTAATATAATTTTGTTTATTTCTAAAATAAATAAAAACTAATTATATAAAATATTGTGTTTCGATGGAAAATTAAATTATTCTCTAAAAAAATTACGACTATTTTTTATTATTATATTGCAATAATTTAAAATTTTTATTTGTTTTTTTCAAATGATAAATTTTCTTTGAATTTAATCATCAAATTTAGTTGGTTTGTAATGTTAGAATAGAAATAATTTTTTGTAACAAATACATATTAATCCCTGTAAAAAGTTTCATTAAAGACAAAATTTATCTAATTTATATTTTTAAAAAATATTTTTTTAAATTTCTTATAAATATCAATAAGTTAAATTTAAATTTCTAATTATTCCAAAAAATTAATAATAATGTATTTTAAAAAATGACATTACTTTCAGGAAATTTCCATGATTTGTGGTGTGATTTAGAATTGGGCCTCCCTAAATAAAATTACACACTGGAAATAAAAAACGAAACACATAATATAAAAACAGAGCTTCAAAGAAAGACAAATATTGCACACAATTTAAAAAGTAATACAATTTTCGGATCAAAATAACAAATATTTAATCAACAGAGTTTTCCCATTCAAGCCTAAACGTTATTTTTATGGAATGTACCATGTTTTGGAGAGTTCGATTGCAAATTGCATAAGTTAACTGGATTAGGAAATGGGAAATATATGGCTTGGTAGTCGTAATCTTTTATTTTTCAACAAAATGTTCCAAAAACTATGCAAGAAATAAGAACTGTTCCAAAATTTCAGTGATATGAAACTGCAGATTAAGTGAGAGTTTAATGCATTCATATACATTTGGAATATTTAGGGTAATCTCGCCACAGTAGTCTTCAACAGTTTAGAAATTGGAATATTAGTCAGGAGCTTTGATTTACATAACGCTCTGTTGTCTTTGAATCTTCCCTAAACCATAAAATGGAAATAAAATCATTTGTTGAAAGGGGAAATTCTCTTTTTAAAAGTTTTAATTGAATACAATTGCGTTTCATACGTTTCAAACGAGTAGCATATTATGAACCAAAAACTGTTGGTTTTGCAAATTTAAGAAATACTTGAATGCTGCTTTATTATTTTCTCAGGTTTTATTCCACTGAGTTCCCACTTAACTATGTAAACGAGATGAATCTAAAGCTTTTTTGGATTTTTGAGATCTATTGAGATCATACGTATTCACTGTAAACCCTATAAGGATTTTATATCTTTCAATAAGACCTTCTAACGGCTCATCATATAGTCAAATATAACTCACTTGTAAGCTTTTCAAATTCATCAGTTGCAATTATTTTACTATTATTAATTTCTGAAGTCAAAACCATTTTTTCATAATCGAGATTTATTCCAATTCACAATTTATATCATAAATCCCCATTGCTAAAACAAATTTAAGAAACTGTAATTTTAAAATCTGTGACCTTAACTGCATACATTCATTTTTAAATATTTTTTAAAATTTGCTTTTTCTTGCAAAGTTAAAATTTTTAAAATTCTTCAGCCTTTTTTCGAGACACTTTTTAAAATTCCACATTGTAATTTTAATAATAGAATATTCTTTTTAAATTTCTCGCCATTAAAAGAAAATATTACAATATTTATATTACTATATTTATTTAATTCCCAGCAGAAACATGAAATTTCAAAACTTAGTTTATTAGTTTAGGCAATAGAATTGATACAGATCACATGTATACTTACTTCTTTTTGTTTCTTAAACATTTTTAAATATATTTTTAATTATTTTTAAGGTTAAAAAATTTAAATTAAGCTTTTAAATTTTCAATATAAATTTTAAATCTACTACAAAAAAACAAAATACAAAAAAGTTGTTAGGAAAAAAACGGACTGAATTTGTTAATGGTAACGCAATTAAACTAAGAAACAAATTATTGTAAGACTTTTGACAATTATATCCAATACAAGAAAAATGTTGCAAATAGACAAAAAATAAAATTCAAAGAAGTAAAATATGACCATATATAAAATTCTCAATCTGTTCACCTTGGTTTAGAAATTTACATAAAATGTTGCATATTATTTAGCTTTGTATTTCTTTGTAAATGAATCGCTTAAAACTTAGACGAAAAATTTATAAAATTACAATTGTCAAAGTTTTCGTAAAAAATAAAAAATAATAATTAATCTAGCATATTAAAAGCGTTATATATTTACATGAATTAAATAGCGATTTTAATTTTTTAGTAGATATATTAAAAATGTATAATTGGAAATATTCCAATAGTGCAATTGATTACTTTTAAATTCCTCTGAGAATAGATAGGAAATTTTCAATTAGATATTTTTCTGAAAATATATTTTGAATAAAATTAATAAAATTTATTAATATATATATATATATTAGTGATGATTTAATTACAAAAAACGCCTTTCAGATACACATGTTACTATATATCAAGTAAAAATTAACTTCAAAAATTATTTGGATTTTAATTTATTTATATTAATTTTTTGATATCTTTTTTAAATTTTCAAATCATTTAAATTAAAATTTAATAATATATTAAACCAAACTAATTGAAAGCCTTCAAGATATTCAAATTCATCATTTTGCACAATAATTTTAGAATCCACCAACGTTTCACATATAACACGTTCCAAATAATTATTAAAAGGTTTTAATAAAATTTTTAAAAAACGACATGCATATTTCACTCCTGCAGTCCTTATTTTGCTGGCTATGCTTGTCTATTTCTTCAGTCGACAATGTTCAATAACGCGAAGAAAGAAATGATGGGAAGTCTCTTCAATGTATAGAGCATTACACCAAATGCATGTTAATTGATAAACAAGATCCAAACACTATCCAATCTGAGGTTTTCATTTATTAATAAACATATTGTGTATCTTACACGAATGAGAAACGACCTTATAATCAACATTTTCCAACTGAATACTGTTTGGGTATTACGAAAAACACGATAAAATCAATAAAACACCAAAATGATAAAAGTCCAACATTAATTAAAAAATTTACAAAAATTTGAAAGTAGTATTGATTGGGGGAAATTGGTATGGTTGAACGCTAAATTGAGAGACGAGTCCAGAAATAATAATAAAAAATTAGTGAGAGGTCGCTAGAAAATAATATAAGACAAAAAACAAATTAATTTTAAAAAATTAATTACTAATGGGAAGCCCGAGTCAATGGGAAGTCCGAGGCAATGGGAAACCCGAGAGATGAGAAAAAGCCCGGCGTGTAGACGGAATAATAGACAAGGGTAAATTGGCCTGAACAATATAAATGGGCGCCACTGATCTATGGGAAGTAATTATTTCCTAATTTGTATTTTAGTTATGTAGCAAACGTTGTTGACAAATGTCGGCTAAGGTTATTTTTAATAATTTAGTATGGCAACAAATGTTGTTGACAATTTTCTGAAAACAGTCTGAGCTGGAGTATAACAGGAAAAGGGAAAAACACGAAATGGCCAGTGGTCGAAGCAAACTAATAGTTTAGTCAGGTCAGTAAAAGAGTCTAAACCCAAGTAAAGTCAAAAGTTATCTATCAGAAAAGGTGATTATCCATTGGATAATCTACCTTAAGGTGATCAAATTTATTCGGTGGTTGAAGGGTTCAAATAAATCACAAATTGTAATTACAAAACGTTGAAATAAATCGGATTGTTTTGTAACTGTGGTAAAGTACAAATAAAATTAGTCTGTGTTGGGTTTACTTATTTGATTTGAAAAAGACACGAGGAGACAGAGGGAACTGACTTTCAATAATAATAACCCAACAATACTTATCTTCCTCTTATAATTTGTAAATACCAATACAATTTTAGGCTTATGATTCTTGTATACACTATTGATATTATCTATTTCAATATCCGATTTGTTAAAAGTCTTTTACCATCATTAATAAAAATGACTTTGAATGCCCATCCTTTATTAACACTTTTTTACTAAATTTGCAAAAGTAAAAAATAAAGACCATGAAATATACATCAGCTTTTATAATATAAAATTTATTTAATAAATAAAATATAATTTAAATGATTTAAAAATTTTAAAGAGATAATAAAAATATTAATTATTTTTTTGAATGTGTAAATTGAAATATATATTATTTTTTGGTTTGTTTCTACCTGGTGATTACAGTGTATGTTCTGAAATATATCGTAAAGCTCGAGTTTGATTACTGCTTTCTTGAAAATTTTCCTTCTTACAGGAAATTCTTTTGGTTGTCACCTATGATTTTGTTTTATTTTCCAATTATATAATAATTACATCGATTCACAGCATTTTCAAGTGATTTTTTTTAATTCACTTTAAGGGGATTATACACAGTGCTTTTACCGTCTGATATGATAAATTTCTCCATGCACTTGTGTTACCATATACATGCTTGAATTTTGATTTTACACATAATTAAAACTGAATATATATACTTGACTGTTTTGCACTTATTTTATTTTCATTTAAGAAAAGTTCTCATCGGTCTAAATCAGTAAGTTGAGACAAGTTAAGATTTTTACAAGATTTATTAATGTTTTATAAAGTAAAAAATAAAACAAAGAAAAAAATAAAATATCGTAAAAACGACCGACATTCTAAATTGTTATGTGTGTTAATGAGAAAGAAAGAAATATTCTACTCAAATTAAAAGAAATGCAAAATTCTTTTGTTATAAGATTTGCTTGAATATGTAAATGCCTTAAGCCTATCAGTCAATCAGTCACTTCCAAACATACTCAGTACATTGGATATTAGAAATATTCAAAAGTAATTCAATTATTAATAAGCAGTCATTCTTTGACTTTTTAATGATGCTTATTAAAAAAATTAATTAAAAATAATTTATTTATTTATTTTATAATTTATGACATTTAATTATTTCAGTTACAAAATATAGTGATGAAAAAATTTACTTATATTCGTAACTTTGCAACTGTGATTAAATTCGTGTTTTTGACTATCAAGTGGTATTTGCGCTTTCCCTAGCATCCTTATGCTTCCCATAATAACAAGAAGAATCTTTTTATAATTTATCATTTCCATTTGACTTGCATTCATATGAAATCTAATTACAGGTTAATAATTAAAATTAACATGCACATCAAATTGGAAAATCTTATTTAAAACAACTGCAAATTACTAAATGAATAAAATTGAATTTTAGCAATAACTTATGAAATTTATTTGATGAAAAATTATTTTTTTTATCAATGAACCTTGCAAGAAAATGTTTTTACTCATTTTTTAATATCAATGATTTTGTAAAGTAAAACAAAATGTACATCGAAAAGACAGAAAACAAGACAAATATTAAAAAGTCAAATAACTAGTAAAAAAACTCAATAAGGTTTGGTCACACCGTTTTGTGTTACAGTCAGGTTTTTTGCATTATTTTGTAAAAATAATTAGTTTAATTATAATTTATTTTTAGATTATTGATCAATATTTTGTTTTATATTTAACATGAATTCATTGCACAGTAAGTATTCATGAATGGTTCGATTAATCGGTAAATCAGAAAAGTTTTCAATTATTCGATTAATTTATAAAGTTGTTGATAAAATTTAAATATATATTTTCATTTTTTTTTGTTAAAATAATTTTTTTACAAAATTGGTTTGTTACATTAAAAAAATACTAATTTAATTTTTTGTTAAAAAATTGGAATTCTTTCCTAGATTTTTGATTTGTGGAATTATGTGGAATTTTTGGATTAGTATTTGGTAATTAAGTAAGATTACTTATATCAACATGTTCAAGACTATGATGATTACGACCAGCAGCTGTAACTAAATTTATATGGTATTCACGAGAAAGTAAAAAAAAATATGGATAGGCAAAGCAAGTATATCGAAATCGATGGCACAAAAATGTGGTTGTAGGAGATATAGTAATGATAAAGAATGAAGATAAAAGGTGTTTGGAGAAGATGTATATAGGGACATTTATATTATAAGAAATAATAAACAAATGGGGTTATATATTTTTAAAGTGACAAGGCTAAAAAGAGAATAAAGAGAAACTATAATCAAATAAAAGTTGTAAATGAAGGATATTCTACTAGAGTGAAGTTAACCAACACTAATATTTGGTCAAGGAAAATTCACTGTTTCAAAATATTTGACTGCAAAATTTCCAAAGTTTTAACTCAATTTCAAATGAAAATTATTCAAATTCAGGCTAAAGATCAAATTAAGGACCAATACAAGGAAGGAAACTAAGTCGGTTTTTCGAAACTGTTGGATGAAAAAGAGTTTCCTAGAATAAAGCAATTTTTTTGTTATTCATTTCTGAGTTTTGAACTGGCTACGTGTGCGAACCAACCTTTTCTAAGATGAAGTATCTGAAATCAAAATACAAATTAAATTTATCGGATCATTTGTAAAGATTGCTTATGATTGGTGTTTTAGATTTTAATGAGATTTTTCTATTCGCATATTCATGTAGTCCGTCGCAAATGAATTATATCTCAATCGGGCCCTTCTGACAAACAGTTTTTATATCTCTGTTATATAACATCATGCTGTGAAAATATATGACATTATGATGACCTTGAAAGGTTATTACAGTCAAAGAGAGTTGGAATATGAAACTGAAAGCTTAATCGTATATTTTGATATAGAAAATTATTTGTTTTCTCAGAACATCTTATTGAATAAATTTACATGATGTATAAATTAAATAGACTATAACTAAAAACGTAAAATTGTTGGCTGCAGTAGCTTATTAATATTGTTAATAAAAAAATAAATAACTATGTTTATTAAAACGCAAATCTTTAAATAGTAGGTAATTAGCCGTGGACGGGAGTAACACATCATTGCGTAATAAAATACCCCCTAGAAAATTAAATAATGATATAATTAATCCTGATTGTGCAATGGCGTAATAATAAATCAAAATAATTTTTAAATTTAGTCGTCGAGCAAATTTATTTCGAATAATTCTTTTTGAACTTTCCAAATTTTTCAAAATTATTTGAGAATAATAAAAATTTTATAGAAATTAAAATAATGTCTTGGAGTATTTTCGAAAAGATCTTTATCAGATTTACAAAGTCTTCTTTGGATTAGTTGAATAAAATCAACATTTGAGTTTTCAACTTATTAGTATAAATCTGAAGAAATTGACAAGATGCCTAACTACTGTAAATATTAATTGTATAAATAATTTTTTTTAACCTGTGGTGCAAAAGAAGTTTCCAAATTTTTGATGGAAACTATCACCGGTGAGAAATTGGTGAACTCTACGTCAACTTGAGAGATCTAGACTTTTTACCTTTTCCTTCAAAGCATCGTACTTACAATAAAATACAGACTATAAGAAAGTGATTGATTTGCACTAATTAAGAAAAATCAGAAATTTGCACCAAAACGTGCAAGTAATGACTTACGTTTATACTTATACAGATTTTGATTCACAAAAAGTATTGGATAGGCCAGTTTTTTAGTTGATTTCGTTCTAATCTCTTTTGTTAGTTAGTATTTGATGTTTCAAAACTTCTTGTTCAATTGTTACATTTATAACATACTTATAAGGATGTGCATCTTTATACTTCAGAACCTGATCTGCCTAGAACCTCATTTTTCTGTGCTAAATCTGCATAACCTTTTAATAAGGATTCTTCTTTGCAGGCAAATTATACTTTTTCATCAATTTATTCCAAATTTTGGTGACTTCCATTTGACAGTTCTGCTTATACTTGTTAAGAAAAGCCTTTACAAATGCTTCAAACGACAACTGGTAGGTCCGGTTTACCACGAGGCAACCTAGGTGGTCGTTTAGAGCGGAACTAATTGATAGGTAAAAACTAGAATTATAAAAATTCTGCCCTTTAATAATGAATGGATGAAATTTCATCAATGTGGAGGTCGTAGAACCCGTAATGTAAATGTACAATACTTGGTTATTTTTAAAAACCCTCAAGATGTCACCATTATAGATTTTCTTGCAAGACAAGTGAACTCTAAGAGATCGTCTGAAAATGTATTTTGTATATCAAGGAAATAAAACCTGTAGCAATTTATATCTACAATTATTCAATAGAATGATTTAAATAGAATGATACCAATTGATGCTTATTCAACGAATAATATGGATAATTGGATATCACAACAATCTGATTCTATAATTAAAAAGCCTAAATATAATGTGGGGATCACGGTAGAATAAGTAAAATCAATGCTTCTCCATTCATCAAAAACGTCGACAACAATTGGAGCGATGAAGTATTTCAAATATCAGAAATTGATACTAATCAGAATCATATAATGTATTTTATCAAAGATGAGGAAAACAATCAAATTATTGAAAATTTCTACGAACAAGAACTCCAAGTTATAGAAGCCCCTACTTTATTCAGAATTCAAAAGGTATTAAAAACAAAACATGTTGGTAAATATAAACAATACTAAGTTAAATGGCATGGATATGAAACTCCAACTTGGATAACTGAAAATCAATTAATTAAATTAATATTATGAAAGAAAACCAGTTTTATATGATTTTACCAGGTAATAGTTGTCCTTTTATTTTTCCTAATAATGAAGCTAGTAATTTTAATGTAGAATTTTTAGTTCCTATTTACTTCGATGAGGAGTGGGGAGTTGCTTTGATTGATTTTACTTTTGTCTATAAAAAATTTCCGTATTATAGTAATTCTAACCTAAGTTATGAAATGATGAAGAGTAGTACTGAAATAAAATATTTAAAAATAAACAATCAAAATGAAACTTATGAATTAATAAATTCTAAATATACCCTTGATGTTGACGTTTTATTTGAAAAATATGAGAATTTGGTTATTGTCTGTTCATAGGTTCTATTTAAAGTATCATTCCCTGACATTCAACATGCTTTTAGTTTTAAATTAAAATCTGTATCCATCAGTAGTTAGGATGATCATTGTCTAATAAAACTACCAAAATTTACAGACAATGGTGTTATGGAACAATTCGGGATAATTAAAAGTTATGAAGGAAAAACAATATTTGAAAATTATTTTGAAGATAATTTATTCATAAACACCTTATCTGAATTACAAGGACATTTATTGTCATTTATTCCGTCTTCGTTTAAAGAACTAAAAATTGAAAACAATCAATTGTTTAAAATAAAACTTGTTGACAACATTTCAAAAATATATTTTGACAAATCCAACCTTAAGATTAAATAAATAAAATTTTATTGATAAAGAAATCGTTAATTATAAAGTTCCAAGTTTATTACATCAACATTAACAAATGCTCATTTATTGAAATATTATGGAACCAATAGCTTTTGGGGATGTTAGAGTACCTCTATTAAAATCTATTTGAATTAAAAATTATGAACAAGGGAAAGTTGTACAATTAGAAATGAAGAATCTAATGTATTTACCAATTTTAACTTCAACTATAAACAACATTAAAATTAATATTCTCGATGATAATGGAAAATTAATTAAATATAGTAAAGATACCAAAACACATCTATTAATACGTTTTAGAAAAATAAATGAATAAAGATTTTTACATAAATCTACCAAGTAATAGTTGTTTTCTTACTCATTCAAATAATAAAGCTGATAAATTTAATGTTAAATTTCAAAGTCTATTTACTTAAAAGGTGACTGGCAAGTTGCTCTGGCCGATTTCACTTTTGTATACAATAATTTTCTATTTTATAACAACTCAAATATTAAATATAGTAAGAGTACATTACATACAAGTTATGAATATTTTTACTATAACGAAGCAAAGAATGAATATACAATTAGTCACGACTCTACATTTTATGTAGTATATACTGATGGAAATACTTTAAATATTAATTGTAAATATTTTCCATTTAAAATTTCATTTGACAATATTGCAGAAACTCAAAAATTAGGATTTAATAAAAAAGAAAAACTTATATTATTAAAAAATTTATAAATTTATTTAAAAAAAATTTTAAATATTTTTTTGAAAGTTATATTTAAATTTTGTTAGTCTCGGTTTTGATATAATAATTTGAGAATTTAAAAGCAGACATTTGTTTAAATAAAAATGGTTTATTCTAAATAGTTTAAAGTTCAAGACTACCTGACAAAGACAGAAACTCAGTCGAAATATATTGTAGCTGAATATATTTTTTGGATTGGTTTTTTCTATTTTTTTAATATTTTTAAATTTTTTTTTAGATAATTTAATTTATTCAGTTTCTTTTTTTATTAATATTGTTAATTTTTTAAAATGACTTCCTTTAATGCCAAGAGCTCAACTGGGTTTTTTATTTATTTCCTCTTTTTTATTTTATTAAATTTATTGTAAAATGTAGTGTTGGGCTTAGAGCCAAAAGTAAAACAAAAATGATGATACAAACTAAAAACAAAAAATAAAAATAAAAATGGTGGAAATGGTCACTGTACATACACACGCACCACAAGCAGAAATCAAAAATAAAATAAAACATATTAAATCAAACAAAATAAAAATATAACAAAATTAAATAAAACAAATATTAAATTAAAATCCGTGAAAAGCATACAGTTGCAGAAAGAAACATATGTGAAATAAAATAAACTGCCAAAACCTTGCAAAATAAGGTTTAGAAAAAACATAGGCAGAAGCGGCGACCAAGAAATAAAATATCAAGGGTAAAAAGAATATCATAAGAAAATAATAATAAAAATAAAATCCAATAACATAAAATTAATATATCAAAAAATAAGGAAAAATATATAAAAAATTATAAAAATAATTGGAAATTAATAAAATAATTAAAAAACCCTAAAAATAGCGAAAAATCGCCTATTGGTCGCACACAGGCACAAAACTACTATATAAGCAGTGACCAATTTCATTAAAAAAAAAACTTTTTACACTTTGCAAAATTTTGGCTTAATTCAACTTTATCAATTGTACTAAGTAAGGACATTTTTGTTTATTTTTATGTAAATATTTCATGCAATTAGATGTTGGTAACGTTTTGAGTATTTTGTTAATTCATTTTAATAATATCGTTATATATATATCGAGGTACCCATAAACATTATATATTATATGTATTGTAATAGCCATCAAGAAGGTAGGTCGGTGATCCGGCTGGCGGATTAAGTTCCGCTAGTTGAGATCGCGAGCCGAGCCTTCCTGAAATCTCGGTCTGTCCGCGACGAGGTCTGGTCGAAAGACACAGACCTCTACCCACAGGGCACAGTTAAACAACTCGCAACGGCTGATGGAAACGTCGGTCGAGGCGAGCAAGAAAACTAAAATCATGGGAAGAGCGTTATCAGTTAAGGGCATTCAGGATGATCGCTCGACTATCATTAAGGAATTGTTTCTTTTGAAACCTCGAAAACGAGTTGAAACCGGGTAGTAGTGATAAGCTAATGACGAGAAAATTTGAGCAAGCAATACTAGAATGAGAATACAAATTTTTTGGGGGGTGTCAGACACTCTGTGTAATCATACTAGGATAACATCTGTATCTTCAGAGATAATTGAACCAAAATTTAAGAATATCACGATAATCTCCAACTGTACTACGCACCACGAAATTATCAATACGTCAGATCGACGATCATTCAACAATAGCCTAGACTAGCAACACGTCACGGTCCACGCACTAGCAAATAAGTACTCATAGAATATTATCATAACGATCACAAAATCAATAACAAAACACCACCACAAATGTATTCATCACAACCTACATGTCGTCAATGATACTCTATTAATGGTATGACGAATAAATCAATATTAGGTTGACAAACAACCAGGACCAAAGGAACTAAGACCATTTCTACGACGTATTGGAAATTTTTCTATTGTGAGACCGCCTAGGGAATCTGTAAGTCGAAGTTTTATTGTCATTATATACTCTAGGTAGCATAAAATTTTTGTCGGATCCATCATCCGAAATGACGCAAAGTATTCTTTCGTATAGGACGAGCCACTAACACGACATTTCCGTCTATGCAAACTAAACTGACCCAAAACTTTCTATGAGACTTTGGCGACAAACGAAAATCACGAAATAAAGTTAGGACAAGGTAAATGAACCAGCCGGAAAACCCGGTGTGGATTAGCGGCGTCCACTATTATTCCCTGTAGTGACCATAAGATGATTCCATAAAATCAACCATATAAATTGATCTAATTCAATCTTAACTTCCGGAATATCATTATGAATATTTAGTAAAAAATATTTGTTTTAGTGATGTTAATGTCATTAATAACATTATTATTAGTTCGGTCGTCATCTGGAGTTACATCACTGACCCCACCGTCACACATCATAATCACGACCACTACTAATTATATAGAAAAAACCCACGTGTAAATCCCCGCCATGATAAATTATTTATTGCCACCACCCTTATTATTACTATTATTATTATTAGTAATATTATTAGTAATATGTTTTTATTTTTTCATTTTTCCTTGGTTTCCTTTTTTTCTTATGGATGTACCAAGTCGTATAGTTAAATATTAGGACACCCCACTAATCATAGACTAAATATAAAGTCGTACTAGCACGCTTTATTGATAATTCTCCTTTTCTCTCCTTTTAGTTATATACAAAGAGAACTCTGTCTATTCGAGAAAATGTCGAATTTATCAAGTCTTCCCCGGATACCCCGACTTTCACCATCGATGGTGGTCACAAGGCAGAAGCTCAATCAGTTGGAGAGGGATTATGCCATTCTGCAGGCTAAATACCAGAAGTTCAAGGGCACGTGGAGTTCTTTTGAGACCACCCACAATCTATACCAGAAGATCTCTTGCCTCTCTCGGGCCAGAGACGACCTCATAATCGAAAACCGGAGCCAGCGAATCACGATCTCTGAGCAGAGTGCTGCGCTCCGGCAGATATTTACGGAAAATGAGCTCAGGACTTGCCTACCAAGTCGAAGATGGGCGCAAGAGATCGACATTATTCCCGCCCAACATCTCTCTCTACACCAAATGCCTCGACAGTCAAATGAACCTCCTCCGAGCGGGAATGCTGAGAGTGAAGCCGGAACACATAGGCGACGGCCAAATCGGAACCGCCGTCGTCGTGAGAGACGACGGGGCGAAGAAAATCTCATACGGGCGAATGTGAGGACGGGAGGGCAGGCGGAAATAGCTGACCCGCCTCCGGCCTATGAAGACATAGAATTCCCCGAATTAGATCTCGATGTGGTTTACGCGCCGACGCTACCGTCTTCCCACCCGCCAACAACAATACACGTGGAAGATGGTGAACCGCCGAATCTGAACCGTACCTTGGAAATGCTGGACTTCTCTCCGTTAGAGATCGCCATCTTGAGCAGACGCGCACCGTCCAGCATCCCCTCGACAGTCGAGCCGGCAACCTCATCTCAGAAGGGGCAGAGCCGAGCAACTCCAGCTCCCGTCCACCGTTATCCAAAACATCGATGCTTGCCTGTCAACATCGACGCAGAGGATTGACTCGCAACCAAGTGCAGAAACCCCAGCCACCAGCCAAATGAGTATTGAAAAAGTGACATATGTATTTCCTGTGGATTATCTGTCATCCCATATCTTTGTGCCTTGTTGTTGACTGAGAAGCTTATCTTGTGGTTTTGTTATAATATTCTTGTATTATCCGTAAATGTGGTTGATAATTATATGATTTAGTTTTTGTTTTTGTCTCCTCATTTCTTAAAATAATTAACAATTCATGTAATGATAAATAAATTATGGTATAGTTAAATTAATAAATTAATGATTAACATTTAATTTAATTGTGGTCAACGAAGTAGTGTAGAATTAAAGTGTTGATATGAGATAACCTCATTAATAACCCAGGAACTGCAGTATTGATAGGTAGTGTTACCACAACTCAAAATGATTGAAATGTTACGATCAATATTCTCACAATTCTTCCGAATTAATAAACGCGATAAATCAGGTTCATCATAAAGATCACGGGATTAGGATGGAAAGTGTAAGACCTTCTAACGACCGCAATGAACTGGGAACGAAGGTCGTTCGAGGAGTAGTATTGGAGACAATGCTCACCTGCTCGAATGGCATTCGGCTGTTACGTACAGTACCAACATGATTTCGATCATGGGTGCGTGACAGTAAACTAAAATCGTGGGGTGTGCGCGGACAATGAACCCTAGAGTAGGAAGAAGAACGTTAGTGATGAGGAGTATCCAGTCTCATTGATGAGATTCTCCCGTACACCAACAGTAGCATTGTTGAATTCAATTTATTTTTAACTACCCCCCTTCCCCATTTCCGCATTTGTCAAAATTTTTCAATCCCTCTTGCTGTATTTTGTTGACATTTTAAATGGACGCCTGTTAATTTTTATTTTTATTATCAGACCGAAAATTAAGAAAAAAATGCATTTTATTTTATTTTTACTCTTTTATAATATTTAAAATTAAAAATTGAATTCTATAATTTTTGAATTGAAATGGATAAATTTCAATAATTATATATAAATTCTTTAGTTTAATATTTTCAGATGATTGTTCGAGCGTTAATGTACGGAGGGGGTTGTAAAGTGCATCCATACTATCAATATGTCGGTAATATTGCTCTTATGACTTAGTACCAAATAATAAAATAAAATAATAAAATGTTCAATCCAAAATGATTCATTTATTAGCTAAAAACTATTATTTCTGATTTAAATACACGATGAGTGCAGTTCTTACAAAAAATTAACCGGTAATTCTATGGAATTATTATAAATTTTATTTTATTATTATTATTATTATTATTATTTTTTATTACTATCATTATTACGATCGTCTCTCTGTAGTGTAGTTTTAGAACTGGTTCCTCGTTGTGTTAAAATTTTCATCAAATAGTCTGTCAAATCTTTTGCTACCAAATTCATTCTGAAAATTGCATGACATAACGCATAACCTTCATAAATTGGGCAGATACCAAAACGATACCCATTACACGGCCAGGCGCATATAACGATAGAACTGTTTTAATTGGTACATAAATAAATGGTATTGTGACAATACTATTGTATTTAACATCATTTTAATCATGTCTTTACATTTCGCCTTGACATTTCAGTATCCCGTCACTCAGTAAAACTAGTTGTTCTTATGATACTGATCTAAGTTTATTGTAAATTGCTCGATGCCAGATATTTTATATTGCAATTTGACCCAGTGCCGTCTTAATTCGTGTATTCCAAAGTTAGGATACTTCTCTGAGCCCCATTATTAACAGCTATCTTCTTGAAAGGTTACATAAGAGAAATCATCAAGATAGAATAGCTTGAAAGTAAATGGTTGCTACCACACTTCCCAGTTATAAAGAGAAACAGAGAATCGACAAAAATAAGAATAGTTTTTGATCCAGTTGCTAGAATTGATGGGATATTTTTTAAACGATGTAATTGAAACAGGACCAAAATTACAAAACGACTTGTTCAAGTCCTAATTCGGTTTAGAAAACACAAGATCACTATGGTATGTGATATCAACATTGGATCCAAAGATTAATGTGCAAAGTCCTATGACTACGAATGTTTTGAATATTTTTAAATAGTTTGAGTATGTTAAATTGTAATTAAATTGATGTTTAAGTATTGTTTAAAATGTTTAATATTATTAAAATGATTTAATTCATTTTAATATTTATAGAAAAATTTTAGAAATTAGTATAAAACTATTTAAATATTTATTCAATAATTTAATTAAAAAATAATTTGTTTAAATTATATAAATTAATCCATAGTTAGTTTTGTGCCTGAAGGTAACAGTTAAACTGTCTAAATATATCTTACAACGAGTGTTTGAATGGTGTCTTCTTTTAATTATTTATTATTATTGTTATTATTATTATTATTATTATTATTATTATTATCCAGAGCAATCCCCAATAGTATACTAGTTTCGAGCAATGGCTCTCATCGGTACTATGCGGGAGGCGCTCAGATTTCTGTTCGCGCCAGGTAAGTGTAACACAGTGTCAAATTAACACCGTTATACACTCATCCTGAATGCACTGGACATCAATTAAGTTTGCAACGTTTTGTAACGAATCTTTATCTTGAAACCTCCTTTCACTTGAATCCATGGTAAATACAATCTTACCTCTGCGAACTACAAGTTCAACACAGAAACTGGTTACAAGCTATTATTATTATTATTATTATTATTATTATTATTATTATTATTATTATTATTGTTATTATTATTATTATTATTATTTTTACAATAATAACAATGTTCATTTTCTGAAAATTGAAAAATGGAATTAGTTAAAATAATAACTCATTTAAAATCTCAAAATCCACAAATTACAGGTAATGCGATAAAAAGACTCAAATTCGAGTTTGGATGTCTATTAAAATGACGAGCATGAAATTGAACATGAATACTTCTAATAAAAACAAATATAAATTTTATTTTCAATTAAAATTTCAATTTTGTTATTATCGAAAAGTTAAGCAAATTAAATTACATTATGCTATTTAAATAGTAATTCCAACATAAAAAAACTTTTGTCAGAAAGGTTTCCATGCAAAATAAGAGCAGATTAAACAATGTAATGAAATAAAAAGGCCATTTTATCAATATAAATATTTTCAACAATTATTTTGTTGATTCAAAGAAACATAAATTGAATAGACAGAGCATACGTATATAAATATAAATTGAGATACATTAATATGACGTGCAAAAGTATCTTGAAAGAAAATTATGAATGTTTTCATAAGGTTAAAGTAAAGAGTCATTTATGTTACCTCTACAGTTTATAAATAGCAATTATCCTGGAATTTCAAAATCTGTTTTTTTTCGAGATTCTCGCATCTCGTAAAGAATTATCGGGAATTCTCAAGAGATGAAAGTTAATTTATTTAACTATTTCTCACTGAAAACTTCGAACTTTTCTTAACTTTACTCGTTTATAATTCCTACCGGGAAATAATTTTCAGCCTACTATTAATTCCTTTTACTTGCTGGGGATTTATGTCTAATGATTGTAAATTTTGTTTTAATCAGTTAATATTTGACAATTCTCTGGTTATTTTATGAATTTGAAATTCGGAAGTCATCGCTCAAATATTATTATATAAATAATAAATGTTGTTTATTAGCAGATTGATTTCGTAAATTTAACACGTCAATTAAAAACTAAATTAAAATCAATTCCAAACTTTATTTCAAAAACAGCTGTAAACAAAACAATATTAAAACAACGATTTAAAGTTGTTTTTAATCATAAATGTTTTTTAATATTTCTTTTGAGGATATTATTATGATACAGTTTTTGGTAAAAGATTCTTTATCTGAATAAAGTTTTTTTATGAATTTAGTATGCATTTTATTTGTTTTTTACCAAAACTCAGATAAATGCAAGTTGTGCAAAATTAATATTTAGTACAATTTAATTATACACATGCTATATACCCCATGCTATATACCCCATGCTATATACACCACACATCATTTAAATACGATGATGTAAGCTGTAGCATGTATGAGGTAGACCGGTACGAAACTACTAGTAACTTATAATTTTTATAAATCAGACATTTCGTTTCCTAGACTTTGAAAGAATCGTACGACTGTCCTCTACACTTTGAGAAATCAATTTCACATACTTCACCCAAGTACTGCAACACATAATTCAACATGTCCTCACCGGTGTGACTTTTTAATATGAGAAAGTTGAGAAGTATTTTTACTGGTTTACCATTTGCTGGACATATATATCTGACAATAACACTAAGTTGATCTACATGATATGAATCTGGTATAGAATCCACTGATAAGCTAAAGTAATCAGCATTCTTTACTTTATTCAAAATGTCTGATCTCACTTTGCTACTCATGAGATGAATAATTTTATCACAGCTTGTTTTTGAAAGATAATATGGAAATTCCCTTTCAGCATTACTGTATCTGCCAATGTGATCAACCAAAAACGGGTCAAATTGTGATATCAGTTCTGGTATTCCCAGAAAATTGCCATTGTTAGTTGAACTAAATAACTTCATGGGATCCTCAAATAGATAATCCTCTTTCAGTCAAAGTTTTCACGACAGTCGCAACGCGCTTAAAAACATTACGCAAATAATTTCGTTCTCTTCGTTCCTGTTCATCTAAACTTTGAGTCAAACCTTAATGCTGTCTTCTTATTAAATACGTAAGCATTGCTTCTGTATGAACGGGACTTTTTCCATGTTGTTCTATGACAACAGTATTTCTCCAGTCATAGAACACTTGTGCAGCAATTCAACTTGAGGTGGACTTGGTGAAAGAAGTTTCTATACAAAACACTACAGAGATTATGTTGAAGGAAAGTAAAGAAGCCATTCACGAATGAACATCACGCTAGTTCATGAAGTAGTTTAATAATTGCAAAAACATTGTAGTAGCTCGTCGTGGTGTCCTAATCACGGGCTTGAGTGCTTATTGGTTAATCCGGTACAGCATGCGTTTCTTGAATATTTATACTGTCCTATAATCACATTTAAATAACCCATTACGATAATCCTCTCCTTAGTAATTTTTCAAACCGGTCCATTCCTTTCTTTGTTGAAAACCAATGTTTTTGAATTTAAGTTTGTATTAGAGTCAATTTTCATCAGCATTATAAACTTGTTCAGGCAGAATTAGCAGCTCTTCAATTGTTGGTATGAAATTTTCACAAAATGCAGATATAACTGAATCATTAGATGATCATTTTTCACAACAATTTAAGGAAATCTAATAGAGTGGATTCCTTTAAAATTTTTGAACCCATCCATGACTAGCCAAAAATATTTCTAGTTCTAAAGCTTAAGTCCGCAAGATTTCAAGCGTACCAATTTTATGATTAAGTCTCTCATTTTCAAACCACAGATTAATAGTTTATTCAATTTCAGATAGCTGAAATACTTTTGTTTTTGTTCCAGTGATATAATTTCTTTTCATAGTTTCTTATATTTTTTCCTTTTGCTCTGTATTCTAATTAAGTTACTTTTGTTTAGCGTATATATTGTGGTTTGTCATTATATTCTAATTCATGTAAAATGCTACAACTTTCTTCAAAAGATAATTTCGGTTTCCTTTTACTCATAATGAGTCGTGTATCAAATAAATGAGGTGAAAAGTTAAAACTTCAGTTGGTGTCATTGGCCTATTGCTTATGTTGGTAAAATAGAAATATCATAATATGTTAAACTTACCCTCTCGAGACATATTCCTTTCCTCCATGGTAATCCCATCGGCTTCGTCTCTCCGTGGGCCATCGTTCGCTCCATTTCTTGAAAATTTCTGGGCTTTTGACATTTTGGTAGTTATTTAATAAAAATGAAATTTTCAAGTTGGCAACCTGATTATATTCGTGCATGTGTGTATTGCCATGACAGGCAGGAGGCGGTGTGGAAGTCGAGTTTGATTTCGAGCTTGCATGCACACTGTTTCTGTCGGATGTCGTACGAAGTGTGTGTTTTCACTCCTACGGTGAGGCGTGGGTGTGGATCGGTCGGCCGGAGGCAGTCTACTAGACTTTCCTATCGATTAATTTCTGGAAAATGCCAGGTCGAATTCTTATTAATCTGGCCAGTTATCTTAATGGTTCATTTTGATTTTTCGTTATTAATTTATTACCGGTTAATTTTATTATTTGGTGATTTATCGGGTAATGTCATTATTTAGTGAAAATTATTTCTGTGGCTTGTTGGAGCATCATTATTACCTTCATGTGGATCTATTCTCGTGGATTATTAGTCGTATCTAGATCGGATTTTTTATCGATTGCCTATCGATTGCGTATTTAATTCCCGTAATCTTCACTATGAAGGATTATTAACTTTTAGGTTTCACATCTCCGACAGGCCTGGGAGTGCTCCACTCGTACCCATCGTTTAATTTATTTCTGCGGGGCGACCCACGTTACGCATTATCGGTTGATCTCTCCTGCGGTGGCTTCCGGGGACGAGGGTGGTTATGTTACTATGTTGGGAAGTTTAGTGTGATGTAATTTTTGGGAAAATATTCATTATGATATTCTTTTTTATTTCTTGTTTTGTATTTCCAGTGATTTGGTTTTATTTATTATTTAATTTTCACTAGGTTCGTGTTCAGTTATATTCAAGTTTCCTCAGGGATAGTGGGCTTACTTTGATTTACTTTAATTCTCAGCCCTAATCACTCGCACTGTCCGTGCGGTGATCTTTTATTTATTTTTATCTAATTATTATCCGCATCAGGGTGTCGGTATTTTTACTTGATATTAAGGTTGGACACTCGAAATTCCCTTAACAGCTTAATACGCTAGGTCATTACCAACCACGCTTGGGAGTAACAACTTATGAAAGGTTTCGGCCATGAAAAAATGGTTCTTTAAAATGACGTATTGTCGCTACCAAAATACTAGGTTACTCTTGGGTATCGAATGATTTTAATAAATCGAATCTCCGGGTATCTTTGGTATATTTCGACTGCGGTGGATTATTAGGGTTGATAGTTTAGAGATGCAAGTTAATTATTAAGTATTATTCCAGTTTTGGCCTTTTAAGGTCGCGTTGCTATAACTCTTATTATGTTTTACTTAGGGATAATGTCAAGAGAATTTATGTCACCTAATTCAAGTTTTCAATTACCATAACTTATTGATCGAGTATTTTAGACATAGCAACGATTTTCAGCGTTAATTCTCCCGTCAACTACCCTTAATTGACCTTAGGATAAATTGTGTCGATATTAGGAGATTATGAGTGCCCACTGGACCACTCAGTGTTTTGATTTTAAGCCGATTGTATCATCATAAGTTTGGTCGAGTTTTCGGGAGATAGGCGATGATGGAACAGCCAAAAGACTATCCCATCTTCCCCTATAAAGGATGATATTGACGTTCCAGCTCCTGCATTCTCACCCGAAGCCTTCACGGCTCTAACTATTGGCGGATTTACACCGCACTTACACAGTTTGGTTGGGGTGTGGATTTTAATGGCTTACGGTGTTGTGTCGGCTGTGGGCCGGAAAAATTTCGACATAACTTGTTTTCGTTTTAAAGTTTTTTTTCAATCATAATTGGCATAGTACATTAGTATAATTCACATCATTGCAACATTAACACTCAAATTTCATTACAAACCTTCCCCCACGCCGACGCCCAAACAGAGCTCACTTGAGTTTGTTTGTGCGCAACGTGGAGAAAGTTCTCGGGTACTCGTTCACTTACAGCGTAAAATCGTAGATTGAGACCTTTGTTAAAACGAGTGTTTCGAGTTTTTAATTCAAAAACTGATTAAAATTCTGTGAAAATGAATCGGTATATATACCTATTGTGCGACCCTAACCTTGCGTGTTAAATTTGATGTGGTAAAACAAAAACATTGACCTTGTGATTTTTGTATATTCTAATTTTATTATTTTCATGATTTAATTTGACAATTTTATTTTTTGACTTTTAATTGAATTGTTTCCAATTCAAATTATTTAATTTTTGTTTCAACTTTCATGAACTCTCGCTTTTTAGGTGAATTGTCAAATTTTCGTGTTCTCATGTTATTTCTGTATTTATTTAATGCAGATCTTGTTGCACCTTGTTATTATTTCAATTTATTTTTATGTTTTCAATTTTCAATTTTAATTATTTCTTCCTCATATTTTAACGTGGTTAATTTATGTTTTTTGGGTCTGATTTTAAATTTGTTTGTTGTGTTTGCGTGCTATTACCGATTGATTCAAACAAAACTCTGTTCTGGCCCAACAGTATCTAAGAAGGAAAAGAATGTCATTTTGATGTCCGCCCAACATCACAATAGGGAAATTCACTTGGAGGAGATGATAAAATGCCTGAAATAATCATGAATTACAACCACATAAAAAGAACCGTTGATAATTTGGATATGCTTGTTCGAACCTACTCATGTCAAAAAAATGTCGCAGATGATCCTTAGTATTTTTTCAAAATGTTCTCGATATTGCGGGGTACAATGCAGACAATCCATACATTCATCGAGGCAAATCACAACGCAGGCGCTTATTTTTAGAGGAGTTGACGAATGAAATGATATCACCAGCTACCATGAATCACATAAAAGTCCCTGAATTCATTTCTCCTCCATTGTCGGTCAACACCAGTGCTTCTTCAAAAGTTTGTCGCAAAAAGGATTATTTGAATCCGTAATTTTTTGCAAACCCTCGTGCTTGTAACTTTACATTCAGTAGACTTACCTTTGTTTTCTTCTATAAGCGTGTACCGGGTCGCCAGCGACCCTCTTGGTAATTAACGTCATTTTTTTCAAAGTCACTCATATTACTTTTATCATATGGGATTTTAGTATTAGGAAACAGGACTCTTGAATAAAATAACCAGATACCAAGCAAACGTATGAATTAAGTTTTCAGAGGAAAACACTCAATTACTTTTGCTACAGGGTCGCTAGCAAAACCATTATAGAGTTAAGTAGTACCATTTTTGTACGTACCATTTTTTTGTATGTACTTATGAAAATTTATGAGAAAGTTTGCAGTGAGTAAAGATGGATATGACGCTTTTTGAATGAAATAAATTCATATTTTTAAAATTCTTTGTTTATTAGGCAATACAGATTATCGCAGATGATAAAAATTGGGTTCAGGACAATAATTCGAAGCACAGAAAATAATGGATTTTAGCAGGTGAATCATCAAAACCAACGGCAAATTAAAATATCAATGGGGGTGGGGAAAATACTTATGTTGGAATATCCTTAGGGTCATTCATTATGAGCTTATGAAACATGGTCGTATAATTACAACAGATGTTTATTAAAAGCTGATTTTTTTTTGAAGGATTCTTTATAACGTAAAATAAGCTAGCAATGCTAAAGTGATTTAACAAATGCATTGTACTTCCTAGACATCTTTCCATCCGACTATTACTCATTATTCGATACAGTAATTCTTTTCTTGAAAAAGTATCATTGATGAAGATTCTGTACGCTATACAATGGAGGAATTTTTAAAAGTATGTAGAAAGATTTTTATAAAAAGGATTGAAAGTATGTATTTCCGTTGACAAGTCATAGAGGGGAATAGAGAATATTTAGATAATTTGAAATATATTTAATTCTTAAAAATATTTTTCATAAAACAAATATTTAAAAACAGCAATACTTTTAGAATGACCTAGTCAAATAAGTTGATCAACACTGAGAATTGGCTTAGACTAAGGTCCCCAAACTAAGGCACGCAAGCCGCATCCGGCTAACGCGATACTTTTTTATGACCCACTCAAATATATATGGCCTCTTGAACTCAGGAAATTTTTATATGACCCCTTTCTTAAAAACATTGGGGACCTCTGACTTAGACAACATTTTTATTTAAAACATGGCATAACAAAAATGTCATCTTAGTAAATATTAGGATTATTTTAGTTCATGATAACAATTTAACTCGATCTTTAAAATAGCTGTTATTAAAACAAATATTTAAATAAAACTTGAAAAATCTAATAAAGTATTTCATATTCTGAGTTATGCCAACATACTGCACTCATATACATGTTATTTATCATGTTATAAATCTAGTATAAATATTTATATTAAACCTATATTACATTTTAAATGACGGAAAAGGTGATAATCTGTTGGTAAAATATCAGGGAAGTAAGGTGAGAAAGTAAAATTTCGTACCAAAGACCATTAAATTTTTTGACAGTTGCTTTCTAACATGGGCTTTGGCTTTGTCATGCAATAATATTGGACATGTCTGTTTATGTGTGCTTGGTTTTTGTTGCACAACTGATCATGCATTACATAAATTTCTCGACAGTATGATTCTGTTGTTATTGCCGTTCCTGGTTTTATGAAAAAATACTAAACAATAACCTTTATTTTCCACCAGACAGTAATCATTCTCTTTTTTGGGTGTAATGGTGGCTTCTGCATGTTTCTTGAACGTTTATCCGCATCCAATCACTGTCCAGATCTTTGTCTGTTATCGTAAAACACCCATTTTCATCACAAGTAATGATTCAATTTAAAAAAGGCACCATCTTATTCCTAAGAATTAAGGAAGAGCAAATTTCCAAACGCTTCATTTTTTGCTTCTCGTTCAATTCATGAGTAACCCATTTATCCATTTTTTTTGTTTACCTATTGATTTCAAGTGCCTTCAAATTGTCGTATGTGAACTTCCTAGTTCAATTGCAAAATCGCGAACTAATTTTTGGTGGTTAATTTCAACAATGCGTCATAAATTTTCATCGCTAAAAACAAATCCTGGTTTTCCTTAGGTAAATTATCCAAATCCATATTTCCTGAACGAAACCTTGCAAGCCACATCTGTAAGGTTCTAACATTTGTGCTACCTTCTCCAAAAGCCAAACTTATATTGTTAGTAGCATATGTTCCTGTATGTCTTAATTTAAATTCATATAGAAAAAGTAGTCTTAAATTCTTAGAATCCATCATAAATAAATATCTATATAAAGTAAAGATTAATTAATTTTAATATTACCTTGCAATAAAAAACAGCATATATTGTGAAATATTATTCAGACTAAACAACTTGACTAATTATATAAAACTTAGATAATCAAATTTTAAACAATTTTAAAAAACGGCATTTCATATGAAACAACCTAATATTTCCCAACAGAATTGCAGACCGATTTTTATTGAACCTAATCATATTGATGAATACAATCAAATACAGGCTTTTAGTAAAATTAATTGAAAACAAATTTATAATTACATAAGTTCACATCTTTTCCAAAAACCTTATATTTTCATTTTGTTTATTTTTAATCATGAAATTTGAAATCCATCAAATTGACAGGTTTTGTAAATCTATTGTTAAAAACAAATTTATTATTAAATTCATCTCACAATTGATATTGACACGTAAACGCGGGTTTTCCAGTTAAACATTTCCTTTTCAAACTTTGTAATTTAATTTCATTGAAAAGATTTAAACAGATATTTTAAAATTCCCTCTTAAAATTCCCTAATTTTGTCTGCTTAGATTTTCTAATGACTTTTTAATGCGTTGCCTTTTCAGTTCAATTTTTCTGAATCTTTTCTGGAATTAGTTTTATTTTATTTTTGCTCTATTTGTACAATGATTTATTAAGCATTTATTTTGTTTTCAATTTTTCTTAATGTTTATACCAGACGGGATTTCTAGATCAGAAATTAAAAGTCAGATGGTATGTTCTGCAGCAGATATTGAGATTGCGGAGGGTTTAAAGTTGAAAAATTAAGGAATCCTTCATTTATAATTATTGAAAAGAGGTATATTTGTATGGGATTTCTTATGGGATCTCGTATGAATGGAACGATCCGGCCTTGGAAGAAATGGAAGCGCCAATTGATGTGGTTGTGCCAAGGCGCCTTATCCGGACACCAGCTTTGAACGCATCGGAACGAGTACCACGCTTATGTGAGTCGCGGGCCAATGGAGGATTCCTCCGCTTAAAGCTTGTGCCCGTGAGGGTCTAGTCGTGCGTAACGACGGGCTCGAACGTCAAATCATTGAATCCATAGGAATAGTGGGAAGATCGGGGACTAGTCTTTTGGCTGGCTCCCTTTCGTTCATCTCCCGAAAATTCGACATAAAATCTATATCACATACCGGATAAATTTTATTAAACCGAGTAGTCCAGTGGGCACTCTTAAAATCTTAATATTAACACATATTCATTAAGATCAAATTCAAGGGAAAGGGAATTGGAAACTCGAAATCGGTGCAACTACCTTAAACAAAACCTGTAAACGTATGAAAATGAATATCATAATCTTCTAACTAAGATCAAGTTATCTAAAATGAATATAAGAAGCTACATATCAGATTATAATCTAGGCTCGAATATAATTTTATTAGAACGATAGGCAACCGTAATGAAATATTCATTATAACGCTATTTAGTAATAATAACATCAATTTACACCCTAAATATTAATTAGGAATCAACTATAATAGACACTAATATATATTAACAGACTAACGATATACATTAGATAAGATGATACGGACGAGTAATCTAGTAAAAATGATATGGATAGTAGGACCCCAATAACGATGTAGATTTAGTATTCCTACGGTTAGCCAAAATTGTGACAATAAAATAACCGAGATAAATTGAGTTATAATAACCCGTCATTTGTAATAATAAATATTACTGATCATTTAGTATAAATCAAAATCGTCAAATCACTAAGGACAATAGCATCATAATAGAATTAACCATAAATAAATAAATAACAATCACAATCACAATAAAATTTTCCTTTTAAAAATACCGGGAGTGAAAAAATAATCAGAAATCTACCAAATACGCAGCTCCACCAAATCTAACTTATCCCTTGTCGAAGGATCAATTCCTATAAAAATCTTTGACACATCTCGTCCAGTATTCGTCCACCACTAAAGATTCCTTATTGATCTTCTTAAACGCAAACTAAATGAAACAACGAATTTAGAGAAGAATTAGAGTAGAATTAGTCCCGCCAATGAATGGTTATATGACGTGATACACCCATAGTTTTATTTTAATAATGTTGACCACAATTATCCTATTCTTTGGTACCATGCGCATGAACGTCTGGGAGTCAGTAGAGTGTGACGACTGACACATGCCAGCCGGATTCTCGAAGATGATAAATAGTATGGTGGAGAACTAACCGCCAGTCAAAAGGAGGAAAATAGAGAGAAATCTCGGATAGAGAACAAACCGAAACGAGTTAGAGGTAGATCGGCTTCTTACTGAAACGAACCAGGTGATGGTGGTAGTTGACGATAAGAATTTGCAGTAGGAATGTTTAATTTACTTTGTCCGTATAAAACCAAACCAAAAAAATCCTCAAAATGGGAAATATTCATAAAATGCGACAATATTAAAATCTCCAAAATAATAGAACACAAAAAAATAATCGTGGTGGAATGATTGGTCTGAAATAACTCCAAAAATCTGACACCTGGTGACTCGCGCCACTAGTAAAGCATGAACTGATTGTATGACAACAGTTCTTAGCCAGAAAATTGGCCAATTAAATAAGAAATTCAAAAATAAAATAAGAAAATTTTGGTTAAATCAACGAATTAATGAACAATTCGGTCGTTTTTAATGGGGGGATAAACCAATTGAGCGACAATACATTAACACCTTACTACTATATAAACAGTCACAAAACAGGCAAATACATAAAAATGTCTTCGGCACATAAGAGATACAATTCTACTATGGATAACGGACGTAGAGAAGAAGAATCCCTCCGGAATCGGCCCAACAGCTGCAGACCGCCTATTAAAGAAGATCTAGAATATGGGTCCGCCGAACAAGCTCGATACTTAATGTTTATAACATTTTTGTCTAAAGTGACAACTAATATCTATGATATATACTTAGTACGTGATGACTCGAATTAGTCGTTTATCATTTAATTATTTCGTATTAATAGAACGACATTAAATTCAATGGACATTTAGATCGAAGAGACCCAAATGATGGATGGATGGATGGACGGATCTCGGATTACTCTACAAGTGCCTGCCCACTCGGTAGCAAGATACCGTCAAGCTTTGTGGGATCACGGGTACTCACTGACAACACACGGAGAGAATGGTTGGCCGTGTCGACCGGGAGATCGGAAAAATGAAGTAGAACTGCCCAGCACAGCCATCATGAGAGAACCGGACAGTAACCCATCGCGAGAAGCCCGCTAATGGGCAAAATTCAGTCTATATCGCCTGGAGAGTGTAGAGAAGAAGTTTCATTAGCAAACAAATCTGGCCCGGCGACGCTTAGCTCGCGGGAATGCGGATATCACCAGTGAATTGGTCCTAAGTACTGACGGTTTCGCTCCGGAATACGGGGTTTCAATCGAACTGCATGACCCTAGGCTAATGAACATGAAAGCTCCGACAAAACTGATTCTACCAGATCGATTGATACAACCGGCTCTATTTGGTCGATTAGGATCGATTTTTTTTCAAATTAAATTCAACCATATAATTTTCTAACCAACGAAGGTTGATTGAACCGTCATGACTTGGAGAAGTTAAGGAGTGATTCTAAGTTTCTGATAAAGATAATGGTAGTTATATAGAATTACAAAACGATATAGAAATTAGTAGACATAAAGAATTTTATATTAAAATAGGTAAAGGATTATATGGTAGTTTGCTGACCATTACGAAAGTCGATAATAATGACACTATTTCATTCTAACCACTAGTAAATTTCTTTTATTTTAGATATGGACGGAAGAAAACCGATCTACACCGACAATTACTACAATTGTGTTAGGATATCCAAAAGATTAAAGCCACTTGGATTAAACCGGCTCAAGCCAAACAATTATAACAACGCTTGACCGCAGCACAACAAGAATGGAAAGATGAAAAGATTCTTACCCAAGCCCAGTGAACCAAAATCCGGGGCTTGGAAGTCGCGCTATCTGCGTGCCAAGAAAGGGAATGCAGTGACGTACCCCTTGGTCTTCGCTCCGGCACAAATAGCCTGTTGGGCCAGAACACAAATAGCCTTGAAGGTTGTTTAAATGCATCAGTAATACAGCACGAAAACCCAGCACCAAGATAACTTAAAATACAATATACAACACCAACTAAACACTTTAAAATCTGAGAGAATATAAATAAATATAAAATCAAAAACATAAAAGTAAAATACAAAATGCATCAAATCTACATAAAAAATAACATAATAACAAGAAAATTTGACCGTAAAATGACCATTTATATAGAAGTAAAAATTAATGAATTAAATGAATAAAAATAAAATATTTTTGGCTGAATAAATTTAATTAAAAATGTTAAAAATAAATTGCCAATTTAAATTAAGAAATTATTAAAAATTAAATTTAGATAGCATCAATAATTTCAAGGTCAAATTTTGTTTAATCGCAATAAAAATAAAATGCAAGGTTAATGTCAAATTATAGGTATATATACTGATGTGTTTTCACAAATTTTAAGTCTTATTTTTCGGAGAAAAAATTTCAGTCTGAAGTGAGTTGGTGTGCATTGCAGCTGTTAGCCGTGCATTCGGGCAATTAACACTAGCTGGTGTTTTGCCTGAATACGATAACTTTCAGCTGCTGTACACTGATAATTGGGAGCTATGAGAGTGGATGATTTGCGAATTTATTGACCAATTGATCAAATGCTCTATGATAAAGCAATGTAAGATGTTTATGCCCTCATTTATGAACAATGAATCATGATGCTATATGCATATTTATGAACTTCGACAATTATATGAATAAACGGTTTTATGCATTCGAGACTTTTACCCGATTAGTACGGTAATATTTATTTATTTCTTTTTTCGGCCCACAGCTACTTGTGCACCACAAGAAAGCAAAATCTACACAACAATTCAGGCTGTGTAAGTGAGGTTCATCCGCCAATAGCCTGTGCCCGTGAAGGTTCCGGCGTAAATAACGCAGGGCCTAAACGTCAATATTATCCGTTATAGGGGAAACAGGGAGGAGGGGAAGCAGTATTTTAGCTGCTCCTCCGCCACTCATTTCCTGTAAATTCTATCTAAAAAATCTTTAACAGAAATTGGCACAAAATCACTAACACTGAGTAGTCTAGTTGGCACTCATCAAATATAACAAGAACATACATAGACCTAAGGACAAAGAGAGGGAAAGGGTAGCCGGGAAAATTGCGAAATCGTTGCAACAGTTAAAATAAATAACCATCGGAAAAAGATTAATCCGAACGACCAAAATCATGAAAAATAATGTTTTGATTAATATATAAGGATTAATGAAATTATTTGAGTTGAGACGGTAAATAAGGGTAGAACGTTTCGCAAATTTTCGGAAATGATTGAAACTTTAATCATAAAATTGTAAAATAAGGGCGGAACGCTACTCAAATTTTCCGAATCAATTAAAATACTTATCAAAATAGCAAAGTAAAAGTAGAATACGGCTCAGTCATTATTAAGATATCGGATAAGACCGTAAAATAAGGGCGGAACGCTGCTCAAATTTTCCGAATTAAATAAAATATTTTAGCGGATATTGTAAGGAAAAGGTGGAGCGCGGCTCAAAGTGTTGGTGTAACAATCCGATAAACCGAAAGATAAGGGTGGAACGCTGCCAAAACTTTTTCGAATTCTTAAAAATACTCCACCGAAAACTGTAAGATAAGGATGGATTACGGCTACAATTCTATATAGGTAAAATATCTCCACAAAGAGGAAAAATAAGGATGAATCCATACGATAAATTTGATAATAACAATGATAATAATGAGGATAACAATAATAATAATAATGATCATGGTACTTATAATAATAATAATAATAAATGTAATAGTGGTAACAATTAATAAAGGTAATACATGTAATAGTAACAATGATAACGCTAGTGACAATAATAGTAGACATAGTAGTTATAATAGGGATAAGGGTAAAAGAGATACTGAGTATGTTTAACATCACAAAGGGTGTACAGTACAGGCCATGGCAAAAGTCGATAATACGGAAAACGATGAGAAGTACTATGGGAATGGACATGAAGATAAATGATATGAGAGTATAGGTTAATAAATATTTGAAAGAGATCGAAGAATAATGTGACCTAAAAATCGAAATCTAGCAAAGGCCTTCTATCGGTAGCTCGTTGAACCCATGGATCGTTCGGTCAATTATAGAGTTAGCAATAGCGCTCACTTTTTGCGGACGATCTACCAACTCGAACACAGTTCTAGCGTTGCCTAGCAACGGGTGCCGAGTGGTAAGCTAAAGATATTTGTATGGGGTTGTCTGAATAACAACCACATAGTTTCAAAATATCAACCTCCAGAAACCCACCAAGTCTATCGCGAACAAAACCGTCCAGGAGAGGTTAGGAAATGGGCCCTACCGCATACAAGGCCAGGCAGTGCTGAAGGGAATCCCAGGCGTCTCCAACGAGCCGAGAAAACTAAACCATGTCGATTTTGTTAATGATTATGTATTATATTAATCAATATTTAATTCAATTTTCTCGATATAAATAGTTAAAGTTTCCAATCAATTTCAAGTAAAATGTATTGTGACTGAGAAACCACTTAGGGACCTAGAATTGAAAACCGTACACAGGACTTCTATCGGTGGCACATGAACCCATTATGAGGTCGAGCCTTAGCAGTTCTGGGAGCAGAGCTCACCTTTGGTGGTCTCATAACCAGTGATTGCAGTACCAACGTTGATTAGGAACGGGCAACCATTGGAGGGCGACAAAGGTTTTATGCGTGGGTGTCAAGGTCATAAACCACCAACCCACCATTACCAACGGGTAACCAGTGGAGGGCAAGAAGCGTTGTATGCATGGGTTACAAGGCCAAAAAATTTTTGCAGGGGAAATTGGAATTCTGCATAACTCAAAGCATTCGAGTAAAGTGAAAAAGTCTGATAATATCATAACATTTTCCTTCGGTATGGATGCAGACATTATGTCAGTGCATCAGAAAACTATATGGTATGGTACGTACCGTACGTATATTAAAAGCGTTTAATCCTGATTTAAAATATCATTATACACGAGTTCCATAAGCGATTGAAGAGTAAAACATAATTCATTAGAAAGATAAGAAATTTTAAATGTTTATTCTTTAAATAAAAGAATCTAAAAACTTATTGTTTTTATAACTTATTTTGATAACCTTTTTAAATTATAAATTTTGTTTAGTTGTTTTAATTTTTATCTGAAATGTCACACGCTGCCTTTTTCATTGAAGAAACAACTTGTTTTTGAAATTAAGTTTTAATTTGAAATAAATAGGTTGATTAAAAAATTTTAAATAATTAATTACTAATGTATATCAAAATGAACTTATTTGATAGATGATTAGTAAAGTTTATTAAATGAAGTTTATTATATGAAGTTTAAATTTAAAATTGTATTTAAATATTCTAAATAAAATTTGTATTTTGTTCAAACTTAAAAGTCCTAACGTCGTTGGTACAAGTTAGATTTTTACAAAACTGGATTTGAAATTATATTAATTATTTGGATCCAAAATTAATGCATTAGTCGGAATATGTTCAAAGTCTAAATTTTTATTTTGTTAACTTCATGCTTACGTGTAAATAAATCTAAATTTAGAATATGAATTCATATTTATGCTGATGCAACATAATGAATGGGCATCATATTCAGTAATGGCTTGCATGTTAAAACTTGTATTAATTATTGTCATTTTAAGCAACAGTTATCATCCGGTTGTATCTATTGGCAACAAATCTAGCTTTAACCGATATAATGTTTGCAGAATGATTTTCAACTTTTTGAAGACATCATATTCTAGCCAACTCTCAAGGATTTATCAAAGGCTTTGTTTGAGATCTCGATTTCATTAACTTTATAGATCTGTTGGAAATTATAATTTGTTGATTATTATTGTAGTTTTATGTATTAGTTTTATCGGATAATAATTATTATTTTCGGTGGGAAAACTTTGGCAGTCTATTGTGATGTTATAATTTTTGATATTGGACTGATTTCAAGATTTGCTTATCAGTATAGGGAAGCAGCTCCCAATTTATTTCATTTTAGAACATATAATAAAAGAGCATTTTTCTATTAACATAAAAAATTCTTAAGATTTTTTGGGTTAAGTTTTTCAAGTGATTTAAAAGTTAATATTTTGGAATTATTCTACAAAGGGTCAATTAGAATTGAGCGGTATAAAAATGCAAAATTGCAGAAATTCAACCTATTATCCAATTTAAAGAAAGGGTCAGATATAAATTTGACAATGCTGCAGATTATGATGATAATAAATTTATCAGAATAAGATTAGAAATAGTAGAAAAGCTAGATGTAAAAACAGGAAATTCTTAATTAGTAAACTTAAGCCTGTGTTGGTTAAAAACTATTATAGGGACAACACTTTTACCGGGAACAGGTAAAAGAGGGAGCCGGTGGCATAGCTTGAAGAGGAAGCCTACAACGAGTGGCACACGGCCGCGATTGGAAAAAAACCTTAAAAGTTCAATGGAATGAAATAACCGCTAAAGATTTAAATAGCTATATCGGATTTTCATGTCTGCGATGGAATGATCTATCTAGTTATTCCAAATCTGTGCCACCAGCGCTAAATTTGTACGCTGTGATACTGCTTACTGCGACTGTAGTTTATAGCAGGATTTCTCAAGACTTCATTTCTTGCGACACACTTAAATATTATTTTTTAACATGTTCGACGTTAAAAAAGATGTAAAATTTAATTAATAAAATTTTAAATCAAAGAGATTTATTATTGATATTTTGAACACAAGCTTTCAAAACATGGTCTTTTTTAAGAAAGACTAACATGCATTTCTTTTTCTTCTTATGTCAAATCGTATTTGTTTCAATTTAAAATGTTTTCATTAGAACAATTAAAGGGTGATATAACCCAATTTCAAAAAATTTCGCGACACACTGATAACACACTTCAATAACCTGTAATTAAGGATGGATTAGCCTTAACAGTCGGCTGCTCTTATTGATTCGGTACTGTGATGTGAAAATATCATGAAGGTAAAATGATGCTGGATTTCTTTAATCATTGTGTTTATAAAAGTGTTGAAAAGATATCTAAAAACTAACACCAAGGTAAGTGAATAGTTCAATAATTTGTAATAAAATATACCAAACATTCTTGTAACTATGTTTCCATGATACTGATGGAAAATATTCTTTAACTATTGTTGGTGTACTGGGTGTAATTAATTTGTTTAAATCTGTGCAAAGCTTATTCAAGCTTATTTCCCTCTATCCAAATGCCTTCTTTTCCTAGGGTCTATGCTGTCTCACCCAGACGCCCCACAATTTTAATCCTACCACTATATACCCATGAGCAAGCTCATGTTGGTACTGTATATAGCAGCTGAAAATTCATGAGCAGGTGAGCTCCATTTCTAGAACTACTCCTCATGATATTTTCACTTTCGGGTTCCTGACTGCCGATGGAAGGTCTTACGTCTCTTTCTATCTATACGCTTGTCCATAATCATCTATTTCTACAATTCCTATATCAATTTGTCATCATTACTTGTTATTTATTAAAATATTTTTCAAAAATTTGGGCAGCGTTCCGCCCTTATTTTATGGAAAATTCCTTGTTTCATGCAAACGTTAGCCTATGGTAAATTGAAATGAATGCATTATTATAAGATCATTATTTTAGTCCAACAACTCATATTTGCTTTCCTATGGTCGCCACAGTTACCACCATTCGTAAATCTCTACATTATCATCTCACAGATCTATGCCAAAATGTATCATTTTATTTTAATTTTCCACCACGATGATTATCGAACAATGTACATGATCTAAACCTACTTTATACTTTCGTTGACTTAAATTTCTATCACTAGTCGTACCCTTGACAATATAATAATCGGCAGGAGTTAAATTAAAAATTCAATTTTCCTACTTAAACATTTACATAAATGTTATCCCCTTAATTATGGCGATCTTCCCGAATATTAATTTTTACCGTTCCGACCAACATTGAAATGGCCGCCACGGTGAAGTACGACGGCGTCCTACTCCGTGATCAGTGTGACAAGACCTGACCATGCCGGCAGACACCGAAGGGTGGTTAGCGACAAGGCAATACATCAACATTCCTCAAAATCAACTGAGGAAATTGAATATTGCCCTAACACTTTCCACAAACTAATATAAGTAAAATGAATATAAATAAGTTAAGGGGGACCTGCCGAGCGATGCCAAAAGACTTTGCGGCCATCCAGAATAAGTTAAATTAAACAAAACATTAACTTGGAAAAATATATTTCTACAAAAAAGAACAATACTTACGATCGACAAGTTCGTCAGTCAAGCATCCAAATTTCAAAAATTGTTATACATTGTGTCAATGTTTAAATATTTTGTGTCAACAAAATGTCTAACAGTCTAACAAAATTTGTCTATCAACAAAAATTGTCTAAAAATTATGAAAATGACTGCTGTATATATAGTCATTTCATGCCTGAGTGCGACCAATCAGAGTATTTTGAGCCTTTTTCGGCTATTTTTCGGGGGGTTTTATTGCTTTAATTTTTTATTTTAAATATTTTATTTTTCTCCTTATTTTTCTCTATTTTTTGATATTATTTTCTCAATATTTCGTAAATTTTTATTTTTTATTATTTAACCATTCTTTATGATTGTTTCTCTTTTTACCCTTTGATATTTAAATTTTTGGTCGCCGCTTCCGCCTATGTATTTTCTAAACCTTCTTTTGCAAGGTTTTGGCGGTTTTATTTTTTGGTTTTGTGTTTCTTTCTGCATCTGTAGGCTTTTCAATGATTTTAATTAATATTTGTTTTATTTAATTTTGTTATGTTTTTATTTTGTTTTATTTAATGTTTTATTTTATTTTTTGATTTCTGCTTGCGGTACGTGCTTATGTTACAGAAGCCATATTGATAATTTTCAAACCTCGTTAATTATTTTGTTTTAATTTACACAATTTTTTCATTTTTGTTTAAATTATGGCTTGTAGCCCAACAAACCACTCCCGGGGCCGTTTAAATTGCGCCCCGCAATTTCTCGGTCTAGACCAACATTGGTCTAGCCGCCACATTCACATACTTAATACATACGCATATAGAGCTAATACTTTTACGCATTCATGAAACAGAGTAATGTCAATTTACAAGCTTCAAGCAGAAACCACATAAGGCGGTAGGTCATATATACATCGAACATTTTTATGTCACAGTTAGAATGCACGTATTTACATAATAATAGTTATAGTAATTGTCACTTTGGTTTGCGATTAGTCTATGTAGTTGGGATTAGGGATGTCATCTTCATTTGGTGTCTTTGATTGGTTCTCGACTGTTGGGTTTGAATTGGAAGAATTGGTTCTTTGATCGTTGTGATATTGGGTTTTGCTTTTAGATTCTCTTGAATTTGATTGTTTGATTTGGGTTTTCTTTAACTTGCAGCTTCTTTGCATTTGCAGCTATCAACTGGTTTTTACGATTCGATAGATAGTTACAAAGATTAAGATAAGGATTGTACTGGTTTCAACGACTACCAGGCTTTGTAGGAAAGTTTCGAGATTGGTTAGTGTTCGAGTTTTCTTTGATTGGGTGAGCAGGAGAGGTTGTTGTAACTGATAAGAGTTCTCCGAGATTGGTTTATTGTCCTGGTTAGCTGTGGATTGACGTTTCTACAAGGGGGTTTTCTTCATGCATTGAATTTGTATTCGGATAAGTTCTTGTTTCAGGGTTTCGATTCTTACAGGGCTTCTATTTGGTTTCGATTTTGTTTCCGGGTATTGTCGCTCTGGATCTTTTTTGGTTATAAAGTTGAATTGATGACGAAGGTAAGGGTAACGACGAGGGTAAGTTTGAGCCGCTGTTTCATTTGTTTTATTTACACTTGGATTTTTTGATTGTTATTTTAGCGATGAGTTATTTTCTCTCTCATGTAAGTTTACTTACATTTCTGCTTTAGAAGGCGACTTGTTATTATTTTGTTTTCGGGTATCGTTGCGATAATGTTGTCTTTTCCCTCCATCACTCTCTTGTGTCTTTCATTGTCTTCTAGCGCTTTGAAATTTTCTGTATGCCCAATTTAACTTTTTTTTTTCCTTATATTTCCTTTGGAATCTTTTTACTACCGTTTGCTAATGGTCTTCCAATACATTGTTTGCTCATTTCTTGACTAATTCTCTCTTTAGTTCCTCTATTTTTGTTCCCATTTTTGGCTTATATCCAATTGTCGTCTCAGCCATTCATTTTCCTCCTCTACATTTTCTCACTAGTTACTCAATATCTGACACTCTTCCATTAGTGCCTTTATCGGGTTTCTCGACTGACACTATTGACTCTTGATTTTGTCTATTTCTTGTGCTTGTTGTTCCATCGCTATTTACAGGTTTTCTATCTCCTCCTCTTGTTCGCTGATTTCAGTTTCTACTATCTCTTCAATTTTGCATCATACTGGTTTTGAATCCTCGTTTCCCACTTCAATTTTTATTGGTTGCTGTGTACAATCTTTCATTGTCAACGGTCTCGTAGATTTAAACCTGCATTGTTGATTATTTTCTGTTATTTTTATTAAATTTCTGATTTTTTTTGATTTTCGTTCGTTGTTAACCTTTTTTTTTTTGGTTTTCTATTTTTTATCATTTTTGTTTTTTGATTACATTTCGTTTTTCCTTTTATCTACACTGTCTCTATTCACAATTTCTATTTACACTTTACACACACTCCTTCTTTTTATACATACGTTTTTTATATCTTTCAACGTCCTTCATCCTCTGATGCTTTTTTTTTGGGGTTGTGGTGTCTGTATTAATAGTATCCAGATTACTGATGGGTGTGCTCACAAATTCGTTTATTCTAGCTTGTTACGTCATTGAGATGCTTAGTTCCTCATTCAATAAATATGATAGCTGGTTGACTTATTCCATTAGGTTTGCTACTTCTACTTCCAAAATTGTCGTATTTTCTCGGATCTTTAATCTTTCGATCTCTGTTTGCATCTCTTTCACTTTCGATTGTAATGTTTTTTTTTTCGCTTTCCTGTAACGTTTTCTGTTTGTGCGGCGCAAGATCTCTTTGTTCGCTCATTACTCTGTAACCATTATAGTCTCGTTCCGCATATTCTAATCTTTGTCTTTCTATTTCGATTTGAAGATCACTTTGTTCTTTATCCTCGTTGATTTTTCTCACTGTGGTTTGCATTTTCTTCAGCTGGTTGACTTTGATAGTGGTGAATTTTCTGAGATTCTCTTCCCTTCTTTCTTGTAAATTAGGTTTCGTTTGAAAATCTCTTCTATCTGTTCCCACATCCTCCAATCATCAAAAGATGTTCATTTCTGTGGTAAATCTTTCAGTTCTTTTACTGTTGCATGGTACTTTTGCTTCCATGATTTTGCCTGCTTCTTTAGTCCATTTACCATTTCTCATACTTTTCCATCACTTTCGACCACTCGGTCACTTGAAATATCTGTTCCTTTTTGGTGCGGTATAACTCTTCTCGTACTCTGATCTCGCTTCTGACTTGTTCAAATTGAACTTCAAGTTCTTCTTTTTGTTTCTTTCCCCGTCGGCTTGGCATTGATGGTAAGTGGCCTTTGCTATTAGCCAAGATATTTGACCCGCCTTTTTCCAATTCATTTATTTTCCAATAAATCGTTGGTTTAAGTCATCTACTTTGTCTTTTAGCTGGTCATTATTTCTGTTTAATAACTCCAACTTTATGTTTTTGTGACTAGTTTTTATCTTCTGGTCTTCCGCTTGAGTTCGGAGTTCTCTTATTTATTTTTTATTTATCTTTCGGTTAAGCAACTGGTGTATGCGACATCTATGACTTTGCTTGGATACTCTATTCGTTTCTTTGTTTAGTTTATTCGATTCTGTTTCTACCCAATTCATACACTTCGTTTTCAAATTAGTTGTTGTTTCTGTTTACCAATTCTAGCAATACTTTTCCATGGCTTATTTTTATTTTTTTGTTTCTAATAAATTTCGTAAATTTCTCTCATTTATTTTAATTGTTCATTTTTTTTCTGACCTCTCTTCCCATCCTTCAGCTCGCTCTTTATATTGCTTAGTTTTCTCCTTTTGCGCTTTTGCGCTTTTGGTATGACAGGTTTGATATTTTCTCCTTTTCGGCCTTTTGTTTCATTTTCTCTTTTATCACTCTTTTGAACTCTTCTATCCCTTTTTCATATATCTTTTTAGTTCGTCTCATTATGTGGTTCATTTGTTTCGTTTTAAGGTTTTTTTTTTTTTTTTTTTAAATTTTTTTTTGTTCTTTAGCTTCTCTTTGTCATTGTCACATTTATTCGCACTTTCTCATCTCTGTTTTATTTTGTTCACTATTTCCATCTCTTAGTTTTTTATCGATATAGTTCTGTTCGTTTTATTAACTTCATCATCATCAATATTGTGAGGTCTGCTCTTACTTCGATAATTATTTCTCTGATATTCATTTTCTATAATTATACTTTACAATTAGTTTTATCGTTAAAGGTGGTTATCATTTTAATTTTACGCATCTGTATTTTAGTGTTTTATGGGTTCTACTTTTACATTATATACATATATATATATATTTATATACAATTTTCACTCCTCGGCGTACTCGATCGGTTATCCATATGTTCACATGCTCTTCGACAGAATCTTGTAAATTTTTAAAACATTTCCTCTTTTGGTGTCTTTACTTCGAATCCCAATTTCTTCACTGGGAATTCTGTTTTCTTTTTGTTACACTTTTCCTAGTGCTCGTTTAACTCTACTTCCTCTTCTATTACACATTGATTTGGTTATAATCGCTTGAACTTTTTTCAGACTTTCTTTTTATTTTATTCACATTTTCCTTTTGTATCTGCTTCCAGGTTCATGTTATAGTGCAATATTCTAATTTTACTTTCCATTCCTCACAGATTTTCTCATGTTGTTTTTCCGTTCACTTTGTTTATTAATCGTTGATATCTTTTGAAAGATTCTCTTTTATACTAGTATTTGCCCACATGTTCCTTTGCATTTTTGATTTTTCATTTCCAATCGCATGGTTGATTTGGACAGTTTATCTTCATTGTTAATATCTCTTTAATGGTTGCCCGATCTTCCTGCGTTTCTTTTTTTTGATTTTATTCCTACTTCTCCACAATCCAGATATATTTATAATTAGACTTATAATGCACTGTAAATAATCTATATCCACATTCTGTTTGTCATGACTCCTTTAACAATTCTGTAAACGATCCACATCGAAATCTCGCATCTAACTTTGTTTGCAGCGGCTTTCGGTTTATTTCGATTATCTCATTGATTTCCGTTATACTTGTTACTCGATAATATACTTTTAATTTTTTTTTTCGTAATTTCTTTTCTACTGATTATTGAAGCTTTATGTATTCTTTTTTCTACTTTTATACATTTAGTCTTTTCGCATCTATATGTGTTTCGCAACTACTCTATTCTATGCTACTTGATGAGTCCGGCTCTTGTATCTCTTTTTCTTGATTCAATAACCATTAAGTTCATTTTTCGTGCTCTTCTAGTTTCACAGGTTGTATTAACCTTTGTATTTCGTTTCTTTGCTATGATTCTGCGTTTTTAGCTTTTCAATTTATCTTTCCATTTTAGTAATTCTTCTCTGTTGTTCTTCAATGTTCAACATATGATAATAAATCGTATTTAATCACTTCTCTCAGCATCATCTGACTGAAAGTCCCTTGCTTTTGTAGTAGGTTTACTGTACTTGTTAACGTAATTCTCTGCTGTTTCCACATCTAAGTGATCGCTTGTCCGTTTACGCCTTCCTGATAGTTTTGATTCATTTTCCTTTATTTTTATACTCACCATTCTCTTTCTCATCTAATTTTAAACGTTAACAAAAATTTGTAGGGTTATATATTATACATACCGCTTTTATAATACTTATATACATATATTTATACAATATATACACTCATATACCCATTAATTATACTGATTGTAATTTAGGAGGGGTTCTGACTTGTTGAACCACCTCATTCCACCGCTTCTGTTTGCACAGTTTATTTTCGCGTTAAAATATTTCCATTTTAGCTTCTAGTATTCGTTCTCGCAATTTTGACTCTCAGCCGAATTTTCCCAATTTTAGCCAATTTCTTTGATTTCGTTTTTGAGTTCCTCAGTTTTTATTTATGCGGTTTTCCATTTGCCCTTCTTTATCGGTTGTTTTTCATTGTTTTTCTTCTTTCATCACATATTGAGTTATTGTTGTTCCTTTTGTTACTTCTACTAATTTTTCTATTCGATGTATTTTTAATTTTCTCTGTCTTTAGGTTTCCTCGCGTTTTCTTTGTCATCCAGTAATTCGATAACGATTTTAGCCCATGTCTATGTATTTGATTTTTTTGTTCTAATATTAACTTTTGACATATTTTGTTTCTTCTTTCGTCTCGTTCAATTCTCGCTATACATATTTGATTTATCGTCTGACCGTTGATGTTGACATTTCGCATATAATTCGTTCTTATACTTTCTCTTTCCCTCAGGTTGATTGTTAATCTTTGCTTGGATATGGTTAATCTCTAAGTTATTAGTATCATTGATAACGTCATGATATTATTTTTCCAATTTATTTCTACTTCAGGTAGGCATACAGTGCGTTTTCCATATTTCGTCTTTTTGTTTTCGTTTTTGTTGTTTCTGTTGTTTTTATTGTTGTTACTCCCGTTAGCTTTCTTTTCCTTGCCATTTCCTTTCTTTTCGTTGTTTCTTTTCTCGTTCTTGTTTTATTGTTGATTGTCATTGTCTTCATCGTTAGGCGTATCTTCCTCGGTCTTCGCAAAAATGTCGTCCTCGACATTGATTTTTCTAATCAATTTTTTCATGCTATCAAAATTCTATCTTCGGTTAGGATTGCTTTTTCACTTTTCACTTTTTTTTTTTCATTTTTTTTTTAAAACTACATATAAACCAATACTCGGTTATGTCTACCTTAAAACTACATCTACATCTAATTTTATTTTTGTTACTTCTATTTTATTTACTTATGCATAGATTTCTTCATATACTTTGATACTACTTTTACGTATATACATTTCTTTTTGAACCTTTTCGTCTACACTTAACTGTTTATCTCCATTTTATTCTCCATATCCCTTTTAATCTTCTTCATCTTTACCACGTTGGTACATCCAATCAATATTTCACATTTTTTGTGTTCCTCCTTCATATCGTTTATTTTTAATTCTGATAACATTACCTCTTCCTTCAGTCTGAGTACTGTTGACATTAGTGTTTCACTCTCTCTTGATTTGTTTTCTGCTACTTGGTTCCACATTATAATTTTTTATCCTGTTTAGTTACTTTTACAATCAATTCCCTTATTATCCTAATTTGTTCTATCATTTGCCTTCTTGATATTGCGTATGGGTTAATTTCCGGCTGTTTATTCGGTCCATTCTTTTGCCTTTCTTTATTTGTAAATTGTTGTCTTATTATTATAGTTGATTGATACTTCTCTATTTTAGACTGACAAATTCTTTTCTTTACATACATTTGATTGTTCTGTTATCTATTATGTCTTTGTAGCAGATTTCTCAATTTATCTTTCGTATTTGGGCAGCTGTTCGCTAAATGTTCTTCTTTGCTATATTCGCAACATAACTTTGCACAATACCACTTATTTTTCATGTATCCATTTCTTTGATCATTTCGACTTATTTCATATCTATAACATTTGCATTCATTGTGAACTTGTCGTCGGCATTTATTACAGTATTTCACAGCGTTATCATAAGTTTTGTATGCTGATTTGAATTCGGTTTCATTTCTCCTTTCTTCTTGGTTCCTTTTATTTTTTCGATTTCGGTAGTTTCATGTATTCCTTTTGTATTCTCTTCATTGACGTTCATTTTCTTTTCATTTTTCTCGTTTATTAGCAATTTAGAGTTCTTTTGTGACATTATATTTCCGAATTGATTTCTTATTTTGATATTTCTCTTTACATCATTTCCGTTGTTGGTTCATTTTGATCCTCATGATTTAACTTCACGTTTTCCATTCTTTCGATTATCTCACTTTCAATTCTTGTTTGTGGAATTCATTGTACGCTTGGTTCATTATTTTTAATTACTCGCATCATATTGGTTTTCAGTGCCCCATTCCTTCGTTTTCTCCACATTTAGTTAATCTTTTTTACTTGGCTATCACTGTTCAACTTCATAATATCATCTTTCAACAACTCTATTCTTCTTCTCCAACGTTCTTCTTCTATACGTGCTTGAAATTTTCTTATCTCACTATATCTTTTTTCTGCTTCTAGTGCTTCTGCAATCTGTAACGTGTTCCAGTCTTGCTGATGTTTTATTCACATACATTCTATCCGATGTCTTGTGGATACGCATCGTAGTACCTTTATTTCTGGTTGTTGATTCCTTTCCTCGTGGAGCTTGTTATTGGTCAAATAGCTACACATTCTTGTAGGTATGTCTATCTCATTTTGCATCTCGGTTAATTTGCTTGCTGGTGTTTTTGTGTTGTTATTTTCTTCCTGATTTCTTCTTGTTGGACACGTAGCTGCAAGGTGATTTTCTTGTTCACATTGAAAACATCTCTTAGGTATTCTGTATCTTGTTGAGGTCTGCCCTAGTTTTCCACAATTTCAACATTCACGTTGCCCATGACATTCACTAGATCTGTGGCCTGGTCTTAGACAGTAATCACAATATGTCTCAGAGTTCTCGTTATTCATCGTCGTTTTAGAATCTTGTCTTGTTGTTCTATTTCTTGATTGACTTGGTTACAATTGATGCTGGATTATTGACTCGTTTGCGGTCGATACTGGGTTGTTGGATTGGTTGCTGTTGATGCTGGATTATTGACCTGTTTGATTGATTTACCTGAATAGAAAAATATCGCCTCTTCACTGTTTATTATACATTTATGAATCATACATCAAAATGATTACATAGTATAGCACTTTGCCGTTCGTTTTCCCTGCGTTATTAATTTTAATTCCACCCAACAGTATTTAGTTTATAGTTGCGTTTAAAATATTATTTATTCCCTCAAAACTTTCTTTACTCATTTGTTTTTTATCGATGTTAACTTATCCTCGTTTCTCAAGATTCCTATATTGTCAGTCACTTCCAATTTTATTATTTTAATTTTACTCACAGCTATAATAATTCATATTCCCAGGTTTTATCGCATTTTTTTTATAACTCAAATACGTGTTATTTATTTCTTTTGATTTTATTTTACGACAATTTTTAATTATCTACATGGTCGTAAGAATTATCTATATTTAACAAATCGTTCGGCAATGTTGCTTTCCACGCTATTTTACTCCTCGTAATTTTTTTATTCAGTTCAAATCCCGAATCCCATTTTCCATTTATTTTATTTTTATTCATATCACGCTCCGCATTCCTTTCTATTTATCTCTATATAATTTTATTTCCCCCTTTTTCTCCTTATCTTTTATCGTTTTATCTATCTCAGTTTTGTTTTTGAATTAGATCTATGCTCCTGAATGAGATCTATGCTCCTGAATGAGAACTATGCTCCTGAATGAGATCTATGCTCCTGAATGAGAACTATGCTCCTGAATGAGATCTATGCTCCTGAATGAGAACTATGCTCCTGAATGAGAACTATGCTCCTGAATGAGAACTATGCTCCTGAATGAGAACTATGCTCCTGAATGAGAACTATGCTCCTGAATGAGAACTATGCTCCTGAATGAGAACTATGCTCCTGAATGAGAACTATGCTCCTGAATGAGAACTATGCTCCTGAATGAGAACTATGCTCCTGAATGAGAACTATGCTCCTGAATGAGATCTATGCTCCTGAATGAGAACTATGCTCCTGAATGAGATCTATGCTCCTGAATGAGATCTATGCTCCTGAATGAGAACTATGCTCCTGAATGAGATCTATGCTCCTGAATGAGAACTATGCTCCTGAATGAGATCTATGCTCCTGAATGAGATCTATGCTCCTGAATGAGAACTATGCTCCTGAATGAGAACTACTAAATATTGATTAATTCAACTACATTTATTCATAAAACTTGACTATTTATTTTTTCAATGTTATTATTACAAAGTATCCAAGTTTTCATTGTCTCAGCACATTGTCGACAGTAACTGAAGTGACCACAGGGGAGCATAAACACTTATATTCTCACTTTATTTGACTAATGCAACATTTGTGTAAGTATTCTACTTCTTTATGAATCTCATCTTTAACCGCGTCTGGTATTTGTTTGACTTATTGTTCTATCGATTGATATTGCATATTTAGGTCGGCGTTATTTACTATTTCTCTGTACCATTGATATTTGGTCTTGGTTCTGACTGGTTGTCTTTTCACATACCTCCTCTTTTCGATATTTTCCGATTTCAATTTATGATTTTTGATGTTATTAAGTATCCGTTATTATAACATTCAAATATTATTATTATTCCCAGTTCAATTTCTCAAACTTGCTATTAATTATGGTTAGTATTTTTATTTCACCCTTTTCGATATTTATTTATTTATTTTCTTTATTACTTGAATTACTTTCCAGTATGAACGCTGTTCAACGACCTTCGATATATTCTTACAATTTTGGTGTTATTCATTATCTTATTAGTTTCATTTTAATGCTCCATCATTCACTCACATCCACTCTAAGTCGTGATTTTGTTGTTCTCTATTGTCACTGAATGTTAATTTATTTATACATTTATTCAAATTTTTCCACAATATTTTTTTGCTATTTCCAATGCATTTACATTTGCCGTTATTAGTTGTCATCATAATTACTTTCACTCTATTTATTACTTTATATATTACTCAAAGATTTTTATTCTCTTTTCATTTCGTTTATCGATATTCATGTTCCTTCTGATTCAATCTCATTCGATAAATGTGTTTCCATTCTTTATTTTCTATATCCATTTGTTATGTCATTCGCTGTTTTCGTTCCTCAACTGTTCAATATTGTTTGTTTTTATTGTTTCAACACTTTGACATTCGATATTTTGTCGCAATTCACTGCCATTACTTTTCATTTTATTTGTTCATTGTATTATAACTTTCATATTTCCTCATTGATGATTTTATTGTTTTGTATTTTATTTTAACATTTTACTTTGAATCTTCACTATTATAATTTTTGTTTGACATTTATGCGGTTCAGTATATATTCTAGCAATATCAGTTTAAATACTGTCCAATGTATTCCTCGTTATGTGTCTCGGGTATTATTCGTTGTTTAGTTGATTTTATTTTTCGACTAATTTTTGTTGTCTCCACGTTATAATTTATCCATGATGTTTTTAATTGTTTCTAAGCCTTTGATTTTCCATTTTTCAATTCCCAGTAACTTTTAATTTATTGACATTGTTTTCTTCGATTCGTCTGTGTTTCTGCTTTGCTCTCTTCAATCTTTTCTCTTTACTGCGTTTGACTTTATTCGCTTTAATGGTCTCTGTGATGTTAATTCTTATCTTTTTAAATTGATTCACGATCTTACTGTTATTTGTTGTCCTTGCATTTCCGCTACTCAACGCTTATGTCTTTCCTTGCAATCTGTACTTCAACTTTCGATATTTTATTGTTATTCGTTCTTCATTATACATTGTTCCGATATTTATTCATTTTGTATTTTTCGTTATTCAACTTTCGGTTTATAAAGTTATTCTTTGCCTCTTATTCTTCACATATCATCATTGAATCTAATTATTCTTTTTTATTCTTCTTATTTATTCTCTTTCATATCATTTTGATATTTCGCTTTTAACTGTTGTTGAAATTCATTTTTCTGTGATATTTTTTACTGTCTTTCAATTCCGTCATTAGTTTACTCTTAATAACTATTTTCATTTATTTATCGTTTTTATTGCTAATATTTTCGCGTCGGATTAATTCTTATTGTTATGGTTGTCTTTTTATATATTTTTGTCTGTTATTTTAATTTTTGTTTAGACCCCATCATTCCACATTCTCGCTCCATATTTTTACTTCATCAAGCTCCATACCATTCAATCATTCTATTTTATATACATTCATCATACAATGCTTCTACCTCATCATTCCTAATTTTCATCAATCATTCAGGTTACCTATCCATGCTTTTATACTCTATAAATATTTGTGTGCAATGTAATAATTCTATCATACAACAAAAGCTCAAAAATAATTTTTAGTACAATTATTATTACCATTATAACTATCCCTATCATTATGATTATTATCACTATTATTACCATCATTACTATAATTATTATTATTATTATTATTACTATTATCATCATTATTACAATTACCGTTACTGTAATTATTACTACTAATATTATTATTATTATTATTATTATTATTATTATTATTATTATTATTATTATTATTATTATTATTATAATAAATTAAGAAGTAAAAAATAAATATAATTCAAGAAAGATAATTAATAAATATTAGTATTATTTTAAAATAAATTCCTTACAAATTATTATTATAATTAAACAAATTAGGTTGATGAGCATTCTATCATATTGTAAATTCTAGTAGACAATTAGAAAAAAAAACAGCACACAAATTTAAAGAATATTGATTATTATTATAGACACTTTCCAATTCCGATGGCTATAATCTTTTCAATGAAATGACTTGAAATCCCGGTTAAGGGTGCATTGATAAAAATCTCTGATATTTCTTAAATTTTTCTTGGTTTTCATCTTTCTAATTGACATTGTTTTCATCCCGGCTGAGCCCCCAAAAATCATGTTGGTGTACTGGGTGTAATTAATTTGTTTAAATCTGTGCAAAGCTTATTCAAGCTTATTTCCCTCTATCCAAATGCCTTCTTTTCCTAGGGTCTATGCTGTCTCACCCAGACGCCCCACAATTTTAATCCTACCACTATATACCCATGAGCAAGCTCATGTTGGTACTGTATATAGCAGCTGAAAATTCATGAGCAGGTGAGCTCCATTTCTAGAACTACTCCTCATGATATTTTCACTTTCGGGTTCCTGACTGCCGATGGAAGGTCTTACGTCTCTTTCTATCTATACGCTTGTCCATAATCATCTATTTCTACAATTCCTATATCAATTTGTCATCATTACTTGTTATTTATTAAAATATTTTTCAAAAATTTGGGCAGCGTTCCGCCCTTATTTTATGGAAAATTCCTTGTTTCATGCAAACGTTAGCCTATGGTAAATTGAAATGAATGCATTATTATAAGATCATTATTTTAGTCCAACAACTCATATTTGCTTTCCTATGGTCGCCACAGTTACCACCATTCGTAAATCTCTACATTATCATCTCACAGATCTATGCCAAAATGTATCATTTTATTTTAATTTTCCACCACGATGATTATCGAACAATGTACATGATCTAAACCTACTTTATACTTTCGTTGACTTAAATTTCTATCACTAGTCGTACCCTTGACAATATAATAATCGGCAGGAGTTAAATTAAAAATTCAATTTTCCTACTTAAACATTTACATAAATGTTATCCCCTTAATTATGGCGATCTTCCCGAATATTAATTTTTACCGTTCCGACCAACATTGAAATGGCCGCCACGGTGAAGTACGACGGCGTCCTACTCCGTGATCAGTGTGACAAGACCTGACCATGCCGGCAGACACCGAAGGGTGGTTAGCGACAAGGCAATACATCAACATTCCTCAAAATCAACTGAGGAAATTGAATATTGCCCTAACACTTTCCACAAACTAATATAAGTAAAATGAATATAAATAAGTTAAGGGGGACCTGCCGAGCGATGCCAAAAGACTTTGCGGCCATCCAGAATAAGTTAAATTAAACAAAACATTAACTTGGAAAAATATATTTCTACAAAAAAGAACAATACTTACGATCGACAAGTTCGTCAGTCAAGCATCCAAATTTCAAAAATTGTCATACATTGTGTCAATGTTTAAATATTTTGTGTCAACAAAATGTCTAACAGTCTAACAAAATTTGTCTATCAACAAAAATTGTCTAAAAATTATGAAAATGACTGCTGTATATATAGTCATTTCATGCCTGAGTGCGACCAATCAGAGTATTTTGAGCCTTTTTCGGCTATTTTTCGGGGGGTTTTATTGCTTTAATTTTTTATTTTAAATATTTTATTTTTCTCCTTATTTTTCTCTATTTTTTGATATTATTTTCTCAATATTTCGTAAATTTTTATTTTTTATTATTTAACCATTCTTTATGATTGTTTCTCTTTTTACCCTTTGATATTTAAATTTTTGGTCGCCGCTTCCGCCTATGTATTTTCTAAACCTTCTTTTGCAAGGTTTTGGCGGTTTTATTTTTTGGTTTTGTGTTTCTTTCTGCATCTGTAGGCTTTTCAATGATTTTAATTAATATTTGTTTTATTTAATTTTGTTATGTTTTTATTTTGTTTTATTTAATGTTTTATTTTATTTTTTGATTTCTGCTTGCGGTACGTGCTTATGTTACAGAAGCCATATTGATAATTTTCAAACCTCGTTAATTATTTTGTTTTAATTTACACAATTTTTTCATTTTTGTTTAAATTATGGCTTGTAGCCCAACACTATGTTGAATAAACATATATCAAATTAGCAGATAAAAGCAAAACAGATAAAAAAAATTAATGCAGTTCAAAGCATATCCATCATCAAACATGTTAGGGATCATTTATTAAATATGTCCCTTAAGAAGAGGAGGAAGGGGTTCTTCGCAATAGGGACAAATGGGAACACTAGGGAGGTGGGGTTCAAGTGCTTATGACATCCACAGCAGCATTGTTCGTTTAAAGTTATACATAATGGATTAATGATTTTTTTTAAATTTTTATTTTTATTTTTTTATATACTATATATGTTAAGTAAGCAGCATGTTTCATGTCCCCTATTTTCCCATTTGATCATTTTAATTATGAACGCATGTTTTTTCTCTGTTTTTCAACCAATATTGTGTACTACATATAATGTTGAAGTTAAATTTAGTTTATCTGGTTATAAATTATTTAAATTTCTTCTGAAAATAAAGGATATCTATTTTTGGAGGGATGTCCCTGGGGGTGCTCTTGAAAAAGGACAAGAGAGGATCAAAATTGCTTATTTTTGGCGGACGTCCTTAATGGAGGCTACCTTACAAAAATGATATAAGCTAAAATAAATAAATGTAGACGCATGTAGGGTAATTTATTAGTTTGTTATTATAATAATTGAAGTAGCATAGTAAAGACTTTGAAACAGATGCCGATTGGTTCAAAAGGATTATTCCAACCTTTTTAAAGTGTCAAAATCTTAAACTGCTGTCATTTTACCTCAGGCAGGGACGAAGAATTTGAGAGTAGGATCTGAGGATAAATAAAATTTATTGGAAGAAGGACAACAGAAAGGTTAAGGGGAATTAGTATAGTAATTATAATCAGACATTTCCCATTTTCATTAATAATTTCTCCTCTGGAATTTTCTAATTGGTGGTATCATGTTTATTTTTAAGTATAAATAGACTAAGAGATGTCTCATATTCTGAGATTATGTATTTTAGAAAGGTCAAAGATTTCCAAATTTTTCTGTCAAAAACTTTCCAATCTTTTTTATTACATGTGATCGGTTTGAAATCCTGTCACAAATCGTGAGCACAATTTCCCGATGATCATTTTATTCAGCAAGCCATCCAACAAACATTTGGAGATATTTAGACTTTGTGCCAGGTGTCTTGTTACACGTGACAGTCTACCATGATGATTTTCTCCAGCATTTATTTTTTCTTAGTTCCAACTTTCACAGGTATGTCAAGTATTTCCAAATCAAAAACGTTAATATGCTTAGTTTTAAAATGAAGAATACAGTCATAAATTGTTTCTTTACAAGAGAACTTTCTTGTAAACCTTCTGCAGTAGTGTAATAATTTCCTCAAAATCAGAAATTTTTTAACGCTTCAAAATTCAGAATTATCAGAAACTTTTTGACTCATTAATGAAACTGCACACTTTTTTAAAAACAAACTCAAGCTTAGAAAACAAAACAATTTTCATTACTTTTACATGAATCTTCTGCAATATCTATTTAATAAAAATATGATTTTTTGTCGAGTCTAAGTACATAAAAATATCCAAGAAATTTAGCGCTTATTGAAACATACCAAAACCAAATGATACTTGAATCTTATATAAGTACTGGTGGACATCCGCCAAAAGTGAGCGTCATCACCGAAACTATTCTGACCCGAACATGCCTTTGGTTAAGTGAGCTGCTTTTAGAAAGCTTGTGCTCGTCTTCCTTAAAACCGGTACATATTCATCACTGTCTATACAGAAAGGTGAGAAAGTACATTTATTTGCTTATCTATATATATATATATCCTATACCTACAGTTTTCTTTTGCAGACCCATTCAGACTTCTCTGAATTTGGGCGCTTTTGCGGGATTGTCGCCTCTATGCTTGTTATCATCAGCTTATCATAGTTAACTTGGACGGAAACGAACACTTAATGGTAGGTGACTACGTTACTTTCTTGGCTAGTTGACAGTGCGGTCTCTAATGCACGAATATTTGTCCGTAAAGCCTGAATATTGGCTTGTTCCTATTGATGAACTTTCCTAACACACTGTAGCTGTTGGAATAGTTTTGAGTTTGTCCTGGTCGAAACCACGTAGTCACTGTTGGGCTTAGAGCCACAATTAAAACAAAAAATAAATTTATGTCAATTAAAACAAATTTTTGAATTATTAATATGGCTACCGTAAGCATATACAAGCACCGCATGCACATATTAAAAAATAAAAACACCAAATAAAACAAAATAATATATAACAAAAATTAATAATATGCAAAGAAAGCCTACAGCAGCAGACAGAATCATATTCCATACATAAAACCGCCAAAACCTTGCAAAATAAGGTTTAGAAAAACATAAAAAACCAAAGAATATTCCCATTTCAAGCGGTATGTAAATCTTAAAATTGCTATAACTTAAAAACTACCTAATATTTTTAAACGAAATTTTGGAAAATCACTTACCACAATAACTGCATCGCTTCATTCAGGTTTCGACTATATACTGTTAACTATACACAATATAATTACGTACAAAAAACGCAAATAAATTATTTTTAAAATATTGATTACTGTAGATCTTTACATTATGAAAATGACGAAATTATGGAATATTTTTTTGTTAACCCTATTATTACTAGGTTAATATACTTACGTAAAACATCACGATGTGACTTTAAAACACATATTAAAAATGCATATAGTTATATCTGTAATGTCATTTATTCATAAGAAAAATAAAATAAAATATCAATTATTTATTTAAACATGTTTTGCAAACCACGATTTTTTGGGAATGTTCATTACATACATTTTTCCCACAATTACCACAACATTGTTTGGAGGCTCGACCTTTTGCTGATGGACAAAGGTAACATCGTCTGCGAATATTTGTTTCAGGAACTGATTTATCAATCACCACAATATTTGAAGAATTTTCCAAAGTTTCGTTGATTGTAGCAATGGTACTTTTAGGCAAATGTTTTACACTTCTACGTTTTATATTTGGTATTACTAATTCTTGCACTAAATTCTTCAAAAATATCTTGCGTCGCGAATTCATTTTAGTTTTGTTCCAATCCGGATATAAATTTTTCCAAATAATTTCTGCAGCTACACCACATACGTCCACGAGATTATAAAATTGTGCAATCGGTCATCTACGGGTTTTCCGTTTTACCGAAAAAGCATGACACTTTTGGTCCAACGTATCAACCCCACCTTTTGTACTATTATAATACAAGTTTATTTCTGATTTATTTTTATTTGTGTTGTCCACTTCAGAAGTGTGGTGCATGGTTGATAGTAAGACAACAGCTCGATTTTTTTTGGTACGTAACTGACTAGCGTCATTGTCCTTCGGAAACCAAAAACGTTACTTTCAACTTCTCTAGTTCTATGAGGAAGAAAGTTTTGTGGTATACATCGTTTGTTCTTTCGTAAGGTACCTACACATGTAAGGCCCTTGGACAATAAGCTATTTGCAAGTTCGTAACTTGTAAAATAATTGTCGAATGTGATATTTCTATTTGTTCTCTCAAATGGTTCACATAATTGTTCAACAATAGTTCTGGCCAAATTTACTGCTCTACCAGCTTGCTCTTGTCCAAGGTACGGTATTCCAAATAAAGGATAACTAGTCTTGCTATCACATATCCACCAAATCTTCATTCCGTATTTATCTGGTTTGGAGGGCATATACTGTCGGAATTTAACTCTACCTCTAAATGGCACCAGTTGCTCATCAATTGTTAAATTTTCTCCTGGGATATAATACTTTCTCAAATTTTTGTTGACGAGATCCCAGATATCTCTAATTAGTGCAAATCTATCTTGATCTCTACGCGCCGATCTTGATAACAGGTCGTCAAAACGTAAATGACGAGATAATGCTGCAAATCTGTTTTTTGACATGCACGCACGATAGGTTGTGCAGCCAAATAATGGATCCCAAAATTCATCATAATCAAATAATCCTTGCTTTTTTAATCCAGCATCTATCAATAATCCAATATATGCAAGTATTTCCATTTGGTCGGTTTCCTTCCAATTTTTGCCAAGAACAGTTCTGCCATGTAAATTTGTGAATTTAACGATAATATTAATAATATTATCATTGAAAAATAACGAAAACGCATCTAGAGAACAATCGATATGCTTGCCTGGCGGTAAGACAACTTTATTTATTCCTCCTCTAATAATATTATGAGCAGCAGTTCGGCCCTTAATATATGGTACAGGGTTCCACTCTGTACCATCTTTACCTATGTACGAAATATATTGATTTTCGTTATCACTTTCTTCACTATCTTCACTTATAAACATTTCATCACTAGTTTCGGAAGCAGTTTCTAATACGTCAGTTTCACTACCTGAGAGATCATTTTCAATCATTTCTTCTGAATTATCTTCAATTTCTACTTCGTCTTCACTACTTTCTTCTAAAGCTCTGAGTATTTCTCCGTCAGTTAATTTAATTCTTTTAGCCATCCTTGAAACAAAATATACAATTTGTTATCTGGACAATATTATATTATAGCCTCTTACCTGCTTTTAGAAAAAATGCTTATCTTGAACCAAATATAAAAGTATGGGCACTAATATACCACCAACCAGAAACAAAAATAAATAATAAAATTTACTATTGTACTTTGTCACAAGATTTTAAGTTTCTATAACAACACTATACCTACTTAGTATTCACTTTTGAATATTTGAAAACCATTACCAAGTAAAGTATAGTAAAACCATAACTTTATCTAAGTAAATTAATATGTGTCTTAGAGTCACAATTTGGTATTTTACGTCGGAATTATATAATATGAAGTTTCTATAGCAACTATAAGAAATAAAATTTGTTTTTTTAGTTTTTTTATGCGAAGAAATTATAAATGATAGAATACATTATTATCATTTGGCAAAATTAGTGTATTTGCATATAATATCTACAAATTAAATCGAAATGTGATTCAAAGTCACAACCAATATTCATTTTGGAATCTATAAATTAACTGTTTTTATTAGATTGTAAATGTCTAATATTCATTTAATAAAAAAACTGAACAGGTAGTGATTTTGCCAAAAAAGTTCACTAAAAACTGATATTCAACAACCACAAAGAATTAATTGTTAAAGGTTTCTTGATATTTTAAATTTATTGAAATGTAAATATTTACTTGTCTCTTTAAAACAAATTAAATTAACTTCAAAATAAACGGTTTATTCAATAATTGAAAGTTATAATTTAATAAAATTTATTGCAAAGATTCACTATTTTTTCAATGCTTTTTCTTAATTTTTAAAATTATTTTGATAGTCTTGCTGAAACGGGCATGTTGACCGAAAAATGGCGAATCCCATACTGACATCAGATTTTATTAATAAAAATATTTACATTTTCACAAATGATAAAATTGATTTCATAGAGTTTTGTTATCCCTATAGAGATCAGATCAAAGTTATCCATATCTACAAAATTTATTTCAATGCCACAAAACAAAAGGCAAAAATTACCTTGATTTGAAACATATCCTTGAGTATATTTTCTGAACGTCAAGCCGTCTGTGGATCTGTCGGTATTTCAGAAGATAATTGCAAATTTTATATTTAAGGGATAATTTAACGGACTGAATCGACAAGCACTTGATTTCCCAAACTAGAACTGAAAGAATCGAGAGGACAATCAAAAGTTTTATCATTATGTTAAAAAATTATGTTCTTTATTGAAATTAATTGAATTTAAATATAGGATTCATGAACTGGTGGGTGTGCTTGTAATTAAAATGCATTCATTATTTTTTAAGTGTTTTTTTATTCAATGACCCTCAGATATAAACAGCTCATAACATCCATATCACCGGTTGGAATTACTCATGGTTGATTAACATAGCATTTCATTCACTTGTATCGGATCATGGCTATAAAAAGCCTCGTACTTCTAATCGAGGAACTCCTGGGTCTTGATTTTGAAGTTTTCAAGAATCTCTGATCCATGTGCATACAGGAAATTCACCATCGACTGCAAAATATTCAATTTAATACGAAATATGTTGAAGTGTATCTCATCAAGATATTGCTCCTTTTTAAGATTCAACGAGTATTATTCGTATTTTATTAGTAATACACGTAATCCTAAACAGTTTTTCTAGTTGAGTAGAATAATCATAAGGCATTTTAGGCTTTCTATAAAAAAAATCCTAGTGTGGCAGGAGGTTACAGGTATTTTTCATTCAATTTCTACGGGTATTTTATAGTTTGGTTTAAAATGAATAGGCTAAAATGCACTCAATAGCCTAATGGTGATAGAAATATACTTGTCATTTGATTGCTCGTACGAATAGTGATCTAATTGTTTCAATAGAAATCACCTAGGGTTAGATATTCAGGACTTTTCAGAATTATAAATAAAAGAACAAAATAAGTTATGAATGACTGAAAAACTTATTACGACTTTTAAAGACATGGAATAATAGCAAATTGTTAAATATTAAATTAAATTACAATAAATACTTTTTATTATGAAAAATTTGTTGTGCAGTTTTACTAATTCAGACAACTGCTGCTTTTATATTAAAATAAGTTTCTATTGTTTTGAATGATTTGAATATTTTTAAATAGTTTGAGTATGTTAAATTGTGATAAATTCATTTTTATTGTTTAAAAAAATTTTAAATTTTAATATTATTTGTATTATGTCAAGTAAAATGATTTAATTTATAAAGTATTTTATTATTATTTTAAAATTTGATTAAAATGAGATAAAAATTTTTATATTTATATAAAAAAATTTCAAAATTACTATAAAAGTATTTAAATATATTTTTTTAAAATATTTGTTTAAAAAATAATTTGTTTAAAATATATAAATTAATCAATACTTTATTAGTTGGTTTTTGCGCCTAAAAATGACACTTAAACTGTCGAAATATATAGTACAACGAGTATTTGAATGGTAGTTTCTTTTTTTAAATTAACTTTAATTTTTTAATTTAACCGGTTCTATTGAAAATGAGATCAGATCTTATTTTTGAAAAAAAACATTCATTTTTTATTTATTTTATAAAGTAAAATAATTAAACTAAGCCACATACAAGGAAAATTTTAACTTTTGTTTCTTTTTAAAAAGAGGATGTTCTATATCAATAAGACCAAATCTTGTTTCCCTATTGTTTCTGAATCGCGACTTTACATATTCTATGTCGCTATTTAAAGCCCATTTTTCATACCATGCTTCATACTTGATTTAATAACGGAAAAATACTAAAACATCAAGTAGAGGTAAACTGCTGTTCTTGTCTATAAAATAACCGGTTTTTTATTCAATAATTTTTTTTATAAATTTCAGGTCATTTATGAATTATTTTTTAAAGTCTGATATATATTGGTTTCTATGCAAGATAGGTAGATGATATATATGGAATCCAATACCGGGATATCGGAATACCGGTCAACTTTTACCGTAATAAATACCGATATTTCGGTATTTTAATCTTTAATTTTTTATCAATTTTTTCATTAATATTTTTATCGTTTATCTACTTTTCTCAATTTTGATTGGTTTCTTAAATAGTGATTATGATTGATTAATTAACATTTGTAAGTTTATAAAAACGCGATTATAGATGTGTGTTCATTGCTTCGGTGTAATTAAAATTAGAAATATATGAAAATATGACAAGCATAGAAAATTAACATTTGTTGGGTTTTATTTCTTTATTTCTCATTCTCTCTGCGACTTCAATCTTTTTGTTATGTGTGTGAGTTAAGAAACCTATACTAAAATGAAAAGTGTAGTTATTTGGTTTACTTAATTTAGTTTTTCAGATATATTGCAAGTGAGAACCTGTCTTTTATAATACAATTTCTGAATACATAAAAATATTAAGCTTTAAAATTAATTTATCACTGATAAACGACGTTTTTCGATTATCCATCTCATTTTTCAAATTTCTTAAAACGTTTTAAACTTGAAATTTATTAGATAAATAATTATTTACAATGTTCCTCTTTTTTCCTTTCGTACTCTTAAGATTTTTTCAAATTTAATAATTTATTATTAAAAATGTCGGTAATAAATGATTGCTTCCGTATTTTGTATTGTGTGTAGTGTATGTATGTGTATTTTACTTATCTCATCCAAATTATTTTTCTGCTCTTCTATATTATATTCATTTAATTTATGTCGGTGAACATAATACTTTGTAGTTTGTACACCTGATTCATTTCATTACAAACTCCTATAATAAAATGAAAAATCAATAAAGTTATAATATAGGAACATACATACTTACCCATGTCTGCATGTAATTTGTTCAACTGAATAAAAACTTATATTATAGCAAGGAAATTGAAGACAATTTTTTTTAAACATAAACACATAATACATAGTAAATAATGCATGCAAACTTTCAAAATGTAGAAATATTCAATTCATTAAAAACTCTATATAAAACTATTTTTAGTAACTTTTTAGACAAGTTTTTTTTAAATTAAAGCCGAAAATTTTTGAAAAAAATACCAATAACTCTACTTTGAGTTGTAGAGAAAATTAAGAAATAATTTTGTAAGATTTTTCATGAAATTCAATCAATTTAATATTTTTACAACTTTTCAGATATTTCAAAAATATCCTTTTGAGTTTTTACCTCATTTGCAATTTACCAGGAGCAGTGGAACCAGAACCTTCAAATGAGGAGTTTAAAAAATACGGAAAACATAAGTTTTCTGATAACTTAAGTTTAAAAAATTTTTTATAAAGTATAAAATCTCCAAATCATTAATACCATTGAAAATGAGGAAGGTTATTTATAAATTTGGGAAATTAACAGAAATTTCCAAAGCCTCATAAAATCAAAAATTATTAAAAATTTGGATTTTTCAAAAGGTAAAAAAGATGGCAGCCAAAACACATTTCCAAGGAACAGAGGAATAGTTTATTCGAATATAGAAACTTTTTAATAATAAATTTTTTAATAAATTTTAGTTTTCAATTAATCGGACTTACATTTATTCAAAAATAATTCCATTAATTTACATAAATTGGCATAAATTCCTAAAAAAAAACCTAAAAAAATTAATTAAAACTAAATTTATAATAAATGATGATTAAAAGTATTATATAAGAGCTTGAATAATGATCTCATAAATATACGAGATCACAATTCAAGTCCTAAAATATACTTTATTAAAAAATTTACCTGTCAGCCATTTTAAAAATGGCTAATTCATAAACAACCATAATTGTAATTGGTCGTTCATTAAAACTTCTATTATAGAAGTTTTTAATGAATTGAATCAGGTGTAATACTAACATTCTACTAAAAGGTTTTCTTTTCTTACCTCGGAGAACGTGATGAACAAATGGCTATTCGCCAAAGAACAGTGCTTCTTGATAATTAATATGATAGCAATTTATCAACTGATATTTTGTCACGGGTAACAATCGTCAAACCCCTAGTTGAATGATAAACATCAAAACATTCAGTAAGATATCGAGCCCATTGCCGAGGAACTTGGTCAAATAAAATTTCAAAATTAATTTCTTGATATTCAGTTGGTCTTCAAAAATGTTTATTGTTCACTGCATCAGGATTTTAAAAAGTGAATTTATTTGAATTTTAAAAGATATTTATTTCATTGAATTATTATTTTTGCTTGTGATTATGTTGTAGATGTCCAAAGTTTTCATATTTCGATGTATTTTCCAGATATTCACACTTGTTTATGTATTCCAGTGCTCTTTTGTGATGGACCACAAAATCTGAATGGATAAATATTCAGAAATTTTTGAAAAATTTAGTATAAATTAATCTTTATATATTTTTGGAAGTTTATTTAAAAAAACCGCCTTAAAGCTGTGAAATATTTTAAACTTAGATTAGCATTATAGCCCAGAAATTCTTATAATTAGTTTTTAATAAATTTTTCACTCCTCATTTTAAATTTTTAATTAAAATAAAAATTATTTTAAAATTAAATTATTTTTATAAATTAAATTTTTATTTTACGTAATTTTAATTCAAGAGTTTATTATAATTTAATTAACGTCACATGAACCGTAATTTATTTTTACATAACATTTATTTCATTTGTTTATAACTTATTACGATGAAATCGAAAACATTTGACATAAATTTCAGAATAAAAAAATATATATAGATATATGTATATTTCACATAAATTTAAAATAAAAAAGTAATGTCATTTTATGTTTAAAATAAACAAGTGACTTTATTTTTTGTTTGAAATGAAACAATGTAAACATATAAATTCCAACCAATCTTTAAGAAGTCTTGAATACTTTTGAATTCATTTTAAAATTATTATTTATTTTTAATTCAACTAGTTGTTTTTGAAAATTAGAATAACTTTATTAGACGAATATTTATGTATTTCTGTAACCTTGCGGATTTAAATATAAAATATAATTACTATTAATATCGGGCTATAAGTCACATCGTTCTATAAACTTTGTCCCGATTTCTCAGTAAAATAATGAATTTAATCAGAACAAATAAGCCGCTCCTTAAACTGAATAAATAAAACGTTATTTAATTTTGAAATTATTTATCAAAAAGGCAGTTTGATTTTTAATTAATAATTTTGTAAAAGAAAATTTACAGTTTATAGTAATTATGCCCAGTAAGTGCTTCAACTCGATTATTCAAACTTTTAGCAACAAACAAGAAACATGTAAATGTTTATTTATCTATGTAAGCTCTGCCAAATTAGATGCCTTTTTTTCAATCATGACACCAAGCCAAAAGCGCCACTTTCATAAAATGTTTTCATAAAGCCTGCAAGTCCATGACATGCATCTGCAAATCACTTGCACAATCAAAGAACTTTCCTTGCCAATTCATTTTCAGTTGTAGGTAGAGATTAAATTACTATGGGTGAGATCAAAACAGTATGGTGAATGAAGCACTAGTGACAATCATGGGAGTCAATTGTTACTTTTTTCTGGTGGGATGTGTGGATTGGCGCATTCTCATGCAATCGTCAAAGTTCATTTCTCTCTCTTTTCTACTGCTTTCTTTTTACTTACTTTTAAAGATGTACACAATATTCATTGGTTATTTTGACATCTGATGTAATAAAATCCGTTTTGAGAAAGCATTTCATGCCCCAAACTACTATGAACATTAAATATTTTTGAGAGATGTGTCAGTTCTCAATTTCAGTGAAAGTTTCTTTTTCAGCATTTACTATTCGAAGATACACGTTTAGTTTATGGTATGTCAGTCGATGGTTATGTCCCATTCAGGCTAGGTCAACTCAAGGTAGGTCAACTATAAAACTTATGTAGGTCACTAAAAACTAGATCACATACTTATAGAAACTACATGATTATCATGGAAACCAGTAAAAATTAATGTAGAGTAATCCAAATTCATCAAAATTAATAAAATGTTTTCAAAGGCAATAAAACTTTCCAAAAATTTATGTAGGTCATGCAATCTACATTCATTATCTTTTCATTCAATATAAATTTTTACAAATGCCAGTAAAATATTATTTGTATAATACATCAAGATATTTTAGAGTTTCTATTAGCACTACTCATGAGAAATATATAGATTTCTAATTGAATATAATCATATAATCTTAAATCAACAAATAAACTTTAGGTATATAGAGGGATATTATCATGTTTCAACTTTCCCATTTTAATAAAAAATATCCCAAATTAAACATTATCCCAAAAATTAAAATCCCTAGAAATGATTTCTCAACTCAAAAATATCCAAAAACTTAAAATGATTAGAACACCTTCTATACACTTTGCAAAAACATTTCTGTTTTAAAAAAATATTTTAATAATTTATATATTCAATACATTTATACACTAACGATAGTCAAAATATTTTATTCATTGATAAAAGCTCCTATGCATGATTCGTAAAGACTATGAAATTTGTATGCATGTTTGTTAAATATTAAAAGTTGTAATTTTTGAAATGATTGGATTTATTAAAAGTTTAAAAATATTCAGTACCCGATCGCCTACCCACCGCCAGCCTCTGCGGAAATGGCGTGGTAGTTCTAAAATTCAAATAATTACAACAAAATTTATTGAATCATTATATTTTAACCAACCATATTGTTTATTAAAAATATTCTTAACACAAATTATATAAATAAACACACATTTCAACAATAATTTATAAATGACACAAGCAAAATATTTTATCAACCTACTAAATGGGTTAATCTAACACAAAGAAACTAATGAAGAAATTAATAATGTTCAATTTTTTGCCAATCACACAGAAAAAATATTTGAGCATATTCATATCGAGCATAATATCATTTTCAAGTTTGAGACAAAAGAACAAAATAAAAAAATCATTTAAGGGAATATTTTATAGATTATTTGATGAAATTAAATAGTCACAAATTATAAAAGGTTTCAAGTACATGAACCACATTTTAGTAAAATCTAACTCAGACTTTGGAAACTATTTTCAATTGTCTATAGAAATATATTATTATTTTGATTAAATTATTATTTAAGTAATTGCATCAAAAATTGCGAGATGAGTTGTAGCAAATGATGAGTGTATTGACTGAACTCGGTACAAAAGCAAAATAGATTGATACCAAATATGAAAAACTAAAGAATTGTTTGAAACTAATGACTAGATTAGCCGTTATATTTATTTGTATAAACGCATATCAAAAGTTTTAATAAATGTTCAAATTTATTTGGTGTTTTTTAATTAAAAAATAACATCCAAATAAAGATTTATTAATTATCACATGTACAATTTTCATCTTCGCAATTTTCTGTAATTATAATTTCCACAATATGATTAATATAATTTGGAAAATCTTAACATTCCGGTTCATTTTCTGATTCAGTATCATTTACAGATTCATTAATTGTAAGGTTAGGACTATTTTTTATTTTTACAAATTCAATAACATGATCAATTAAAATTCGAAAATCATTACGTTCATGTTGATCTTCTTGATAAGTTCATTCACAGGTTAATCAATTGTAGGATCTTAAATATACGACATAATATTTTCATAAATTTCAGAATAGTCATCAGATCCTAATGAAAACAATTCAATTGTTTATGAAGACATGAATTCTTAAATTTTTATCCATCATTTTATTTAAGTTATCAATCAAAAAATTGATTATATATACTAAATAAAAATTAATAAAGATTCAAATATTCATATTTTACCCTTTTCAGACATTGTTATCATCATTTAAATATACTTTGTTTATACTTTAAATAGATATATAATTATTATTAATATTATTATTATTATTGTAATTATTGTTATTGTATATTTTCATCTTTTAATCTTTTAACAGTAATGTCTTGTCCATCTGGAAGTTCATAAATCTTTTCAAATGACGATGAAGAGTCTGCAGTTTGCATTTATTGTTCGTTTAAATCAAGAACAATATAACCCAATTTTTATTTAATATCTCGGACAATTTCTTTTTCGACTGTAGTTACAAAACTGTCACCTCGGTCTGTCAGGATTTTCATTAAATAATTCGTCAAATCACTTTCAGCCAAAACCATTCTGCAAATTGAATGATGCAGTCCATAGCTTGTTAAACGCCCAGGCGCATCGAAAGCTAGAACTGCAGCAATAGATTTAAAATGAACTAGATCCAACTACAAGTTTTCGTGATAGTACTTCATGTTTGGTCTTTAAATGTGTATGGATGCCGCTTGTCGAACCACCTCCGGTTTTTATAATATTTAACACTTAAATCTCGCATAACTTCCTTTTACTTCTTCGAAAAAGAAAACCCAGACCGAATTTTCCTCTCTGCTTTTTGAATGATGAACCAACTTCATACTCAGACTCTCAATTAGATTATTAAAAAGAAATTCAAAATATATATGACTAATAAAAATTTTAATATTTAAATAAACTTAACAAAGTTGTGCTAATTAAATATTTTCAGTAAAAAATGTTGTAATTGTTTCAAAAATAAAAATAGATGGATTGAAGGATTGCACTATAAAAGACAGGTTCTCACTTGCAGTATATCTGAAAAACTAAATTAAATAAACCAAATAACTACTTTTCATTTTAATATAGGTTTCTTAGCTCACACACATACCAAAAAAATTGAAGTCGCAGAGAGAATGAGAAATAAAGAAATAAAACCCAACAAATGTTAATTTTCTATGCTTGTCATATTTTCATATATTTCTAATTTTACTTACACCGAAGCAATGAACACACATCTATAATCGCGTTTTTATAAACTTACAAATGTTAATTAATCAATTATAATCACTATTTAAGAAACCAATCAAAATTGAGAAAAGTAGATAAACGATAAAAATATTAATGAAAAAATTGATAAAAAATTAAAGATTAAAATACCGAAATATCGGTATTTATTACGGTAAAAGTTGACCGGTATTCTGATATCCCGGTATTGGATTCCCTATATATCATCTACATATCTTGCATAGAAACCAATGGATTGTATGGTCCTCAGTGTCTATCGTTCAAAGTTATTCATAAATATGATTTCTAGCAAGCCTCATATGCTATCAGCCCATTACATTGTCAGACCTTTAATTTTTTTATACATATTTTGTCCAAACGTAAAATAGGTGTTTTCGAGGATAACATTAAGAAGTTAGATGATATTCTCGGCATTCATTTCTTTTATTAACAAGTTGCATTCCAATCTTTTTTCTAAGCATATTATAGAGTCTCTTGGGTCGTTAGATGTGTATAGCGATAACACATCAAGACTAAAGGGATATTTGAATTATCTTTGGGTATTTTTGCCAGTTTTGATTAATCTGGCCATGAAATAGTCGCTATTCAGGAGATAATATAGTACATTATCAAGTAATGATTTTAAGATTTTTGAAAGAAGCCAACTTGTTTTGGTTGTTGGTCCATTTGTGTTCGATACAATTGGTCTGGTTTTAATGGTAGGCCATCTTTGTGAGTTTTTATTAAATAGTAGAAATTCGGAAGGTCGGAAACTTAATGTAACAAACCATTCAGTTAGTCTTTCTTGCGGTGAAGCCTTTCCATGCATTATTGATCTTTGATGCTATTATTATTATTTAAAACTTAAAAATACTTTTTTTGTCGATTGCAGAATCATTTATATAAACATAAATTTTTTAAATAACAAATTTCCACAATGTTTATTCAAAAAAATATAAAATATTTTGATCTTAACAAAATCCTATCACTCTTAAAAAATCACCAAGTCTTTCTATTCCTGTTCCTTCTCTGATTAACCTTTATTTTATGAATAAAAATTGCGGAAATTGGTTTACACATTTATTTATATATTTTATGTTTATAAATATGATTCCACTATCGATAAAAAAGCATTTCAAGTTTATTTAAATCATCCAAAGCTAGGCAAATGTCGAAAAATCAAAATTCAGCAAAAAATATAAATGACTGATTTTTTACAATTTAAATTTAAATATTAAAAGTTCTATTTTAAAATATTTTTAATTATGTTTACATCTGTATAAAAGTGTTTTATTTAAATTTATTCATATTTGAATGTTGGGAAATTAAATTTGAAAATGTTTAAAAATTTTTTTAAAATTTTGTCATTTATTAAAATCAGGGATGGAAACCGAAATTTTAAAAATTTATATTGCTTAGAATAATATTGGTTTTCGGTTAAATATTTTAAAATAATATATTGGTTTTGGTTTGTAAAATAACAGTTAAACGTAAAAAACCGATTTTCTAAAATTACTATGTTAGCTCAAAACAGGTATAGTTTTACGAACATCAGAAGGGCGCATTCTGTAATTAGAATAACGTGAATGATTATTTTTAATTCGCTTATACTAAAAATAATACTATACTAATGTTGGTATACTTATACATATATTTTGTGTTTTTTACTCTTTTCGAAATCAAAATTTTGCAGTTGTGTTTTTTTTATAAATAACCACAAAATTTTCATATTTCGGCTTTTTACTAACAGATTTCTTATTGAAATTGTTTTTTTGGGATAACCATTATTATCAAGGGTATGACATATGCTTAAGGAAATACTAATTCTTAAGATGAAAAGAAGAAAAATAAATTGAGTAGAGCATATATTAAATAGGAAAATTACGTAATTTTAACCGGTTTTTTAGAATTTTGGTTAACGGTAACCGGTATATTTATGAATTCTTTTTTCGGTTTCGGTTTTGGTTAAGGTTAGTGAAATATTGAGAAATATAGCGGTAAACCGGTTTCCATCCCTGATTAAAAGCATTTGTGGGTAAGAAAGGTCAATCAGAGAAGGAACAGAAAGAGAAATACTTAGTGAGTTTTGTTTTACGAGTGAATACTATTTGTTAAATATTTGTTAAGATCCAAATATTTAATATTTTATGAATAAAGATTGCTGAAATAGGCTTACACAAATATTTATTAAATATATATTTATAAATGATTCCGCTATCAACAAAAAAAGTATTTTTAAATTTATTATTTTTATTATTATTATTATTATTATCGATGTATTTAAAATCTAAAGAATCATCGTATCATGATCAGTAAATTTTCATCGTGCTTCCTTTTAAATGTTCACAAATTAAATATTATATAAAATGTAATGTTTAACCCAATAAGTCTCAGCCGTGGTTTTATCCACGGTTTTTCTATTAAGTTGTGAATCCTTCGTGTCATAAACATACTTGACCAGCCATAACAATAGTTGTTTTGCTTATTCCAAGTGAACACGAAGTGGTAGATATGCACCCACTTGGAATTCATCTAGTCTGATGTGAATTTTGTTATGTACGACAACACAAGAAGTCGACAAAGCAAAAAGAAATCATGTTTGGATGTGCATGAAACGCTTGTGTCTTGTCGGAGGATGGATTGAATTTCATGTCAACACTTGCCTCACTAGTGGCTTTGTAAATTTATTTAGTGTCATGGTATTTGAAACAATGTCTGGTTACAAATAACTATTTTAAGCAATTGTATATCAGACGTACCCTATTTTAATCATATTTCCGGTAAATAATGCTGGTACCAGAGTTAAAAGAAAAACCATCTTTATTTCGTTGATTTACTGTAGTTGTATTTTGTAATGTTTTGAACCAGTTGTTTATACTATTTTAATTGTAAACTGGATATCAAGTAGCCAGATGCGCGACTACTCAAGTTCAATATGATTTATTATAAACAAAAATTTACTTTATTTTTTAATGTTAAGGTTAATTAAGGTAATATTATCTCGAAAGAAATATAATTTCAATTCAAGAAACTTTATTTTCTATCTAAAATATTACAAAAATACATTTTCGCAATTCCACAAGTAATACATGAATTATTTCTCGCTTCTATAGATTCACAAACATGTTAAAGTACCATCCTCACAAGTAATCCACGTATTATTGGTACAAAAATCTCAATTTGCAACACCATCGGTACAAAATGTAATCGTAGAATGATACTGATATTTAAAATATTTTTTGCCACAACTTCTGGAGCACAATTTAAAGTTGAATATCTTTGATATAAGATTGTGAATTTTCCTTATTGAATGGTTTTAATACAAATCAATATATGACACGTACCTATATTGAAAAATAAATATATTATATCGTCCAATTTTGTCAGCATGTTGTTGTGGATTACCAATAGGGAAATTTAACATTCCGTTAGTTTCTAAAGACACATGACTTTTATAATTAATATTTCTCAACACATAGCTTTTAATAACATGAATTTATTTTTATAAAATTAATTCTAGTATACATATATATAATAAATTGTAATTAAAACAAGTTATTCTTTACAATATAAACCATATTATGCAAACATTATGATATATATTAAAATAGAACTAAGAAATGATGCTGTATATCAAATAGTTGGAACAAGTGGTAATGGAAAAACATTGTTTGATTATGAAACTCTAAAAATCATTCTGAGTTAATTTTATAGGTGATCCTAAACAATGATTTTGAGCTGTCGAAAGTATTCCTGCGCGTTGGTTAACTTCTTTTACTCATAAAAGGGAAGGTAAATAAAATCGAGTTGATAATCGAAGAGAGTTGTTGAGCAATTAGGAAAGCGTATAAAGTGGAAAGAGACCTAAGACCTTCTTGAGGTCGTCAAGAACCCAAATGAGGAGATATCTTTGAGAGTAGTTTTACTGATGAAGCTAGCCCGGTCATGAATTTCAAATCGCTATGCGCAGTACCAACATGGTTGTGGCCATGAGCGCATATGCGTGATAGTGTAAATGATCATGGAACGTGTAGAGGAGATTTGATAACTTTATGGTAGGCAATTTTAGCAGTTTGAGAGCATAAAAAGACTCTATGCGCATAAAATGCCATCTAACGATCTTTAAGTGATGGAATATTTCCCACTGCTCTAGTATTAACATTGTATAAGTGAATACTAAATCGAGCATATTGTCTCATAAATATTTTAAAAGATCTCATACGTAGCAATAAAGCAGCAAAAATATAAGAAAAACATTTGTCTTTAATGGTTATTTTAACACATTGAATGCCAACAGGTTTTTGGAATAGACCAATTTCAGTTACAGGTAACTGAAAATCGGTCAATGTGTTAAGAAAAAGAAACTTCTTTCCTTCTGATAAGCAGTATGTTATTTTACTATAACTTTTTTCCATGAGACTTTTTAACGAAAAATTTGGTGATAAGGTGTGATAGAAGAAACTTCATAAATTTTTAAGTTCAGAATTGTAATAATCTATTACAGCTGCTTTTTCAAAATATGAAATCGAACACTTTTGACCCTTTGAACATTTAAGGGTTAAATTTGTGCACAACAATTCATAACGCTGAGCGTTCTTGATAAATAGTACGGACATTCTAAAAGCAACAATATATAATAAATAATCTTTTTAATTTCACTGAGTTTTGTTTTAATTGCTATAGAAAATGATAAAATCAAACCCCCTCTGCTTCGTGTCCATTCTAATGTGTATATGAAATTTTCTAACATGAAATTTAAAATGAATGAAAAATTTCAAATTTTCTTTTACGTTGTTTGGAAAAATGTTTTTGTTCTTTCAAATAATGTGAGTAAATGAACTCAATTCTGCAAATAGTAAAGTTATCTCCGTTATTTTGAGTTAGAAATATGCCTATATTTTCCAGTAGCCCAAGGTTTCTGTGGAGTTAATTTGGGGACTTTACTTAAAGATTGCCTTGAATATTCACCACATATTCCGAATGTTCTGTGGACTAGCAAACTGTTTTTAAACAAAAAATATAAGTTTTCCATTGAAAATAATTGTTTAAAATTTAAAAAATTTACTATTAATCTGTACTATTTTCACAAGATTTCAATAAACATTGTACAAAAATAAATCATTCACGAATATTCAATCAAATTATACAAATAACAGTAATACATTCATAATGAAAAATACGGACATTTTCCATTATATTTTCTTCACTATTCAGTATTTCTCAAACTTTACAAAATAATTTATAAAAATAATCAAATTACTTACAAATATTCATACAGAAAAGATCAAAATTTTTTGATTAATCAAACTCGTGACAGTCAGAGATATGATGAAAATGTAAACATTTTTGTTTGGTTTCGGAAAGAATTCAAAATTTATATTTATTTCTGTGAACTTGAGATATGTTTGGACTTTGTTTAATGGTTGACTCTTTTTTGTTCGGTTTGTTGACTGTCGCATAAAGATCGTTGCCTATTGACGTTGGTTTTCTGTTGGAGTTGGTTTGATATGGTATGATGCTGTTTGAACGCGGTGCCAACGCCCCGTTTTTGTTAGTCGATATCGCTCCTGTGATACCATATATCGTGTTGTTTGCAGACCGAGGTGCACTGCGCGCACTTTTCGGATTCCAGTTACCCACTGGAGATGATAACGTACCGTCTATTGTATCGTAAGGATCTGTTTCGTAACTGAAATACACACACATATATATATATATATATATATATATATATATATATATAAGAAGTATCAGTTAGAGAAACTTATAAAGAATTCAAAAAAAATTATTTGAGCTGCAAGCTACAGCAAAATTTTGGTTAGCATAAAAATTTATCTAAAAATTTGCATCTATTTCGGAAGTTCTTAAACTCTTTAAACTTACATAAATACAATCAAGAAACCAGTTATGCGTTTCAATTATTTTGGTTATTTCATAAAAAATACATCCTCAAATACCAGGAAATCTAAATAACCTGGTTTGTCGCATCAGCTTCTCGTTCAATCTCAGGCAAAATATCCTACCTTTGGAGAACTGTCAGTTTTTGCTTTTCTTATTATCAAAGCTCTACTTTTCGACTTGTCATTGAATTTCTCATACTCTCACATTATATGTTCCAAAGAAAAATATTTTCCCGACAAATCTACGTAAATTCGTAGAAAAACGAAATTCTAAATAAATGAAAACGAAAAAATTAAATTACGTAGCAGGAAAAAAAACTTAAAATAATGACACCAATCGAACAGTAACTCAAGTATTTTTTGTTAAGATTTCGTGATACATTTGGATAAAAACATTGCATTTCTTAATATTGAACAGCGACTCTTAAACTCGGTACCACGGAAAAATTCCAATAAGTTAATAATTAATAATAATTCAAAATTCTACAACAGTCAGTTTAAACGCGTTTTAAAGCAAATTTCTTCAATTAATATAATTTGTTTTGTGAGTATGTTTGTCGTTTTAGGAGTCTCCTTTTAATTTAATTTACTCTTTTAGTCAAGCATAGCTGTCACGTTAATGATTAAAAGTTAATATGTGCAAATAAACATTACACAATAAGAGTATTAGAATTGGAATATTGTTAGATAATATTGATAATCAGATTAAAAAATTTGAGGAAAAGTTTTAAGCGCGCGAAAATTTTCATATTTTCTTAGTGTGTAGAAAGACAAAAATGGTTGAGAATCACAGATATAAAATAAGCATATGTTAATAAAGGAATTGATACTGGAGTTGATGTGTCATGTCACCAAGATAACCTCGCAAGCTCAAGCAACACGAATTGGACACTAAATGTAATGACTTCTACGTATTTGTTATTGTATTTTTAAAAAGTTTTATAACATCTAACAGAAAATAATGAGGTAAAATTAATTACAAGGAAACATCTCCTTCATTCCAAAATTTCCTTTAGAGCATCTAAGATATGCAGTAGTGACTTTTCCATTGAATATTTCAAAGGAAAAGGTTTTGAATTAATTGGTTAGACAATCCAGATTTTTACGTGTCATAAATAAATCAAGATCGGTTGACGAACATTTGATAATGACTAATCTGAAAATCTGTGATTATACATCAGAATTTGTTTTCGATCAGAAGTAAAATAAATAATTAAAAAATTTACTCATGTTTTCTATAACAATTCCAGCTTCATTTTAATTTTTCTAAACATAATGTGATTTGAAATAGATCATCAATCAAATAAACAGATGGAAGGTGAACAAAAAGAGAAATAAACATGAATTAGCTAAAACCTTATTTCTGCGCTTTCTTTCTGACATTTATTTAAACAAGCGTACCATATAAAAGTATGAATAAATACAAATTAATATTTTCTCACTGATATTGGGTCGTATTTTTCTTTGTACTTTGACTTCGTAAATTCAAATCTGGTTTTGTCTAGAAAAAAAAATTAATTTATCACTATTAATAATAAAATGAACATAATCAGTAAAGTTGGTTTAGCAAACACAAATGACAATTATTGGAAATAAGGTTCACATGCAATAAATAACTAAATATATAGTTTTTGTTTATATATCTATTTTATAGAATGGAAAAAATATTTATAAGAATAAATAATTAATCGAAGGCAAAAAGTGGAAAAATAGCCGAGAAAAAAATTGAAATATAAATTATTGTTTTCAAAATAAGAGATGCCTACTTTTGCAGCCGGGGAGCAACACGCTAATAGTGTTAAGTTGAACGTTTTCGATTTCCTTCTCTGAAAGATCAATGAAATAGTGACGAAAACAAACAAAACTAAACTAAAAAAATAAATGAAGCTAGCCATAAAAACGAATTTGTATCACTACCGTCACCGATAGAAAGTAATCAGCTGTATTATTATGAAATATCACAATCTGCAAGCGGTCTTCAACGAGAAATCAGGCTGGCGGTGAAGGTAGTGATAATGGCGTTACGTGAGTAACATGAATAATCATTGAAATATCATAATATATTATGCGATTTCATCAAGTGCATAAGTGTTATTTGTATTAATAACAAGGATAATAATAATAATAATATTGATAATAATAATAATAACAATAATAATAACAAATATTAAACAAGTAAATGATAAGATAAGCACTTTTTGCAATGTACGAATTAATTGGATGAAAACATTTTTATAATCAATTTTTTTCATTAATTTGATACATACAATGCAACAAGTGCTCATCTTATAATTTACTTTAACATTTTATTTATGCTACTACACAGAAATCATCATTTTAATAATAATAATAACGGTTTTTTTATGAAAAATTATATTTAATACTCCAACGAATTTTTTATATAGTTCAACTGGTAATATTTATTGTGGATAATTTTTTTAACTATCTAATTTAAATTTTTAACATCTTATTAAATTAATTGGGCAAATGATTATTTTTAGAAATTGAAATAAATGGTACCTTTAATCAGAATTATTTTATCAATAAAACATCAAACAATAATTGCAAAATGAAAAGCGATCAGAGGTGAAAACTAGAAAAAGTTCTTTTAATTTTATTTACAAACTTAATTTGAATTTAATTATTATTAATTTTTTAAACCTAAAAAATAACTGCACGGCAAATTTTGAATGAAGTATTTTAAATAATTAATCTTTTTATTTCTCTTTTATTGAAATATAATTTAAAATTAAATCTGATATCGATAAATTAAATTAGGTTAAAAAAATTAAATTAGGTGGCCAAATGATTATTTTTAGAAATTAAAAAAATAGTACCCATATTTATTTATGAAATTATGGAAAGAATAATTTGTTTAAAATTTGGACAATTAAACGGTAAAGACCTTGATGGGCAATGTTGAGTTTGTTACAAAGATTAAATGTACATTAATTTGATAGTTTAAGAGAAATTCGACTTTCAGCTATAGATCTTTTTAAAGTCCTCCTCTTGAAAGAACGAGATTCAGTCAACATATTATATTTTCAAATAATGTTTATTATTATGATTATTTATTATAATCATTAATAATAATTATTATGTTTATTATCTTCATCATCAGCGATAGAAAATCGACAATAAATTACAACTGTCCTCAAAAATTAGATAAAAAATAATACATTTATAAGTAAAGTATTCATACTATCCAACACAGAAATTATCACGAAAGACAACTATAAATTTTTATCAAATGTCATATTTTATAAAGGAAGCAGCCTACGTAAATTTTTATAAAATAAATATTTATGTTAACTATTTATGATTAATTAAAATTATTTTTTGACGGCTAACTTTGAAAGTTTAAAAATAATATTTTAATGGTAAACGACTCATTGACTTTCAATATTTTATAACACTAGAAATTTTTAATTTTTAATTTAAATTAATAATTTATTTGCGATAAAAACATTTTTATACTATACTCCTCAGAATATATTTTAAAAATTTATAATTTTAGTTTTGAAAAAACCCAAAAGACTTTAAAGAAGTCAAGTAATAAAGAATTATTAAAAAAATAACATAATCAAATTAATCCTATTGGCAGAAATTACAAGCACTCAAAAATTCATGCATAAACTCTTAATTGCACAATTTGTATTATTTATCGTATAACAATAGTATATATTTATCCAATTTGATTTAAGTTCAAAGTTGGCTGTCGTGATTAGCGTATTTGTAAGTCAAACATTACTTAAATTGACATATTATAGCTTTTCAAATGTATTTTCTTTACAATAACAAAATGGTGATCTAAATATATATCCAGATCAAACAAATTATAAACAGTTCAACATTGAACCATCAATAATAGCCTTTGATCAAGTAATATAACAGTTAAACATTGAAAAAAAGAATACAGCGAATTTGACATAAAAGGCGAAATTTACAAAACACTTGATTCATTTATGCCGAAATTTTTTTTCTCCCAAAAATTTTAGAATAACAAAAGAAACTTGAGTAATAAAATCGAAATTTATAACAAAACGATTATGATTCGTTTTCTATAAAAATTAATTCTCTATGAATGATTTTGTATATTTGAACTAAAAAAGGTCAAAGGTCATAAATGTTTATATATTATTATATACCACTAAACATCATAAAACACGGGTCTCTCATAATACAGCTTTCATACAAAATTGTATCAAAATTACGAAAACCTTCACATAACAAGGTTTCGGGTTCTCTATGATTCAGATCATTATTTACGTATAACCTATTGGTATTATTCTAAATAACACAATAACTAATTTATTATTTGATTATATCAACATATATAAATATGAACTGGGTGCTCCAATATAACTCGGTACCTTACTATATAGAATTTATGCCTAAGGAATCTTAGTTGGACATCCACAAATAATGAGTTCTTTAAATATTTTTTAGCAATTATTTAATAGACAAAATATTCCAAGAACTTTTTTGATCGGGCGTTTTCAGTTCTCTGTTTAATTTTTGAAATATAATTGTATAATGTTTCTTTTAGTACTTTGACACGTAAAAATAATGACTTCAAAATTCATAATGCATAAAAAAATCAGACATATATTTCTGTCTATATAAATTTTGAAAATAATATGTACAATCTGTGTTGCTTTTTCCATGCTTTATGGGTTTCATTAATGATTCATAGTCAAAAAATAAAACATTCTCAATGTACATTGAAAAATGAAAAGAAATCAGAGGTAAAAACCAAAATAAGTTCATTTAATATATAATCCATATAACTAGGGAAAAATTCTAACGTGTTACACGAGGGCTATCAGCGTAGTAAATAGATAAATAAAAATAACTTAACATGACGAATTTTTTAAACAGAAATAAAAGATATTTAAAGTTAATATAAATTATGTAATTAGAGTAAAATTACAGTTTTAAAAAGTTGCCATTAAATAAGACAGTGAATGGTTGAGAATAGGAAGTTATGTAATTTACGTGATCGAGTTATGTCTTCACTAAGACGGATTTTTTAAATAAATGAAACTGTGACTGCAGGAAAGCAAAATTTTAAATATTCTTTAAAAGTAATTAAGCGTTTAAAACAATTAAAACTTTGAAAATTAAATCAAAAACACCAATTATCTTTATAACACGTTTTTAAAAATATTTTTAAAAAATGAAATTTTTTTTAAAAAGTATCAATAAAACAAAGAGTTGCTCACATCAAAAGCCTTCAAATACGGTCGAATCTACTCCAAGATTTGAAGAATTAGTCGTTTATTTTAAAAGTGAAGCAAGCCCATTTGAGTAAAACAAAATTATTATTTTCTTCAGACTTATTAATTAAACCATATTAGTTAATAAATTTACATGATTTATAACTATAAACGACCCAAAGCTTGACAACTGGAACTTATCACTATTTTTCAATTTATTGAAACGCAAATCTAGAAGCATATTGTTATAAAAAATATGGACTTGCTCAACTTTCATAATAAACGGCTCAAATATATTTTGTAAAAATGGAACTAAATATTATAAATAACAAAACCAAAAAGTTGACATATAATATATTATGGGTAAATTAATTTTTAATAAAAGAACTTTTTTAATTTTTCACCACTGATTTCTTTTAATTATCAGATGACATTATATTTATTAAAAATTATTTGACTATGAATCAGTAAAGATGAATCGATGTTTTTTTGATATTCACGAATTTTCGGCACAGCCTTTTCAAGTGATAAATTTAATATAAATGTAAAGTCATTTGGAATTATTTTGTAGAAATTTTTTCTAATTGTAAATGCAAAAGTACAACATATTCAGAGAACTACAAAATTTTAGTTTATGACTTAAATGAGCTATTAAGCTCAATACAAAGCAATAATTTCAAACAATAATTGAATAATGATAAGAACATGCCTTACTAATTAAGGGGAGGTGGAACTTATTTCATGCGTGACACATTTACGAACTACGCTACATAATGTATGTTAAATTTATCTGTGAGGATTTATACTCATTTCTAAGGCAAGGACTTGTGTTTTATTTTAAGTCAGTTGTTTCAGTAAATAAATATTTTCAATAAACCCTTTATGAGCGGTAGTCTAGCAGACACAACTAAGTTTCATACCGGGCATCATTTGAAGAAGAAATAATAGATTCAAAAATAATGGTTAAGTTTTAATAAATTTGCGTAATATACTACTTACAACTATACTTAACCTTGTTTTATCAAAAGTTTCGTAATTAACGTATCTATATATTAACGGCAGTCCGCGAAACGGGTACTAATACCCATCTCACTCATAATGTATTAACACATTATGTGATGCTAGATAAATTATTTTTTAACTTATGCAGCGTTCTTTTACCTCTAATGTGTGATCAAAAAGAAAATATACCATATACGCGACTGTATGAGACATAAGAAAAAAGGTAAAATTATGTAATTTAGAAAAGAATAATCAGTAAGAAACAAGAAATAAACTACAGTGAAACTCTACAGAGCACTGTACATAAGACAGTGGATTAAAACAAATACAAAAATTACAAAAATATTTATTAGGTATTTGTAGAAACTTAAAAGTATTTTCACAAATGAATAAGATTACAGTTTCAAAAGATCGTCATTCAGTGTAGCAATTCCCCATGTCAAGCTTTATTTTTATATGTAGCAAATAAATATTTTGCACTACAAAATTCGGCATTGAACTGTTTTTCTTTTGAGGGTCCAATCCTAAAGAAAATGTCAGATTTAAATAGGAAACGCCATATTAAATCATGGGACAATTCAAAACAAACCTATGAGTGAGATTTTAAGAAAAGAAGATTGACATAAACGCCGTATTTTAATTTTCATAAAGATAGCTCATTAATATATAAAATGATCCCTAAAATACGATGTTAAAAAATATTAACTATAGTCAACTCATAGTGGAAATTGAATGGGTCTCCCGGCTAATAACTGCTGTCATATTTCGGAAGTCTTTTTATTATAAATTATTCATTACCATTTTTTAAATGCATTGTTTGATACGTTAATGTGTAAATCCAAATATTGAATATAGGAAAAAAACTGAAAATTGCTTTGAAATTTAATTATTATTATTAGTCAAATTAGGTTCTACTCTCTATTGTTTTCTTAAAACACAACAAAATATAAAAACAATATTGGTTACTTAAAAGATGTGGAGAGAATATATGAGAAATAGCAAATTTTTATTTACAAAAATCCAGCGAAACTGAACTGAACATCACTTGAAATTATACCCGATAATATATTAACACAAATGAAATATCGGGACACCACATAGAAAACAGAGAAGAATTATACAGTAACTACTCTCTTATATGCCAAAAACGGGACTGTGAAAAAAGGTGCCGGTTTATAGAAAATGGCGGCTTTTAGAGTAACAAATAATAAAATTTATTAAAAAATACATTAAAATTTCTATATTAATGGAGGTTATATAGTATAAAATGGCAGTTATTGAAGTTTGGCGGATTAGTGAGTAGTTACTGTACATCCATTGCTTCTAAATGCATTTTTCTGAAATGAAAGGAAAATATTTTCATTTTTTAATGGCGTCTTTTAAAGGAATTAATATGAACAAGAAAATTTTCAGTGACTTTTCAGTAACATTATATACACAATTTTTTACATTTATTTAGCCACTTGGTAATTAAAATGGACATGACACTTTTAATTTGTACAAATATTTGGAAGAGCGCTATCTAAATAAAAATTTGATTATATATAATTTGGTTATCAAAAACCTTTTTTTTAAGTTTTATTCAAAAAAATATTATTTAAATGAAAGGTGTTAATGAGACATTTCTAATTAAAATAATGATTATGAAACTTGTTTTATAATATATTAATTTCACATCAAATAAAATTTTATTAATTAAAATTGTGTTAATTATATAATTTAAATTAATATGTAAATTTTTAAAATTACATAAAAAATAATTTTGTGTTAATTTTACTTATTTAATTAATAATTACTTTATAATTTATAGTTATAATGCATATAAATGCAGAATTAAAATACATCAGATAAATTTTATTAAAATCTTATTAATATTCATTTTCCAATAAAATTTAGTATTTACACCAACTTGAGAATTTAAACACTGATAAAATAAATTCAAAATACTGATCGTTTTTGTTTCAAATATTCATAATTCTCATTTCAATATGACCTCTACTAGCGTCAAAAATACTGTAAATAGAGCTATTCATTTTAATATTTTCCATTTTGAAATCCTTTCCCCGTCTTTAAAATGCACGCAATGATAGCCTGTCAACGCCGTGACTGTCGTGTAAAATTAATTTCCAAAAAAATAAAATATATTTAAATTAAATTGATTGAAAAAAAACTTAATATATTTTAAACTATAATAAAAATGACATTTATACAAGGATTAAAATAAAGTATAGAAGAACTATAGATGTTTCTGTTTTTCTATTTGAACATATTTCGCTGTTTTCTAGCGCTCTTTTAATATCGCGATACTTTATATAATAGAATTGTTGTTTCAACAAGGTGTTAAGGGAATTAAGACCTCGATGTGAAATGGAATGCATTGTCTGAATGCATAAATGCTTTAAATTCTGGTCATAATCTTCAATACATTTCAAGGAAATATTATCTCTGGTTTTAATAAAAATTCTTTGGTTTATTACTTCCATCTTTTCTGATTTTCCAATAAAAATCTTCTTTTCGGACACAGAATTAAACATTGTCAGTGCTCCTGTAGTTTTGAAATTTAAAAAGTCTATATATTCTTCTCTGAATTTTATTGCAATTCGTGGAGCCATGAGGTTTTTAAATAATTCTTTAACTTTTTAAAATATGATACTTAATTAAATTGAATTTTAAATTGATATTTATTTATTTTTTTGGAAATAAATTTCACACATGTCAACGCCGTGACGAGTAAGTAACGCAAATTAACAGTCTTAAAAATATTTATTTTTTCATTAGGATGGTCATCGCTATTTTATTATTTTAACATGTTTAGTAACTTCACCAAAACCAAATTGAATAAATACATAATTATTAGATAATTATCGAAAAAATTTTCAATGATTGCAAACCGATCTTTTTCTACCGAAATTCACATGAAAAGAAAAAAAAATCACATTTTATTTTATTAAGATATAAATCACGTAATAAAGCTATGGTAAATCAATAAAAAGTAATTTCAAGCTATAAATCAATAAAAATGTGTTCTAAAAATAAAATTAATAGTTTCGGTTAGAAGCCTAATAATGGAATAATAATTGAATTGATAATTATAATAATAACCAAAATAATTATTATTATATACTTTTTGAATTCTCGCATCGTTATTGGTTGAATTGATTGGATGATAAATTTTATTGTTTTTATTTTCTTTGGATATTACGTCAGCGTTTTTCTTCTGCCATTCGAGAACGCGTTTGGTCGAGTCGATGATTGCCGAATCGTTGCTATACTGCATTTCCGGGGGAAGTTCAAACGGACTGTACGGCCGATGCTTCAGGTCGTTAGGATTTGTCGACTGATAGTTCGGTAGCTGCGGTTCTCCGCGCTTTTCCGGCGGAAAGGTGTCCGATTTATTTGTTGGTTTGTACTTCACTGAATGATTTGGGTTTGTTTGGAATCTAAATCAAATGTAATTATTTCATTACTCGCCTAACATAATTGAATGATTTTCTTTAGAAATATTTATTTTATTTGAATGTAACAATGACTTATAAAGACGTGGTGATTGTCACAACAGAATTTGTGAGCACTTTCCAATATCGTTTCAAACAAACAAATCGTGATAATTTTATTAAGACAAACTGAATTGTGAATTAAATCTAAATTTTGTTTAAAAATTACTTTGAATTCGAGAATATTTTACCGGTGCTTTAATAAGATTTATAGATAAAATATTATAAAATAATTATTTGCATTTATAAAAAACCGTGTCAAACGAGACGGAAAATGTATGCAAAAAGAGGAATTGAATAAAAAATTTTAAAGAACAGTCATAGATATATGCTCATAATGACTGTGTAAAATAAGGAGAGAATTTAATGAGAAAAGGGGTTAATTCTAAAGAAATTCTTTTAATAAAAATATAAACACAAACATAAATTGATATATTTGGTCCATAACAAAAAGTAAATAAAAAGAGTCTAATCCCCGACAAAAATATGAAAAGCTAGGATAAAGGGTTTCTTTGGTTGTGGTATAACAAATTTCAACAATGGACTGTTTTGAACTGCTAACTAAATTTTTGACTTCAGTAATGACAGTAGATTTACTTTTGGTTGAAAATACGAAATTAATGATCAACATTTCTCTTATTTTGGTGTACATCTTTGTAAATTTCTTCAGATTCTTTAAAATAACTTTAAATGAACAGTGTAAGTCGTAGGTGGGAATGTGTTATACAAAGATTTAGAAATAGCGCCTAATTTCGAGGGATTTACTTTGTAGTATCTTTAATTATTGTAATAATTACATCAGTATTTTTTTGTATATGGTTTTTATTTTCTATTCTTTTTCTTAAAACTATGTATCACAAAATATTATCTAACATAAAAAAATTTATTTTTGGAAAGTTTTTTTTATCAACAAAATCACATGTTGAAAATGAAAATTTTTCATTATAACTTTAAAAAATTGAAATATTTTGTAAAACAAATAAAAATTCTTTAAAAAAATTATAATCATCAATAGTCAAAACAATTTTTTTATCAGAATTAATAAACGGTTTGTTTAAGTGTATGGACTTTATTTAAACTTTTCAAAGTCAGTAAAAACCTTCAAAATTTTAAATTTCATAAAATTTTTTTTTAAATTGAAATGATTAATAAAACAAAATTAAAACAATATGATTATTTTCTAGATTTAATGAATTCTAAATAAAGTAATATACAAATCTTCATTTTGTAAAGATCAAACAATTGTTGACTTTAAGGAATTATTTCATTTAATATTCCATTATGCTTAAGAGATCAAAGATTAACTTTATTTGCAATGGCAATTAATGTTTGAGTGTTTGTCATAAAATAAATGTAATATTAAAAAAACAATTTTTACTGTTGCTTTTTTTAAAAATAACTTAAAACTTTATTGATCCCATCTCACCTAACAAAATAACTTTTACCTTTGATTAACGATGAAAAATGAAAACTAATTGTATTAGTATAATAAACAACAACTTTTTCAGTTTCTCTGGATATTTTAACACTTCGGTACCAGTTAACATGAAAGGGAATTTCGGGCGGGGAAAAGATAGCAGAGAGAAGCGAAATGGGAGAGAGTTCTCTCTGGCATTGCTGAAAGAAGGCACAAAATAGATCCAGAACCAAGAATAGGAATGGCTTGCAACCAATAATTAATAAATATTTATTATATTTTCATTTAATTTTCGACTAAAAATTAATGACTTATTTTTAACACAAATATAAAACAATGAACCTAAGTCATAAATTAAATGAAAATAATAGAAATTATAAGTTAAAAAAGATATATATATATATATATATATATATATAAAATGATATTTCAACTAAATAAGCGAACATTCATGATTTTAGATAGAATATTTGGTTGCTTTTGATTGGATAATAGAATATTAATTTTACAATTTTATTAATTGATCATCAACACTATTTATTTGATCCTCAGTGTGTGTTGATGGTTCCTTGCAAGTTGAAACCATACCGAACTGACATGTATCAACATCTTAATAAATGCGATTAATTTATACGTTGATCTAATTATTATTTTTATCGATTATCATTTTTGCCGATTTTTCGTTGAATACTTTCAATCAATTTTTTCAAACTAATGCACAATTTATGCAAATAAAAATCAAAGTGAGAAATTTACACATTATACAGCTTGATAAGTGCACACATTCTAACGACAAAATAGATAAACACGGGTGACATTCAATTTATCTATTCACTCAATGGCGATTGCTCAGATTTCAACAAAATAATAATAATAATAATAATAATAATAATAATGATAATAATAATAATAATAATAATAATAAAAATAATAATAATAATAAAAATAATAATAATAATAAAAATAATAATAATAATAATAATAATAATAAAAAAAAAATAATAATAATAATAATAATAAAAATAATAATAATAATAATAATAATAATAGATTTTTGTACATTTGATTCTCAAATAAAAACTCTGTTATTTGAACCGTTTATTTTGAAGGTAGAGTCCATTTGTGTATAGCAGACTTTTAATTTCCTTTAGACATTTTTAGTAAATATTATTGGAAGTTAAATGCTCATTATATATAACTGTAAAACACATAAAATTTGATTGCAAGAACTTATTTTTTAATTTTTGACACAAATCTTTAAATATTTCTTTATAGCAAAAAATGATTTGAACTATTGTCAAAATAAACCCTTCCGTAATGTTTAACGCATACGCAGAGAGTGACTGGATTTAGAGATATATTTTTTGTCAAAAATTGAAATTATAAAAAGATATAAAAACGATTTCTATGATAAAAATTAAATGATGTTTAAATAAAACAAATGTTAAATAGAATAAATTCAATAAAAATTCTTTTAGCTTATGTTTTATTGGAGTCACAATATAGTTCCGTACGATGTGGTATTTCTTTTTTATAGAAGCGATGCCATTCCGTCCTAGCCTAATATTGGCATTTTTAATATCAAAATTATAATCTTTCTAAAAGGATTTAAGGTTTTTTTCCCTCCAAAATAGAAGTACTGACTGAATTTGTTAACTTCAAAATACGTCCAAAAGCAATTCATTCTTTCATGCACAAATCAAAATATAAGATCTTTGAATTGAAATTTCAGCACTTTCATCTATGATTAGTGTACGGGAGGCTGATTCTTGTGCATCATTAACAAAAAAACACATTGAACAAATTCGAAGGCGTAATTTTTACTTCTCCAACTTCATCATGAGTGTCTTGTATGAGAATTCGTTGATGAAATATTTTTTTATTGTTTCACTCACTTCTTTCATTAAAATTTTTTAACTGAATCAAAATCCGATCTTTCCCGTCAAAATACTTAAAATTCCTGGTTTTTGAAATTGCGTAATTTAAAATTACATTATAAACAATTCAATTTCCGTCAGCTCCGTTTTCGTCCAGGACTAAATTCATCGGGAATTATTGCTTCTGTGCAAAACGTACATAAAACCCAAGTTTCCTTTTCACATTAAAAAATATCTCCGAATTTAATATAATTAGTTTTTTTATTTGTTGCCTGTGTTTAGCAGTCTACTAATTTCGCAAGTCATTCTATTTTAAAAGTTTGGATGAATTTTTTTATTTTTAAAATTCATATAATTTTTTTATTTTTTTAATTTAAAATAACCTATCAATGATGTGATTTATGTTGATCTAAAGATGGTTAACGTTGGTTGATATGAACCGTTCAATCTTCAACTATTTCATTGATGGAGAAACTTTTTACAAACAGAAATGTTGATAAGGAATCTTCGAATTCAATCTAGATTTGTTGTTTCAGTTGCCAGGAGATTTTTGCATTACAGAAAAGTAGAAAATTTTGTTTTCAACACACGCTCGAAAACCTTAAAAATTTATTTTCCAACAACAACAAAAAGTTATCCTTAGTCGTTTACAATGGAATTGAGACGATAAAGAAAAAGTACCAAAACATTTAGGCCAGTTTCATGATAGCGGAATGCTATTTAAATTTCCAAAATGATTGTTTCGGCGGCTTACCTCTAAGAATGTTCCTCTTACAACTTTTTATGAAGCCTTAATTGCGATTGCTTTACTAATAAATTATGTTGCGTTTTGGGGCTTTCAACGAGGCATCCATTACCATGAAAGGCAGAGCTAATCTAGGAGGAGTCAATGAAATATTATGAGTCTGCACCACAAAATTATCCAGAGATCAGGCTAAAATAATGGACAAGAGATTTAATGTTGTCGAGTCTCATCAATATTTGCTAGTATGAAAAATCGTTTATAATGTTTTTCTGCGCTTTTTATTTTAATTTTATAAAACTTTTAAAAAAAATTTAAAACTTGAAGATTACGGTAAAAAATCTTTGATATTAAATGATTTCTTTTTTTCGGTAGTTTTTACGGAATGAGATCTGGGAAGTTTTTCATTTCTGTGATTGGTTGTGCTTTGGTTGGAATTCTGAAAATCCTTTTCTGATTGAGTCGTTGGATCAGCACTAACAGAAGGTTTACCGGTATTGCGTGAAAGTGAATTGTTATATTGTGTAGATAACGTGTGTTCATTTGCATCTGGTAGAGATCTCTGGACAGCCTTTTTGAAGCTACTGTTCATTTCTCGATTAAAGACTGGTTGTAATTCATGAGAGGGAGTTTGACTAAGGTGTTTTGGACTTCGAGATTTATCTAATAAAAAAATCATAAAATCCGTGAATTTATCAAATAATATTACGCGCAAAATTGGGTGTGTTCGGTGAATCTCGCAAGGACACAGATCTATTCGGTGTCACATTTGTCATTCTCGGTCCCGATTCTAGAACACTTTTGATTTTGATTTGAGAAGGTTTCATGGTCGTTTTATTTGGAAGAGGAGGAGGAGGAGGAGACTTGTCTTGTTTCTTTTTATGCGAAGCAGTAGGTAACGTAGAATATTGCCGCTCTGAAATTATAAATGATAGATGTTATTAAAATTTGATAATTTAGTTTAAATGTAAAATAAATAGTCTATCAATTCCTATCTTTGTATATTAATGGTTCCGATTTTTTTGGAATTCTTTTAAAAAATTTATGATTCCTTTAGTTTGATAGAACGGCGTAACCCGAACTGCTTCATCTCGTTTTTATAAATAAATTTGATGCGTTCTTTAAACGAGTAAACAAAGTCCATCGATAAAACTTCCAAAATCTTTAAAACTTTTTTCCCAAAGTCTTAGATTTCTTGATTGGATTAATTAACAACAACAATTTAATTATGGGATATGCAAATCAAACGAAAACGAAAAATAATACAAATTACGAGGATGAACAAATTGACGATTGAAACAAAATTTTCAATTTAATTTATAAATAATTTCTTTTTTTAATTAACCATTTAAATAATATTTTTCAAATCATGTTCAAACTAGGGCTTCCTAACGGGATACAGGAGCCAAAACCTCCTACGGGAAATCCCGAGACCATATTGATTCCCGTGATCAACCGTTATCTATTTGTTTTTATTAATTTTAAATTGGTCTCTTCTTCAACAAATATATAAAATACGATGAAATTCTAATAATAAAAGAGAGTAGAAGAATTTATATGATTAATAGAAATTTAGCATTTCTAATCTAGAAACAAGATATTACTTGGCCAATAAATGACATGATTTTTAATTGATTGTTTTATAATAAAATTATAAAATAATAAACATCAATTAAATTACATAACGGATAAAGTTTTTATTGAAAAAACGAAGGGTGGTAATTTTAAATTATTATTGGTGTTTTTATAAAATAAATATTTTTTATTACAGTTTAAATTATATCTGACAAATTAAACAATGCCAAGTAGAAGTGGATCAAAAGCCTGGGTATATTTTACTATAAACAAGGACGGTAAAGGCGCTATTTGTAAGAAGCGTAATGCTATCATAATGTGTAAAGGGAATTCAAAGAGTGGATTACTTGGCAATTTAAAAAACGTACACCCAGACAGTGAAAATTTTCAAAGTATATCTAAAAAAGTCGTCGGTATTTAAATATACACTCCTCAACCAAGTTTTGGAATTTAGGTATGTTTCGGATATTCAGATCACTTTCGGCAGAAAAAATTGTTATTACGGTAAAAAATAAATTGACCGAGTTTAATTTGTGTATAACGACGAATACATTTGCCAGTACTATTGACGGAGCAACTGTTATGAACAAGTATGGAAAATTAAGAGGTAACAAGCATCAACCATGCTTTGCACACGGGTTTCATTTAGCGGTATGTGACTTGCTTTACAATAATAAACATTCAGAAAACATTGAAAAAAAATGGGTTTTATAATGCAGCCATGGGATTTGGTTTTTTAAATGATATTTATATTTTTTTGAGAATAGTAACTGGGAAATAAGAAAATTATTAGTAACTTATTGAACAATTTATACCGATAAAACCGGTCATTCAGTATCAGTGTCCAAAATTTATATAAGAAGTCGAGTGGGTGGCTTTACAATATACAACTAGTTGATAAAACTGGCCAAATTAGAAAAGATCACATTATATTGGACAAAATCTTTCAAAGTGTGAACTTGTTCAATAATTTTAGAGTCAGGACTAAATCTTATGGAGTAATTTGTTCGTAAACCGTATATATATATATATATATATATATTCTCATCCCATGTGCTGTGAGAATTTTAAAAATATTTAAAATTGCTAAGGTTTTTAAGAAATTGAATTTTAAGAATCATTTGTTCTACCACTAACCAAAAAAGATTGAGAATAACTGTTCTATATAAATTCCTAATTTTCAATTTTTTTTACATTAATTTCTGATTACTGTAGTAATTGTTTTACTAGAAATATTTTGTTTTCTTCCTTTTTGCGAAAAGAGAGAAGGCAACAATATAAGATTAATATGGATTACATTACATACAACTTTAATTCCAAAAATATTATCAAGTCTTTAAGGTGTGTCACGAACCTTTTTTATATTCATTTATATTCATAGGCTAGAAAAGGTAGAGAATTACTAGTATAAGGATATGCATGATTTTGAAGTGTCGATTAGTTTTGTGCTTAGGCCCCAATATCGTGCTGTTGTTTCACAAATCGTACGTCCAAGATTATAAATTCATATTCTTTGAAATTAAATATTGTTTTATAATACTGAGTATGATAAAAATTTGATACATGTTGTTTCGCGTGAAGACGAATATTTAATACGATACCTACCGATTACAGTAGGTCAATTAACACAAGATTAACGGATTAAATGTTAATAAACTCTTCTAATTATGGAAATTGTCGCAATAGACTTTGTTAATAATTATCTTTCCATTTGCCATATTACTACATGTAACCTTCATAATTCGTTATATCGCAATATATTTTTAAGATTTTTTTTGTATCGGCACTTTTTTGGCTTTGACATGAGCCAAGATATCTCCAGAGGCATCGAAGATGCTGAGATATATGATATTCAAACTTTGTTAAAATCATATAGTGAACTCTTAACTAATGAAGAGATGCTGGAAATGGACTGCCTTACCATGTCATAAGGATCGGTCCCGGTGCAAAAGTTAATTATCAAAAATATTTGAAAAGAGCCTTTCTCCTCACAATTAACTTATGCAATTGTCTAATGACGAAGATTACGAGCGAGATAGGTGTATAAATCGTGATTGTGACAGATTGTTTGACAGTTATCGGTAAATTTTACTTTAATAATAATAATAATAATAATAATAATAATAATAATAAAAATAATAATAATAAAGTCAAGTAAAGGAACCTAAGTGGGTGACGATATTTAAAAAATTAGTAATTGAACTTTTCAAAAATACTGTTTGGAAGAATAAGCATTTTTTTAATTTAAATATATCTCAACTTTTTTTTAAGTCAAAAGATAAAATATAAATAATATTTAACAATATTTTATTATTTGAAATAACTATTAAGGTGGAGGGGACGTTATAATTTTTATTTCCAGAAAATGTTAAAAACATATGCTTTAAAGCCTTCAATAAAGTACCGACTAATGAATTTTGATGATTGAGGTTAACATTTAGATAAATTAAATATATTCTCTCTTGGGTGGTGACCAAAAAGATTTATAATCTAGTATAAATTTTATACAATATTTAATCATAAAATTACCCAGAATATCTTTATTATTCATTATCAACACTACAAAACGCTTATGAATTATGAAAATTAGTTTGAGAACGTAAAATGTTCTAAATCTTCACGTTTTTCACAATATTAAAATTCACTAGCAAATGTTATATTGAGTATTCAATATAAACTGAATAAATTTGATCAAAAAATTTGCAAAATTAAAAATATTGTGCAAATTTTTTTTTGTATTTATTGATTTTATAATCAGTAGATTCATAAAAATAAAAACCAATATTGTGTTACAATAATGAACATATGTGAAATTTCAATCATTTTATCTGAAATTACCAAAATTTGCATTAATAAAACAAACATGCAAGTCGTAAATGAACATTTGAGTTTATCTGAATACAATAAATGATTTACTTACCATTTGCCTCGAATGTGATATCACCGATACGCTTTTGATAAACCTGATATTGTGATGGATCTTCGCAGAATTTTCTTTTTTCCGACATGCTTCGACGACTTGGACCTTCTCTTACAAAACTATTTGAAGTCAACGAATGAGATGGATCGAATTCGTTCTGTGAACAGCTGTCACTGGATGAGTTCCTTTTCAAAAAACTCATAATTTGATTAAAAATTAATTTTCAAAAATAAATAAATAAATTTAATTAATTAAAAATTAATTAAAAATTAATTAATTAAAATATTTAACATATTTTCATCAAATATTTAAGATTATCAAAACTGATTTATCGAAACCAAAATTATGATTACGATTGTCACATTTCGAGTTAATTTGAACAATAAAAGAAAATTTAATGAAAAATAATGATATGAAAAAAACAAAAAATGACAATTACTGTAAGAGCCGAATAAAGAACTTATTTGTGTTGTGAAACGAAATTTATAAATATAATAATTACAACATCTCACAATAGGAATTTTACATTTTTCCAGATTAAGATTTTCCAAATTAAATAATTTTGATTTTATTTGGATTATTTATTTTGATTTTCTTGACTAAATAAAATAGTAAAAAAATAAATTGACAACTTTTTTGAAAGATTTCCCAAATTTCAAACGTGTGTTTGACAATTTTCATCTCTATACAATTCAGATATCCAGTTTCCGACAATTGCGACTGAAGTATATACGAATACAATATTTAAAAATTTCATAAAAAATTAATTTTCCTTTGAATGTAAATGAGCAATATTTTATTTTACGTATATAATTATAGAAAATTCAAATATTTCTATTCATTATATATAAAGTGATCAGATAAATATCAGATATCGCTGGTAATACTTCAGTTTCATGACAGAATACCCTTGAAATATAAAATTTTAAAAAGCTTCGTTTCGACATTAATTCCATCTAAATAAATATTTGGCAATGATGCATTTTTTAGACGAAAATTCAACAATCTCAATAAACCATTGAATAGATAAGGGGTTGTTAGAATAGGAGCGTGAGTGACATTAAAAATTCGAGGATTATGTAATGTGATGTTCTCGAGAATTATGTAATAGAAAAAAAGGGGTATTGGACTAGTAAACTCATATGTTTCTTACCAGAATTCATTGATAACTCGTTAATAAACAAACAATTTGCAACAAAATCCCTTCAACATCTGCCCATTGCAGTCAACTTATCCAATTCATTAATTCATAAATAACCTCATTTAGACTAATTTCTTTACTCTTTCTAAAATGTACCAAATCCTAACAATTGTAAATAGTTATGTATTGCATCATTTCAAGTAATAAATGTAACACACTTTATGAAAACCTTTACTGCCCACAACTAAGCAAACATATAATCAAGTGAATTTAGAATTTATTTCTCAAGCGCATTACAATTTCTATCTGAGCTTACCTGTCGTTTTGTTTTGTCTTGTTCGTAAATGTAAATTTCAAGAAATCTTGAATAAAGTGATTAAAAATTAGTAAAATTAATCAATTTACTATTTACGATACTATAAGGTAAAATTTAGAAAAGTATCTTAAAAAATAAAAAAATAAAAACAATTGAATTAAATAAAACATATATATATATATATATATATATATATATATATATATATTTATATATATATAAAACTACAATATATTACGACACACTCACTGTCATCTTCGGGCAGAATCAAATTTGAAACTATATCGATTTAAATTGATTTTTTTGAACAAATTTATTCATTAATCTCTTATTTTTTAAATATTTTATGTTAAATAAATTCTGTTTTATATATCTCAATTCTTAAAAATTTATATTAAAAATTTTAAAAAATGTCAATTATATATTTTTAAATTTCTGCACAAAAATATTTTACATTTAAGTTCATCATGCAGCACCAAATTGCGTTGAGTTACATTAATCAATTCCCTCAGTCGACAGTGATCAAATAATAATTGATATTGTTTATTTTATTTAATTGTCAAAGTATTTGCAGGTATATAATAATTAGAATAAATATTTAATGATAATTACCTTTGGTGTCTGTGTTTTGATTTCTTTTTGGATTTACTGTCAATTTTTATTTTATCTGGCAAAATGCAGCGAGTAATTTCGGACTTTGGAATATTTTCGTTGTTTATTATAAATTTTGAATTATTGGTAACTATGAGATTTGATGGATCTTCATTCATGGATTCACGCATCACAGTAATCGCGAGAAAAGAATTGTTTTGCATTGCCGTTTTCAGAAGATTTATTGTTTGTTCAACAGATAAATTTGCCAGACTTTGACCATTTACACCAACTAGTTTATCGTTTTTATGTAGGTTTCCCTGCTGAGAAGCTAAGCTATTGCTGAGAATAGAATGTATATATATTCCTGTGCCCAATAGAGGATCATCCTTTTCATTACGATAGTGAATATTAAGACCAAGCTGTTGACTTTCTTTATTTTTGGAATTTAAAGAAATTTCAAAAGTTAGTTGAGACGTTTTTGGAAGTTTTGAGGAAGGAGGATTAAATTCGGACTAAGGAAAATTGTAAAATAATTTTCAATCAATAAATTTTGCATATAATAATAATAATAATAATTGCGAGAAATTCATTAATTAAACAAAAAATAAATCTAAATAATATTTGCGTAGTTAATTAATTAGTTAATTAAGCTAATTTAAAAAAAAACTACTTTGTAGAAATTTAATTTCCGATTATATAATTATATCGAATGATTACTGTAATAATATTAATATTAATAATCCAATTTTTAAAATTATTTTGAAATTATAATTGTAAAAATAAAATTTGTTCATCATTCAAAAAAGAAAATAGAATTATAATCTAGTGCCAACAAGACAGTTAGAAATAAAATAATTGAAAAGAAACATGTTTAAACGCGAAGAAAATGTTAAAAATCAAATGAATAAGTAAATAATTCAAAATGAATTTGAATATAATACAATAATAATATTTCTAGTCAAGCAACACATTTTTAATAAAATGTATTCTTTATTTCAAAATATCGCAATCAGAGTTTGTTGTATAATCAAAGTGCTTTATAAAGTAACTTATGATTGGGAGGAAAATAAAATTTTAAAAATCAATATTATAATTGAAATTCAAGAAAAAAGATAAAATATAATAAAAACGAATTTTAATTATGTGAAATTATCACAATTAATCTCTAGCGATTCCTTTACTGTAATTGACTAAGTTTTTCTAATTATTATATTATTATTATTACAAAAAGCGCTATTCAAACACTCGTTTTTCGATATATTTCGTCCTTATTGGGCAACAAACCAGCCAAAATAATATTGACATTTTAAACAAATTGTTACATAACAAGTTCAAAATAATTATTTACAATTTTAAAAAAAATTTATAATCAGACTTGTATTAAATAAATTTAAAGATTTCTTAAATAAACCTAAAGAAAAATTTTTTGTCGATATCAATAGTTTCTCACATAAAAAAAGCTATATTAACAAATAAATATACTATAATAACAAACAAAAAAACTATAAAACCTAAAAATTAAAAATAATACACTAAAACTAAAAACACTTATATTGAAGAATATAAAGTAAAAGCTAGACAGCTATTTTAGAAGAAAAAAATGCAACCTAACTAGCAGATTAGTTAGTAATTTTTAATATATACGAAAATCATATAGTTTTATTTAACAGTTAAGCAGTAGTTTTAAACCATACAAATAACATGATGTTTATACACTCGACACAAATACATTTTTAACTTCAGACATGAAAACATTAGATTTTTGTCATTCAATTAAAATTCTTCGCGACGAATCGCTTTGAAAGTATACATCCTAACGTCACCATAAAATCCCAAACAATCAGTTTCTGTTACAGAAAAAACTCCGGCTACAATTGCATTTTCGAGTTGTCAAATGGTATTCGAATTCATCGATTTGACATAATGGTTCCATTTACTAAAGATTTTTGCATAATCATATCTACTAGTTATATTTTCAGGACTATTTCTGGCCTCAGTAATCAAGCTGACCCGTTTTAAGAAATAATTTAACTTCTTCCTTTTTCGGCGTAAATGCGATGCAAATAAATAACTAATTTCCTCAGTGTTTATTCATAAAATGAAACATGAAATATTTCGACTTAAAAAAGTTAATAATCACTCAAAAACAAAATTTCTTCTTCTCTGTTTGATTTTTGATATTTTTATTCCTGATTACAATAACACTTATTTTTTTAAAATTTCAATTAAAACATTAATCTTAAAATAAATAAAATTCTTGCAATAATTTTGGGGGGGGGTGGAAAAGACATTCCACCTAAAGTGAAAACTTGGCTGTTGGGTGATTTCTTAGAGAATTACCATAATTTGTAAGGAAACTAACTAATATTATGAATAATTAATCAAATATAAATAACATTTGTCATGAGCTACACTAATACTACAATATAAAAATATATTTCAACATATATCAACATTGAAAAAAAATGGCTAGTAGTGAGAAAAATGTAAACAATAAAAATATTCAACGAATCGAAATGAATAATTAACGGAAATCAGCCCACCGAGTATTGCTGGAGCGCAAATATGGCAGATAACATTACAATATGTCTATGACAGAAATATTACAGCGTTAACTGCGTCGCAAAAATTAGTAATTATTATAAGTTAAAATGGAAAATTACAAAACCTCAGACAAAAAGATATATGATATTCATAATTATATAATTATATCCCTAATTGACTGACAAAAATTATAATATAAAGACGCGTGGATATTATGGACTGTCTGGTGTTAAATGTCAGGGCACGGGAAAATGTCATTTATAATCAAGGGGAAATTATTTTGATACCTTCAGCAGACAAATTATTAACAGAAAACCAAAATTCAAGAGAAATCACGGATTATTCATGGAATTAAAAATCCAGTCATTTTACTTATGTAGAAAAAAAATGAAAAACACTTTTAAAAAAGACGGGTTTAGGAATCTAAATTATAATATCAGTAAATGCGTTATCAATTTGCATATATTATGAAGCCAGAAATTCATTTGACAAAGCTTACATTTTGGATTGTTTAAACTTAAACACGATTCTTCCGACTCATTTTTTAAGGATGTATATAAAAAAGGGGTCTGATTTTATTTTTACTTAAAAAAAACTGATTGAAAGTAAATGTTCGCTTGTTGATCTAAGAAAAAGTTTGAAATTTAATCAAAAATATAAGCGATGTGTTTCTACAAATTTATATGCATACGAAAATAAATTTAGAAAACAAAATATCAAGTTTTCTCTTTATTACTAATAATCTTTTTTCTAAAAATAATAATAGTATTCGTGACTTGAAATAGATAAACAATAATTTTTACCTCATCATTATCAATTCTGGATATCAACAATTCAACAGTTGTATTAACAGGTATCGTTTTTAATTTTTCAGTAGTATCTCTAGCACTTGTGACAGGCACATTGTCGACTTCTATAATACGATCACCAGGTCTCAAACGTCCATCATCCGCTGCTCCACCATTGCTAAGAATTTTGTTCACCAGAATTACTACAGAACTAGAAAGATCTGCACCAGATCCATAAAGAACTTGATTATCTCTAGTGACAATTGTGAATCCCAATCCACCATTGGGTTTTTTGAGAATAGATATTTTAATTTTTTTCCCAATAGTGCGCACATTGTGTACATTTATCATCGTCTGAAAGTCATTATAATTATAATTATTATTTGTATTATTATTATTATTATTATTATTATTATTATTATTATTATTATTATTATTATTATTATTTTCTACAAAATTTGACTATGAATCAGATTTATTTAAGGTATTCACGAATTTGATTCATAGTCAAACTTTGTAGAAAATATTATGTCACTTAAAGAAATCAGAGGTGAAAAACAAAAGTCTTTATAATATTATTATTATTAATATATCAGATAAATGAATAACAAAATAGCCCTTTGCTGCGAAGTAAAAATTATATTTTTGAAAAAAGTTTCGATTATTAAATAATCCTCTTTAGTTTCTTGCAGAATTATTATTATTATTATTATTATTATTATTTTACTTTTACTGACAGATTGTTAATTTCCATTTAAAGACCAAATGTTCTTTTTCTCCGTATGAGTATAATTAAATAAAATAGTTAATTATTATGTAAAAAGTATGTGAAGCACTTAAATAAAAATTATATTAAATTCAAAAAGAACATAAACAAGTTTAAAGTTAAATTATGGAATGATGGAATTGCTTGATTGTAAAACTAATTTTTCATAATGAATTAATTAAATTTAAAAATATAAAATATTTATTAAATTCTCGTGTATTAATATTCCATTTTCAATTGTTAACTCGTGATTGCTAAAATATCCTCACAATAAATACTAAAAACATTTATGATAAAAAAAAACGGGTATCGTTTAAATATTGAATTTTTTGGTTAAGTTAAAGTTAAAGTTATTATTATTATTATTATTTAGTTATTATTTATGGATGTTATCAATTTGCAAAATTAATACTAGGTAATGTTTATTTTATTTTAATTTCTGTATTTGGAAGTTATAATTTTTAATTTATTTCATGCAATAAAGGATCGAAAGGGTTGGAATATTTAGAAGAATACATTTTATATTTAGCTAATTTGCATAATGTCTTTTATCGTTCTTTCTAAAAGCATGAATTTAAAAATTTTATGTTTAAGTTAGTGTGAAATAATTAGAATTGTTGAGGTAGAGCAAAGACTAATCAAATTATGTTTTCCTTGTTACTTAAAAATGGTTGCATCAAAACATATTGAAACATGTTTTTGTATAAAAGTTTAAAAGTAAAAGATAATCATTTTTACAACCTATCCAATAACAACCTATCCAAACAACCTATCCAAGATTATCAAATCTTGATTTACCAAGAAATCGTAAAAGGTTAAAATATCAATATTCAAAAAAATAAAAAATATATCAGAAAATTTCTGTAATTGTGAATGTCCCAAAACAATTATGAATTATTTTTAGTTTTAGTTATTTATTATTTTACCTATTTATAATATTTTATAAATTAATAAATTGACAATGCTAATATAAAAATGATAAAGTTCTGAACACTATTAATTTATTAAAAAATCGAAAATATTGTATTATTTTGTAAATACTTTGCAAACAACCAAGACCTTGGTGGTAGCGACGTATGTAAAATGCCGCTAATACTAAAAAATAGAAATATACTCAAGAACACCAATCACAATCTCAACCATTTATGGCGCATCATTTGACGTCATAGTTGATGAAACAAATATATAAACATTTACACAATCAAACAACGAAAGCTTACTAAATGAGTTTGAGGTGATCGGAGAGGAGGAACTGGTTTGGTTGGAGACGCTGGAGCAGACTTGGACATCGGGAATTTTTCTACAATACCTAACAACTTTATTGGCGACTTCAGAATTTAATTTCAAATATTCTAAACAATTTTTAAACCTTCACAGTTTCATACACCAAAGGTTTTGTTTTTATATTATATATATATATATATATATATATATACGTTGAGAAGTTATTGAGAATTTGCATTTATTGAAAATTTAGAAATTAAAATTTAATATTTCTCAAATTTCATTAGTCCCAACTTTTACCACTGTGATATTTTCCAACTATTTTTTCTTCTGTAATATTAATAACTGGAAAATGTGCTTAGATTGTGTGGCTCAAAGACAAATTCGTAGTCGGTTAAATAACTTCGACGAACATCGGCTCAGTGGGAATTTGTATTAAGTTATTTTGTGATCATTTAAATTTAAATGTTTATATGAAAATTCCTTAAATAATCGAGGAATTGAAAAAATTTTGAAGGAAACTTTGTAAAATTCTTCAAAAATGTTAGTTTTGTGTTATACATATGGAAAGGTGCCATTTAAGAAGATTTAAAGATCATTAAAATTTTAAGTCGCGATTTTTGAAACTCGAAATTGTTTTGAAATAAAATACTTTATAGTTTCTTAAAGAGTTCTCAAATCCTTAAATTTGAAACAAATTGAAAATAGTCACCCCATTAAAACAATAAATATATAATTAATAGGCACTAGAAAATAACGTAAAAATATTGAGTGCCTACATTTGACTTGTAATACAATGAAATTATGACTTTTTTGAATTTAAAGTGTCTAGGTTTTAGGACAAAAATTTATGCAAAATATTTAAAAAATTTTATGTTAAATAATTGTTTTAAAAATTAATAGAAATTCAAAAACCTTTTTTCATCGAAATCTATAATAATTTAGATCAGGTTTTTACAAATTATCAAAAAAGGATTTGACACTTATGTAAATTGAGCAGATATTCTTTATTGGAATGAAGGGCATGTTCAAATCAAATTTTTCAAAAACGCTTAGCACATTTGCAGGCTGAAATTTATTAGATTATTTATTTATGCGTTAACCCTTTCGTGCCCAAATTATTTATATTGGGATTTTTAACCTTTTTTTATTTTAAATTCTTATGTATTAACCCTTTGAGGACCGGCTTTTTTTAAAACTCCAATATTTCCAAAGATATTCACAAGAAACAGATTTCTTCAGATTATGAGATTCCTTCACTTTGCAAATAATGAACAAAAAACCAATGACAAGCTTTTCAAAATTGGAAACGTTGTAAATATGGTCAAAGAAAAATTCAAAAATGCCATCATACCCGATAGAAACATTTGTATAGATGAAAGCCTAATGCTGTGGAAAGGAAGATTGAGCTTCAAACAATATATTCCATCAAAACTCCATCGATTTGGAATAAAACTAGTTGAAATGGTGGACTGTACCACACAATGCATTCTCAATTTTATCATTTATACTGGTAAATCTACAAAGTTTACATTTCATGAATTACTTGGTATAACTGGATCGATCGTAATGGAACTTATGAATATGCATCTGGATAAAGGACACGTTTTATATGTTGACAATTGGTATTCAAGCCCACCATTGTTCGAAATACTTCATTACAAGAAAACTGGAGCTTGTGGAACATTACGAAAAAATCGCAAAGGTCTTCCAAAATATTCTGGAAAAATGAAAAAAGGTGAACTTGAAAGCTACAGTACTGATAAATTATTGTTTCAAAGATGGATGGATAAACGCGAAGTATTCATGTTGTCCACAATTCATAGAAATGGACTAGTTGAATCAACAAAGACCAATTTCTAATCATTCGAAAAAATAATGAAGCCAAAAACAGTTATAGATTACAGTTTATTTATGGGTGGTGTGGATTATTCTGATATGAGAATGTCATTTTCAGAATGCGTTAGAAAGACTACCAAATGGTACAAAAAGTTCTTTTTTCACATCATTGATATGGTAGTACAAAACGCTTATTGTATATAAAGAGCGAAGAACAAGTCAAGAATCCAATTGGCTGATTTTAGACTGATATTGGTTAGACAATTGATAGAAAAATATGGATCTCAAAGAAGCGAACGAGTTGGAAGACCACCACTAAGCGAAAACCCACTTCGTTTACAAGGAAGACACTTTCCTGATAAAATTCCAATAAATTCTGGTGATAATGGAAATGCTGTGTTGTTTGTACAACTTCAAGTGATCGAAAAAGAACCACAATAATGTGTCAACTATGTGATGTTCCATTATGCATTGTACCATGTTTCAAAGATTATCACACAAAAGTAAATTTATAATAACCATATTTATTGATAAAAATAAAATAGTTTATTTTTCGATTGAATTTTTTGTCTTTTCTTATTTTTATATATTGATTCGTAGTTTTTAGAAAAAAATTTTCTTGAAAAAAATCATTCGTTTTGTTTAGTTTTATAAAAATACACACAGAAATGTGATTTTCATTATAGTTTGATTTATTTTAGTTTTTAGCTAATATTATGTAAACAGTGTGTTTTATGAAATTTTTTTATTTGAAAAAAAATTTTCTTTTTTAATTTTATATAAGAAAAACCACATTTGATATTTTTAGAACTAGTTTGCCACTATAGTGGCTGCCGGCCCTCAAAGGGTTAATTTATATTTTATTATGTGTCTAATAAAACAGATTCCTGTTTTACCGATTAGCTAATGATCGATACTAGATAGCAGTAGTAATAAATATCAGGAAAAGGTATTCCCATCGGTCTTATCAGGGCAAAGCAAAAATAGGAATACGTATTCCCACTGGGCACGAAAGGATTAACATAGTGCATCAGTTACTATAAAAATTGAAAGGAAAATTTATTTCTGGTAAATTAATTAAACAAAATATTTTTTTGAACTACAAATGATTTGATTTCATATTTGTTAGGAAAGTAGTAACAGAAAATTTGTGAAAATATTAAAACAATTAATAAGATTTAATTGCGAAAACCATAAAAGCGTTGCTTTACATGCCCCATAGCCCTGAACTTCTTTACACTTACGCAAAATAGACTTTATATATTACAAATAATCAATTATGACAAAAAAATATGTACAATAATCCTAAGAAATTAGAGAGACACTAGAAAAAAATAACAAAGTTAGAATTAGTAAAAAAATAAAGTTTCCTTAATTATTAAATTATATTTTTTTAATATTAATATTATTAATTACTTTATTATCATTACAAAACAATTCAAATCAGTAAGTGCTTTCAGCACATTCCGATATAGAATAAAACAAGTGAAAATTCACAAACCTTTCAACAGCAATAAATTTTGCGTGCGTGTTTAATTATTGCACCAAAAACTACAATTGTGAATTAATTTGTGAAATAATTCATTTTGATTACGTAATTGTGATATAATTTGAAATCTATTCAATTATTGTACAATTTCTTGAGTCGCTATATGTGTATTATGTTTTTATCAAACATTACTGGTAGATGGTACCACATCTACATCGTGTTTCCGTCAATGGCTACTGTTGGGTTGCGTTTTCCTCAACTTTTATGCGTCGATGGTACAACCCAAGTGGACCACTAAGAATGGATCGAGGGTTAAATCTGCTAATGTGAACAGTGCGAAATATCGATTAGAAGGAAATTGAACAATATTTCAGTACGGTTTTTTATAGGTATTAATTGGATTGATCCCTTTAGCATAAATAAATTTAATTTAAATTATAATAAATTGATAAATACAACTGCAAAATTTGTGATAATAAATAATTGTTAAAATCTATTCTGATTTCCTTATAAAATTCGCTATTCGGTGAAAGCCAATTACGCAACAGTTGGTTTATAACCGCCCTCTCCATTTAAAGGAATAGAAAACCAATTTGGCACAAGGGCTCTCATGTTTTGGCAAAATTATTTTAAAAAATCTTAGAAAAAACTTTTACAACTATTAATTTTAAACTAAAAAATTTTCTTCAGACTTTCCTTCTATTTTTTCTAAAGTGATTGTCTCGTTTATTTTTATGACAAAAGTTTTAATTTGTCAAAAACAAAGATTTCAATTTTATTTCCAAACATACGATAAAACCTTACAAAAGAGATTTTTATAAAATCACCGCACATTCAAAACAAAAGAAACATGGTAAAAGTATTTTTGAGTAAAATTTAGAGACTATAGAAATAATTTTATTCAGAGGATCATATTTTATTTACTTATTTTTAAGTGCTAAATTAATCTAACCGCAGACAGTTGTAAAAAAAATTAAAATGTCATCAAAGCCAGAAATTTTTAAATTTCAATAACTCATTATAAGAAATATAAATTTCAAATGAATCGTTTGGTTTGGGAATCATATAAATGTCACCGTTATTTAATGATAAAAAATTGAAAATTAATAAAAAAAATAAAAATGTTAGTAATAATTAAAATATTATTGACATTACCCTAGAAACCGTGTCATGGAATGGTTTTGTTTACTGGTAACAAGGAAGACAATGACAATTTATAGTGTTGCTATATAAATAATAATAATTATAATAATAATAAATATAATAATAATAATAATAATAGTAATAATAATAATAATAATAACAACAATAACAATAGCAATAACAATAACAATAACAATAATAATAATAATAATAATAATAATAATAATAATAATAATAATAATAATAATAATAATAATAATAATAATAACATTAATAATTTGTCAAGTGTTAATAAATGAGATAAGTGATTGAAATAGGCTGTACCAAAATTTTGTAGTTATCCTTAGAATGAGATTAAAATTTTTTTTTAATTTCTTTATCTCTTAATCCTGTTTTTATTATATTACATTTCCTATTTTTATTTTTAAAAATATTGGAATTTCGTTTTAAATTTTTGTTAAATTATTTATTAATCTTAAGCTAAAATGTTTGTTTTGTTTGTTTTTTCATCGTTACAAATATTTACAATATTTTCAGAATTGTAAAAGTAATGATGGCCCTATATTTCTGTTAAAATTATGAATTGAGGAATGCAAAGTATATTTAAATTGTGTATCTTTTTACAAATTATTATATTTTCCTCAAATTTCAATATTCAATGTGCGTTTGTGAGTGTATTCACGTCTGAAATGTTTCGGATTGAAAGAAATTGAGAAAGAATGACAAACAACAAACTAAGTAAACAAAATGTAGTTGATCAATCTCCTATAAGATGCTCGTTTGATTTGAATAATAATTACAGAGGGATTTATTTACCGAGTTTGTCGTCAAAATTTGCGTTTAGGTAACTGGGAATATATTGATTCAAATCTACTTATTTATTTTCCATTCCCAATAGAAAAGTTGAATATTTTCGTAAAATTAAATCTCTCTAAATTCTCAGACTTTTCCCTGGCAATTTCCAATCGATAAATCTTTAAATCTATTAGTGATTTTCAAAATAATAATTAGTTTTCACAATTTTTCATTCCATAAAATGTATTATTCATACGGAAATAATTGAATGTGCTTATATTAATATCAAATGCTTCATTGTGGCAATAAAACACAAAGTTTTAGAATTAAAAAATTTTTTTAATTAAATTAAAAATTTAAATTTTACTTTAAAACAAAATATTACTTTGTTTTTTATTTATTATGTGAATAATTATATTAGTTTTTATATATATATATCATTCAAAGCCATCAAAGTATTTTTCATATCTAGGTGTAAATTATATCTTTCAGACAATATATGTATAATACATATGAAGACTCAGACTTTGGATACGAAGAAGCTACACAGTTTTGATAGCGTCAATGTTTTCCAATTAAAGATATATTTTCTAACAAAAATGTTTTTATAACCGAAATAACTAATAATTTCAATGTACCAGCTATAAAGAGTTAAATGAATGTAATGTAATGTTAAAATTTTTATTTTTTATGACTACTAAATATCCTAAAGTTGAATTTTATTAATAAATGGATAAATAAGTTTAGATCTATCATTCACTCTGAAACAAGCTATATTTCTCAATATTTGCTTTATCAGTCCAGTCAAAATAAAATCCATTGGACACTTAATATCAATCATGAATATTCTTTCAGTATCAGTTATTATGAGATCGACACGCTCTTTTGAATTTAGGACAAGAAAACAAGAATGGGCAACCACGACAATAAAATTAGGATTGTTTTTTAGGATAATTTTTATTTTTTATGGCTACTGAATATCCTCAAGTTGAATTTTATTAATAAATGGATAAATAAGTTTAGCTCATATTATTTTTCATTGTAAGAGCCACATTCTAATGGATTCTCATTCCTTGGCCTAGCAGCAATTTGTTAGACATTTAAAAGTCTAGGAAGTTTACAAACATAAAAATAGAGTAAATAAAATACAACAATAATCAAATAATAATCAAATTAGATATCTAATTTTTTGAGAAAATACAACATCTTTTATAATATTATGGAATTATATAGAAGGAATATAAATTATATAAATTAAAATAAAACATAATAAAAAATGAATGTTTTTGATAATTCAATTAGAACATCTGACAATTTGTGCAGAGTTTAGGTATTGGTGTAACCAGTTATTCGAAACGAAATGTTAACCTAAAAAAAGAAATTTTGGTGGTTTGAAACAATGATGTTAACTTTCTTCCATTTATAAAATATCTTTAACAAATAAACATTTATAATAAGCACTGATTGTTTTTAAAAATGTTAAAACTGTGATTCGTGTATTTTTAAAATTAATACAATTATAATTATTGAAAAATGTATTTTTGCAATAAATTTAAATTAAATTTTTATTATATTAACTTATCATAATAATTTCAATAGAGTTTAGAAATTCCTGAAATGTTTGAGACATCTCAAATGTTGTATAATTTATGAAAGGATATGGTTGAATCTCTCTATTTAAATGGTAACAGTCATGTTTATGGAACTTTATATTTTATACCATAAGGCTTTTCAAAAGATTCATCTGTAAATAAAAATTACTATTTATTGGAATTTTGATTACTGAAACTTTAAGAATAACTCTAATTTTAAGTTATTTATTATCAGTTATTAGTAATATTTCAGGTTAAATTATTTATTTATTTTTAAAATAAAATTTAAAAATAAATAATAACATAAAATTACATTTGATTATAGTTGAGTGAAGGAACTAATTAATTAATAAAAATTATTAACACATTCCCATAATTAAAAATTTTATCATTTTATATTGAATATTTTTTAAATATGCAAAAATAATTTCAGAGACATTTTATTTTAAAAATTATATAAGGAACATAAATAAATCCTAACTTTTTCTAAATTCAAGATAAAAAACATTCTAAAATAATAAACTATTGTTATGAGTTTCAAAACGTTAAATTATTTATTTTACTTCATTCAGTAAAAATTTTAAGTTAAAAAATAAAAATTCTAATAATTGACTTTTAAATATAATATAATTTCTAAATATTTTATTAATTAAATTTAAAAATTTTGCAAATAAAAATAATGAATATTGACAATTGTTAGAAATATTACTCTTAAATGAGACTTATTATACAACGATTTAGATTAATTTACATATTAGTTCTATTATTTAAGTATTTCATTTTGTCTCTATTCTGTTTTATTAGTTTTACTGGCAGAATGACAAATAAAAACGAGCAATGATGGAATTCAAAATCCAAAGTCGCAAATAATTGTTACAAACATCAGCGAATTTTTTATTGTTTAAATAAATGTTTTTTTCAATTTCTATCGATTTGTTTTATCTTATTGCTTTTTTATTCATTTCAAAACATAAATATTTAGTCATGAAATATATATATTTTTTTATAAAAAAAAGAAATTTTAAATTTTAAACTTTTCTTGAAAAAAATGGATTTTCCACAATTGACACAGAATTTCTCATAATATTTATTTACAAATGAATTTGTGTTATAATCTATGAGAATAGAGATAATTTTTATTTTCGGCTATGCAAAGAACTCTTTTAATAAATCTGTGATCTAGCAGAGATTTTAATATTGAAATACTTTAAATGTCAAATTATTTTTATTGCCAGTAAATCCTTTAATATGTTTCCTTTTAATATGTTTTTGTTTTAACAACTATTTAACAACAACTTTACTATTTAACACAAATTTTCAGCACGAAGTCAAATATGTGAAATGAGCAATATTTGTGATCATGTCAAAGTCGGGGAAAATGAAAATATTTTGATCATGTAAAAATAATTAGTTGATTAATTTAATTAACTAATTTAAATTTAAGTATATGTTAATTAATTGTTTAATAGCATTAATAATATATAATAAGTGAATAATATATTAGCTATTTAAAAGTAAATATAAATCTGTAATTTAAAATAATAAATGTTTGTAAAATGAAGTTTTTGATGCCTTCTTGCTCAAGATGTTCCTGGCGTAAAATGATTTTTTTAAATTTAATACTGTTATTAATTAATAAAATTTTGTCATTTTTAAATTAATGGGTAAGGAAAAATGTGAACTATCTGGCGCAGTGCGTTCGGATTGGCTGAAAATATGTATGACTCATTCAAATGATAACGTATAGGTCGACAAACAATTTGGTACGAGTTAATTAACGTTTACTATATTTATAGTTAAGAAATATATCAAGTTTAAATGTTACTGTATATATTTAAGAAAAATAAAGTTTTATACAGATTTTATAATCATTAGTTTAATTAATAATTAAAGTTTAATAAGTATGGTGGTCAAGTTTCCGAAAATTCAGAAGTCTTCATATTTTAGTATCGATGCGATAAAGTTACCAAATAAGCAGCATAATAATTTAATCACTCGAATGACAATATGAACTACATATAGTACAAAAAAGACATTTTAGAACTCATTGTTGGTTTCTCAAACCATTCCTCGATTATTACGACGAAAAGCTAGGCTTAAATTAACTTTTTTTCATAAAAATCTTTAAAATATCCATATTTAAAATCAACAAGTAAAAACGTTTGTTTATTCGGAAAGTTTAGATTTAGGTTATTGAGAATAGAGCCTTAAAATTTTACACCCGTACATTAATTAGATCAGACAAGCCAAAATCTAACAAAATTTTATTACTTTTTTAAAGTTAAATTTTACTTATAATAATTTATATGTAAAAATATCAGTCCATTGCTTATTTCGGACTAAAAAATATAAACAATTGAAAAAACAATCACAAAACATTGGCATTGAATTAACAAATAGAATAAAGCACCAATCCAGCGTATATATATATATTATACTACAATATATTTCGATAAACTCACTGTCATCGTCAGGTAGATATGAACTTGAAACTAGATAGAATAAATTACTTTTATTTAAACAAATTTTTTCTTTTATATTTTAAAAATATTTTACTAAAAATTATAAATTTTGCTTTAATAAATCTCAAGTTTTAAAAAACCGAGACTTTAACAAAATTTTAATAAATTCTCAATAAAATATTTAAAAATTTTACACAAAACTAATTTATATTTATTTTCATCCTGCATTAGAAAAATCAATCAATTCGCTAAGTTGACTGTAATCGTGAACTTGAGAGTGGAAATGAAACCTTTGTGGATAAATAAGATAAATTATTTATGTAAATAGAAAAATTAAAAAATTATTTTTGAACAGTTTATATTCATTTTTACCTTCATTATTGATGCCTTTCATTGGCAAATCCATATTTCTGTTTAGTTTAGCTTTAGACTTGTTGGATGGTTTCGGATATAAATCTGAAATTGACGAGTCGGAAGAATCGACTTCGTTACGATATGTATTGTTCACTGATCTAAAGATATTGAGTATTAATTTCAAAATTCTAATAAAATAAAAAACTAAAGCATAAAGTTCCTAATCAAAAATGAAACTCTTTTTCTTATAGTACAAAAATGTAGTCGACCCAATACAATAATTGGGACTGACGAGCATTATACCTATATTGGGTCTAAATCATCCTTCAGATCATTTAGCACAGATTTCTCATTATAGAGCAAATGCCTATTGTAAGGTGGACATTTTCTGAAAATTTATGAGGAAATTTCAATTAGACTATAAATATAATTTAATGGTTTTTCTGTCATTGAGTGTTCCATTTATATGAGTTGTTATTTTCAGACCCTATGCACATTACAATTTACAATATTTCTTTCTTTCTTTTGAAACCGTGCATGCTGTATTCTCCAAAAATAAATTATTAAAAATCCAAAAAAAAATATTTGGGTTTGTTAAATAAAAAAAAATATTATTTAAAACATTATAAAAATATATCTGAAAAAATAGTTTTTCTTTCAATTGATAAATATAAAAAGTATAAATTTTCCAGATGGACTTATTTTGAAAAAAAATTAAATTCAATAATAAATAAAAACTAAAGTCTACGAAAGGATTATTAAAAAAATAAGCACCAATAAAATCAATAAATCTAAGATCAATCACCACCTGAAAGTATTTTCTGGAGATTTTTTGAAATATTGATTGGCAATAAAATGAAATATTACTTTAATTTTACTATTATATCGATTACTAGGAAAAATATATTAAATACTAGGGGGGGCAGAGAAATTATGGAGTCTGAAAAACAACATATGTGAGTCCTTAGGGAAATAAATAACTGAAAGTGACAATATACTTTGATGTTATTATTATTATTATTATTATTATTATTATTATTATTATTATTAAAAATATTCTACTTTTTTTACAAAATAAAATAAATATATTAAGAAACAATTTATGTTAATTCTGTTATCGATTTTCAGTTTGTGAAATTGTAACGGACAATGCCATGGGCATTTTAATCTTGTCGAGGCCCCTCACAACTACCCGGAGTGTTATAACCTTGTGTATTAAAGCGCATGGCATTAAAAGGAATATAAAATATGGTACAATTCCATATGTAAAATAAACAATTTTTAAAAATTACAATAGCCATCAAATACTTAAGCCTAAAGAAATCATAACAAACCTACAAAAGTACCAAAATAATTCAATATAAGCAAAGATGAATGGGTAAAAAATACGTTTTTTGATGCAAATTTCATAAAAAAATGTACATATCATTAAAGAAAATTCTGGCTATTCATTTGCTTTCTTCATATTACTTTTGCACATTTCAAATCATTTTATTTTTTAGAATAAAATATTTTATTTATATTTAAAATAAATTCAATAATAACATAAATTACAATATAATTTTTTTATTAACAATTAAAAATAACAAATTAGTATTATGAGAATTTGGAATTTTTTTCAAATTAATATTTACTAAAATTTATCGAAATTTTACAAATTCGAAAAAAATGTTTAGAAAAGAATAAAATTTAGTGAAATTATAAAAATACTGTCAAACTGCAATTTTTGGCAGGATAGAAAAATGCTACAAACAAACAAACGAAGTATTTTATATGTATTATATGAAAATAATAAAACCTATTGTTATTATTAAAGTCTATTGATAAACATATATATATATAAACATATATATTGATAAACATATAAACTTTATATACCATAAAAATAGTTCATTTTATACACTGTCAATATTATTCACTGTGAATTTACTAAAAGCAACTTGATAAGAAAGGAAAAATTAGTTGAGGTATAAATAAATAAAATAGTAAAAATACAAAATAAACAATAATGAAATAAAGGTGTAATATTCTCATCCGTAATGACGTAATCATGTGCAATTAGAAATTAAATTGCATGCTAATTCCTACGTGTATACATGCAAAATAAATATTATTATAATAATTAATATCAATCAGTTATATTAGTCACCCGTAATAATTTCCTTTGTTTTTCGACGACTCCAAATCATACTGATATGCAATTCCAGCACCGAGTGACCTTCTGAGTTCTGAACGACTAAAATTCGACGCTTTTGGATTTTCTTTCGACGGATTATGTGATTGATCGTATTTCTAGTAAAACAATAATGAATTTACAAAACAAATAAATTTGCAATTTAATAATCATATTATCCATTAATTAATAATATAATTAATTTCCTGTATCAAACAATTACTAATAACAATAATGACAAAACGGAATTAACAATGCCATAAAATGTCTGTATTGGTTTGCAAATTGAGATAATTGCTTTAGATTATAGAACATATAATCTTAATTTATTTTTATTTTTATTATTAATTCATAATAATGGAGGTACTCGTAATGCACTAATTATTTCCTAATAGTTATATTGAAGACCCATTAAAATAAAAAATGACCATTCAGGGTGTGAGATACGTAACCGAGACCTTCACGGGATCGGGTTAGGCCCTCGTGCCATAGCCCGGCTTTACCCGACTAACGGGCGAGCCGATATTTTGTTATTTCATTCGGGTTCGGGTCAGGTTCGGGCTTAATTTTAAAAATTAACCAATATTTTTTTCTTTATGAATTTTAAATTTAATTTTATTTGCTTCAATGATGAATAAATTAAAATAAAATTTACGCGAGTAAATTTCCTTGCTTATATAAATTTAATTTTAATAAGCCAAAATGACGGCATTTCGATATCATAGACTTGAAAATCTAATTTCTTTTTTTTTAAATTTCATTTATGTTTTGACCCGGGTCGAATCGGTATAAATTTTACCGGGCCATGCAGGTCTTTGGTAAGTAAACAACGGATGTCGGGTGCATAGCGGTTAGCCTTTGATATTACTGGTGATATTTTACCTGTTATTGATAATTGATCCCAATGATTATATGAAACTATGGTGCTGCCATGTGTGTAATTTGTAGGATTAAATTTCATGTCTGAGAATTTTATGAAACATATGTGACACTTTCTACTAATTTCCTTGATACTATTGTCCGTATTATCAATACAGTGGACAAATGCCTATCAAACAACACAATTTACATATTTTCAAGCAACTTTATATATTGGCTGGAGCAAGTTGTAATTATTTAATCAATATAATTATTTTGCTAATAGAAAAAAAAATAATCAAATTTAATTATATTAAAAAATCATTAAAACAATTATATATTTCAAATATTTGACATCTATTTGAATTTTATCGGCATTTATTAAAGCACCCAAATAATTTTAACTATAATATTACTGTCATAAAATGCGGTTAATAAATTTGGCAATTATAACTAAACCGTGATAAAAATATTATCATTTATATACAATCCGATTACAATTGATAAAGTAATATTTTCACTTGACTTTAACTATTTCCTAATTTTAAATTTGCAATGTCAATAATGCACTAATCAATCAATAGTACACTAATAATAATTATATTTGTCTTTCCGTAATTTAATTTACTTTTTTTTAATTAAATTTATAATTCGTAAAAAACACATTTTTGTTGGTTTACCGCATCGATGGTTCTGCTTGATGGTGGACGCATTTGTACTTTATGACGTCTGAGCCACCCTTCCTGACAGTGCGGTATTTTAATTGCAACTCAACAGTTGTCATTGTCAAAAATCAATACATAAAGAACTCAAAATCTGGCGCCAAAGTGTTTTTTTTCAATAGAAAGAAGGACTAAAATCCTTTAAGTAAAAGTAAGCAAAACGCATTTGAATATTGTCCTGTTGAAAGAGACATAGCTATAAATTTATGTTTGTAAATTTAACTTGCGCACTTTGATCAGACTTTATTTCATTTCTTCTTTTTTAAGATTTGTCGTTTTAAATTGTGATACGATTGGTATTCATAGTCAATTTTAACCGTAAACATGAATTTAATTGAAATTATGAGAAAACAAATAACAGATAATAATAATAATAAAAAATTATATCACAAAATTAATTAAAACTTATTAAATTAAAGATGGAAAAATGAAAAAATTTGAAATGGAAAATGAGTGGCTACTGATAAAATAAATAAATAAGTGATAAAACATTTATTTAATTATTGGTAATTATTGGAGACAAAAATTATTAATTGATTAATTTTAAAAAAATAGGTTACAATCACAAATAAAATTAATTTCACCACAGCAATGAGTCTATTATGATAAAATAAATATGAGAAATCCAAGATCTAGGAAGGCAATGAATTAATTATGAAATAAATAATAATTCACCAAGTAAATTTATTTAGCGATAAACCTAATGAAACTGAAAAGAAATTTGTTCATAAATATAATTTAAATAAATAAAAAATATCATATGGGAGATTTACTACGAAACGCAAAGTTATAAAAATTTTTCTTAATGCATTAAAAATAAATTATTTAGTCAAGTTTGAGTGGAATAACTAAAATGTTGAGGTGGTATATTTATGACAAAAACGTATGTGCAACGATATCACCTTTGGATGGAGTGGGGGGGATTGTTTTATCAGAAATTGAAGTAACTTATTAATCCAAGCTCCATGATTTTTTGAATTAAATATGCTGAAGCTTAAAATTTTATATAATATAAAATAAAGTTGTATGCAATATTTTGTGAAAATTTATTTAAATATCATTTGTGTTACATTGAAATTGTTATTTGAGTTAATAATAAACTTAAATATTCTTTAATGAATAAAAGAACGTCTAAAATCAGTAAATTTCTAATTATGAAGAAAGCTCTTTCCATATTATGATAAAAAAACGAAGAAGTAATAATTATAATCTAAAAGGCAATCAGAATTTTGAAGAGTAGTTAAAGATTTGAAGTATTTTTTAGAAAATAATATAGCAAGATATCGATAAAGCACAACTAACTAATGGTGAGATTTAGCTATTTTGTTCAAATATTTTCTACATAAATGAACAATTAAAAACCATCAAAAATTTGAAAATCTTTGCGGTCTCAATTTTAGCTTTTAACAAAACTGTAATCATAATTTTTTTAAAAACATTCACCACAAATCATGACTTTTGCACACTTATTTTTAAAGAATTAATTATTCATTAAATTTGTGTTCAGACTAAAACTTTATTGACATTTGAGTTTCGGTAAATTTTAATTTGTCTAAAAATGGCAATTTTTGTGTAAATAAAAATTTCAGGAACCCGATATTGATTAAAATATTATCAGTCACATCTTTTACCCTTTTCACAATTGATCAATTTTCATTTTCGATATTCATTTTCTTAATTTGTATTATTTAAATATTGATATATGAAGTAAAACAATAAAGATAAATAATAATAGATACCCAAATATCTCGGTGCCATCTCTTATACGCACTAGAACAACTCGTCCTTAGAATTCAGCGCATTTTGTAAGTTATCTCGGATTATTATACTTTATAATTATTTATCAAAAAGTTATTAATTGATAATTTAAATACAAACGAATCTTCAAAGAATTCCTAGTAACAACTTTTTATGAAATAATGAAATTTTTAAAATCGTCTTTTTTAAAATAGGAATCTTTTACTTTATGGATAAAATACCTGGAAAAAAAAATTTTAGAAAAAATTAAGTTTTCGTTTAAATTGTTGATAATTTTTCAAAAAATCACTAAATTTGAAACACGTTAGAGACATAGCAATCATATGACGTCACGGCATGATCGCTAATTGGTCTTGTAAAATGTCTTGTGTGAAGTAACCAATGGAATAATCAGCCAATAAGAAGCCCGTTTATTGTGATTACGTAATATTATTAAAGGGATTTTTGAAAAGCTCATAGTGTCAGCGAATGGATATGCAATACAATTTTAATTCTAGTTTTAAATTTAAACGGTTAATGAATATTATTAAAAAATATTTTTAATACCTCTTCATTATATTGAAGCATAATTACATAAGTTTATATACATTTTTTTTGAAGATAAATTTCTTAGCGGATCATATTATTATTATCATTATTAAAAATAATTGATTTAAATTATTAATAAATACGGAAATCATAATTGATATTTGTAGTTGTCAATCATTGGCTTAGAAACGGTAATTGCTGTATGATTTTTTTTACTAAAATCAATTTAATATAGTAATATAAAATTGGTTTACACTATTTATAAAAATGATTTTTTTTTCGATTGCCTGAAATTTTAGTGAGTGATTGTGTGAATAAACTACTAAATAAACATTTGGTTATGATTTATTTGTAAATTCAAAGCTTTTATTGACCAATTAGTTTATTTACATTTTTGGATTAACAACAATTTATTCTTATTTGAATTTTAAAAAATTTTAAAATTGTTTAAAAAAATTATTTATTAATTTTTACAATCATCACCAAAACCAAATTTAGAATTCTAAGCGAAACGAAACGATATCGTATTGTTTTTATGTATTATTTACATATTCATTTTCGCAGGAAAGGATAACACCTAATTTAAGCATTCTGTTCATTTATGTGAAAACTCTAAAAACTTAGTTGTCTTTTATACTGTAAATATTTTAAAAAAACTTTTTTTTAAATTCAAAAATTAAAATTTTTTTTAATATTTTTAAAAAATTATAAATGCATTTTTTACCAATTGAACTCTATAGTAAGTTGGTATATTTTCTAAAAAAATATAAAATATAAAAAATTGATTGAAAGTTTAAAAAACAGATAAAATAAGAGATTTTGTTTTTTTTAAAAATTCAATAATAATAGTTGTGCATTTGAATTTTAATTATTATGTTTAGTAAAAACCGATGTCAGTCATGTATAAAGTTGACAAGAGATCAAATAAAATACGGACTTTGAATTTAAATATTTATGAATAATAAATATAACTATTTTTGAAATTTATGGGAATATCTTAAACGTTTTAGAGATTTTAATTTTATGAATGTGAAATTGAAAATATTGGTATAATCTAATGTCAGAAATGAATGTAGTAAAGTAAATTTTATTTACCCCTGACTAAAATATGTGAGTAGGAATAAAAGTATTAAATAGAGTAAATAATAATAATAATCAAAATAAATAATAAATTAAAGAACAAAAAAACTAAAATGTAAAAAATCCAAAGATAAAAAATTAAGAAAAACACATTTGTCATGAGTAAAAAAACAAAAAAAGCAACAATCAGGTCCTTTTTGGGAAAAGAGTAAAGTGTTTATCAAATCGGGATTTTTTAATTAAAACTTTCCAATCATTGGCTGAAAAACCATAAGTTACAAAGGTTTATTTTCTGAGGACTAGTAAAGAAAATTTATAAGTCGTTTTGCTAAAATATTGGATCGTATTTATGAAGTATCGTAACTATCTGCTCGGTTGTCGGCAAGTGAATTTATAATTGTCTAAAAAAGATAAACTTTTGTAATTATAATTATTATTTAAATCGCTGAATTATATGGTGAAAATAACATTACGTTAATTTATAACTAAAAAAGTCATTTTTGTCAAGCTACTTTGTTTATATGAGCGGTACAAAATTTAAATAGTGATCTGTGGCAAATACATATTAGTGGTTTTTTGTGTTCCAAAAACGTTGACTCAATGGTTATGTAATCGAATATCAAGAATATTTAATTAAAATTTGAATGATTAATCCGAAAGACGAACCTAACAGTAAGGCGCCTTGTTTAGATCAGTCTATTTTATTCACTACTTTTCAAGAGTGTAGAAAAATGAGGAGTAAATCAAACAGCTTACATATGACATAGTATATGCATAAAAAAAGATTTAAAAAAGGTAATTTTTTGTAATTTTTTGTAATATCAAAACTTTAATTATTTATGTTTAGAATTTATTCAATAGATATCATTTTGAATTTAATAATCTATCGAAGTTTTGGAATAAATATTGATTATTTAATTGTACCTTTTTATTATTGTGCAAAAATTTGACTACCCAGCCAAGTTTGATAAAATTGATGATGCGAGCAACTTTGTCTTAGGTTTTTGGTAAAAAGGCAATTAGGATATTAAAAGTATCATACTCTTATTTTGAAAAAGTTTTACAAATATCCTCTTCATCCCAAATGACTAACGTATAATAAAAGCCGTAGGTAGTATAATTATTTTTATAGATTTATGGATATATCAATAAAATGATCATTTATTTTCAAGTATTGGTGAAAAAAAGGTAAATTTGACTGGATTGCAAAGAATGATAACGATAACCTCAAACCATACAAATATATTTACATAAAATATTATTTCATGAATTATAAAATCCCTTCAAAAATATTCTCCAAAATATTAATTAAATGTTCTGGAAATAAATTTCATTGGGTAGCATTCGGTCATCACGTAATTTTATTTCCCATGTTCTAGCCTTTTGTTAGAGACCATAAATATTTTATCAAAAACATACATTTCACTTTATAGTGTTCCTGTTTTGTCGAATAATAACCCTTCTAAAATATCAGTAATTCCGAATGTAGGCGTAGACGTGATTCTATTTTTAAATCTAAGCTGCTATTACGTTTTCACTAGATTGAATTTCAAGCTATCCATTTCGGACCAGTTGTAATCTTAAATCGTTTTACCTTGACAAAGTAGGAGCTCGTCAATGAATGATACCTTTAATTTTCACTATTTATTAATACAGCGCTTAAACATTATTAGTGTAGTCTATTAACTTTTTCACCATTGATCTATTTTGATTTTACATTTCCCTATATCGTCCTTTCTATTCAGAATTAAGATCAATTATTTGTTTTATATTTTATCATAATTTTTCGGCTTTGCCTTTATAAAGGGTTTGAAGGCTGAATCATAAATTTGTGTTAAATATAAAACAAGATATTTCAGCTGCTGTTTTACCGAATATAAAGCTCTTCGATAAATAGTGATAAATAAGCCAATAATGATAAGCAAATGTATTTTGATTTGATTTCGATGTTTTTAGTGTCAATAAACTTGAGAAATTGTATAAGTTATACTATCTATTATATATATATATTGTTTAAGTTTATAAAAGGAATGAATGATTATAATAAATTATATTATTTAAAGAGTTTCACGGGGTTTAGGATCTCGAGAAATTCTGGGGAAAAAAAGAAAATAGAAAATTTTCAAATTAATTTTATCATTATAGCAAATCTAATAAAGTATTCCTATTGTCAGTCAAGGTGATTTAATTATTTATAAAAAACATAATTAAATCCATGGAACCTTTTTACAGAAAAATGACAAGATATTTAATAATTAATATTTTTCAAAGCAGAAAATTCCGAATTTCAAGTTACAATGTTGAAATTGTTGGATTTAATTTCACTAATGAAAATTAATAAATTTTCTCTATTGATTTTAATTCTTATTAATTACTAATTAATTTTGAATTTTAATATTAATTAATTTAGAGTTTTTTTAATTGATCTTGGCCCGATAAATAAATTGAAATTTTAATCATTTTTTCACTCTACCCAATCAAACGCATTACCGTTGATCTCGAATACGCTCGTCCACAGTAAAATGTGCTGACCACTTGCATCGTGAGATAACTCGGCTTTGAAAGTCAAAATCGTCATTGTTCAGTTTATCCAGAATAAATTCGTTTAAATAAGATAAATGTATAGAAAATGATTGCAAACATATCGGTGCTGTAGATATCGATGATCAAATGTTTGCAGCATATGCTATTTTTTAGACAATTTTTTCACGGTAAAGGGGTTGATAAAAAGCTTATAGAATTCTTATAATTTTCTTAAGAATTTTTTGGTAAATCCCTATAAGTACTGTAAAAAATTCAGACTTTGTTTTTTTACCTTAACAAGCACTTTAGTTTCGACTATAAAAATATTTATAATAGCAAGTACATTTAGCCCAATTATCACAATTAAGTCAATTTTTTAGTGACCAATAAGAAATATAACTTTTAGAAATCCACATTCAAGAGCTGGATGTAACATTTACATGGTAAGTTAAAGAGGGAAGAGCCGCTACAAGTTGGACGCCAAATTTAGTGTTAAAAATGCAAAAATCTCCGAGTACAATACAGTGTATTGTCCGCAATAAAAAACTTTCATTGTTGCTGCTAATTAAACTATTTGAAATAAGTTTATTGTTATCAAACTGTTTGTTATAAAAATTTTTCCATATTTGATGTTTTATCAGTATTATACTTTTTATTTAAAATATAACAATTTTCTTAGAATTTCATTTATCTTCATATCTAACACAAAAGAAAATATTGATCTATTGTCAAAAACTAAAAGAAATTCTACATTAAAAAAACAGATCAGAAGTGAATAAAATAGAAAATATAATAATTCCTTTAAAGTTACATTAAATGATTAAAAACTAAATTAATTTATGTCAATCTGAATCTTTGATTTGTTATTTGAATTACATTTATTTTGTTGTCAGATTGCAATAGATCAATAAAATTCTTAACGCAACCTAGAAAAAACTGCCAATCGCAATCGAAGAAGCATTGTAAGAAATGTTATATTTATTATCTAATATTTCTCAGATTTGAAAATGTATTAAAATAAAATGATATGTTAGAAAAATAGTTTTTTATTGAGCGTTACTAATTTTATATTAACTTAAAGTTTTTAATTTATTTTTGTTATCTAAGAAAATCATAACTTTTTCGTGATAATTTAAATCCTAAATGATTATGCTGGCATGTATCTTGTGTCTTATGTCGTTTTTTTCTCTATTTTCGAACGTTAATGCTTAACAAACAAACTTAAGGGAGAGTGTGACAATTCTGCAATTCAAGTACTAAGCGATGTCAGCTGAAAATCTCGACACCCGCCATGTTTGTATTGTTCTTTGACGGTTAAGTGTAAATTGGATCTTACTCTTATTCAATGATAACTCAAATATTATCCCATATTCTTTGAATATAGCTTATTTTCAAAAAAATCAAGGACTGCCAGCTTTTATTACAAACTAAGACAGTTAAATTGCTTAATAAATGAAATCACAATCGATGTACACATAAATGCCCACTACAAATTTTGATGCTAAAAATGTATTCGAACGATATTCAATCCCCGCTAGTGCAGGAGCGGCTGTTGAGGTGCTAATAAAAATTGCACATTACATCAATAGAAATACTGTCCGATATTTATTTTCACGTGTACAGCGATCATTTAAACTGAATGTTAGCTCCGTGTGATCAGTGAAAATTTAAGGAAGGCCCTAAACTACCTCCCAATTTTTTATGATGTATTTTTTCACAGTTTTCGCAAATTTCAAATTTACCAGTTTTAAGAATTTAAATCCAAGAATTAATTTTAACAAATTATAGAATAAAATATAATTATTAGTATTATTCAATAATTAATCAATTTAATTAATTAATTTTTTTAAAAACTCAATGTTATAAAATTTCGATTAATATTAATTATAAAACATAATTATTACTTGATAAATATTCTTTTTATTGGGTAAAACGTATTCCATTTGAGGAGTAGGCTTTGGTGGAAAATTTGGTTCTAAATAATAATCCTTTAAATTACTGATCTAAATTTGTCAATTAATCGAACTGGAATTTTGTAATTCGGAAGGTTTGAAGTCGTTTTCAGTGTTTGATATGTTTTTATAGCGTTTAGGCGTGTGACAATTTTGATTTGAATTAGGCAATTGGTTTTCAGGTTCAATTATTATCTATTAAAAACTTTGACTTAGACTTTTTAGTATACAAAAATTTACTAAGTCTTTATTAACTAAAACAGAATTGGCTGAGTCATTGGAGTCTAACAATCCATTTCTACGCTTTAATCGAAATTTTACCTGATTGTCAAGTAATCTTAACTCCTAGAAGTCAAGATCATTTTAAAAATAATTTATGGTTCAATTAATTTTTATTATTCACCTGCGCTAAATGTTGTTTGAATTTCGGTATAGAAAGCTCATAAATTTTCTTTATACTAGCATTATCCACACACGTAATTGTGACAGTTTGTCCTTTGTAATAAAATTGGCAGTTCATCTTCGTTGCATATTTACAAATTCTTTATTTGAAAATTAAAAATCCAAAAAAAACAATTTATTAAATGAAAATATTTAAATAATGAATATTTAATATAAAGTAATATAAAGTAGTTAAACAACAGTTGGTTATTACTTTTTTTACACATTTTTAGGGAAAATAATTGAGGAAGTCTTACCATAAGACACTGTACAGTTTAAATAATATTAAATTAACTGATATTAAGGAAAATCGTTAAACCAAAATATTTCAGAAATTAAAGTAATTAGGAAAATATACTTTATAAAAGTATTCAAATTTAATTTGTAATTCAATCAAAACAATGAAATTTAAATATTGTTTCAATTTCAGTCTTAAAATAAACTATAATAATTATAATGAAAAGTACATGATATTTAATCCCGTTTTTAATTGTAGTGTTTACATCTAAATAACACCTAATGAGAAAGAAGATTTCGAAGCGCACACACACCAAGGGTGTTCTCATCGAATACGTGCATAAGAAAAGCAACCAATAGTTACTCGTTACAAATAACGTTGGATTTGTGTGCTAATGAGCTGTTACGAGTAAAAGGTGAGCCATATCGTTGTAGCTGCTAATACTTTGGTACAACTCTGGGTTCACGAGTCACCATAGAAAGTGTGATGATCGTTTTATATTTATCAAGTATAGTTGAAAATATCAAGAAAAAGAAAATTAAGTCCATTGTAACTCATCGTACAATTTACAAATTAAATAAAAAGAATAGCCAATAATTTATGTAAATTCGATTGGTTTAGAGGTTTGAAGTCATAATTCGCATAAGACTCGATAATTTGGTCTTTTATTAAGATGAAAAAAATTGATTAACTTAGTAGTATTTAAACTACCCTATATAAATCAAACACTCAAGATGTCCTTTGCTCATACAATCGCAAATGTCCAATCAAGAGCTTATGGAGTTTGATTATTATATGCTAAATTACATATACTACTTATTCAATAAATATATATTCCATAAAATTAATAATTCAGTTGGCGAATAGGGTTTATTTTAATTTATTTATCTAGTGTTAGTGTGTAACCAGGTGCGGATTTACGCACTTGCGCAGGGGAGGCACACCATAGGCCCCGACATCTAAGGGGCCCCGCAAAGTTTAGCTCAGTCGCGATTTGAAGACATTTCTTTGAAAAGATTAAACTGACAGGAATAGGAAATTGGCTTTAATAATAATCAATATTCGGTAAATTTGTGTACTAATTGTTTCTAATTCTATACGAGAATTTACAATATGACAGAATGAGCCTCAAACTAATTGTTTAGTAATAATAATGATTTGGAATAAATTTAGTTTAAAATAATACTATTATTTATTAATTATCATTCTTAATTTATAATAATAATAATAATAATAATAATAATAATAATAATAACAATAATAATAATAATAATGTTGGATGAACGGGAAAAGTTGCATGATGACTAATTCGCGTCCTTGGTCGATAATCGTTCGAAGCATACTCTAGGGTTACCTTTTCCGCGTATCCCCATGACTTCGACTTACTGTCACGTACCCATGACCGAAATCATGTTGGTGCTGTACGCCACAGCCAAATGCCATTCGAGCAGGTGAGCGCTATTACTAACACTACTCCTCGAACGACCTTCGTTTTCCCGGTTCATGGCGGCCGTTAGAAGGACTTACGCTCTCAATATATAAACTAATTTCGTCTAGTACAGTCTCGAGTCTACACGCCCTCTAACTCGGGGGACTTATGAGAGTCTCAATACCATTCTACTGAGTTTAACGTGGTGATTAGATAGAACGATTTCCTCACCGAAATTGTATTAATAACTAGATCCTTCAATTCATCAGATTAATTCTATACTATCCCGTAGTTACTTTTAATCTAATTATTTGCTATCAAATTACTAGAAAGGAAAAAGGAAATATTACTAAAATCGATTTATTTTTATATAAATAAATAATATTCATACAGCTAAGAGATTAAAGTGATTAACCAGGTTAATTATTTAATTCTATTCAAAAACAATGAACGACACGATACCAACGATAAGTGAATGATGCGGAAAATTTACAATGATCACGCGTTTTAGCACATCGATCGACAGCAATTCCGAGACGAGAAAAGTAAAGTTTTTACGAGGAGTTGCACCCGTCGTCGTACTTACCCTCCGCTTCAATGTCTACAAGAAATCGGCGACGCTTTGGTTGACGGTAGAGGGGAGAATTTGTAGCTGAATTTTCTCCCACTTGAGTTGAGGTTCCAGGAGCACAAACTAGAGCAGGACTCGTCGGAACGCATCCTGTAAGAATAGTGATTTCCCCTATATCGAGGCCTAATTGCTCCAGGGCGTGATTCAATGTTGGAGCTTCGATTGTGTCCTCCACTAAGTCGATATAGATGGACGGCGGTGGAGAGTGAATCGCTACTGTTGGGGCATATACGATATCAGGGTCGAAATCTGGAAATTCAAACTCTTGGTAGGCCGGAGGCGGATCATTTTCTCTGCTGGTTGCTCCCGGTGTTTCGGCCGCCCTAAGCAGATTGGCTTCTGCTCGGCATCGTTCGCGGTGACTGCCATTTCGATTTGGCCGCCGTCGAGATACTCCGGGCCTAGATTCCGTTACTTGGTGGAAGTGGAGTTAAATTTGAATGGAGGTGCTGGGTTGGAATAATATTTAGGCCCTGAGCCCAACTACATCCTGGTAAACGAGCTCTGAGTTCGGCCCCCGTAAATATCCGCCTGATCGCGGCACTCTGTTCAGCGATGAGAATTCGCTGGCTGCGTGATTCGATCACCAGGTTATCTCTGGCCCGAGACAGGCGAGAGATTTTCTGAAAGAGTTTACGTGTAGCTTCGGGCGAGCTCCATGAACCTTTAATTTTTGATACTTCGCCTGCAGAATGGCGTGTTCCTTTTTTAGAGATTCCAATTTCTGTCGGGTGGCAATGATCGACGGGGACAGTCGAGGTATCCGCGGAAAATTGAGCAAACAAGCTTATTCTTTGTAGCGTATTCCGGGCGATAACTAGAATATAAATGGAGATTGATTAACTAGGTATCCGTGTTCGTGGAGATGTTGGATGTTAAAGGTGATTTCGGAGGTACCATTGGATATTGAGGATATGATAAAAACGATCAGACCGAGGGAATAACTCTAAGGGAATGAATTAGAGCGCGGAGTAGATATGAGGGGAAATTTATACTAAGAATAGCCGCGTAAGCATAACTAAATTAGGCGTCTACGTTGGATTTTTATTTCAACGGAACGTAACTGGTCATTTCTGCCAAATGGGAAAATCAGGGTGGCACGAGTGAAGGCGGTGAAACAGGGGGTCTCGATAGGGCTAGGTAGGACAAGTGAGAGTTGTACACAGATTACATTAAGTATCAAGGATCATTAAGTTAATCATGGGTTGGGAAACTATTCGTAACACGTGTAGAAATAGGAGTAATTATATTGCCCGTACAGATAGTGACGTCGCTGATAACGATGATAGTGGGGTAAAAGAGGCTGAACATAGCGATATTTATAATCGTAATAATACTAAGGGTAACAACATTAGCGGTGGTAATAATAATAATAATAATAATGGCAACTACGAGGTCATTTGTAATAACAATTTTAAACCTATTAATAATACTAATAATGTTAGTAATAGTAATAAATAATAACAATGATGATGAAACTAATACTAATCGCGATAATAGTAATAATAATAATAATAATCGTAATACTACCGATTATGATAATAATAATTATAACAATAATAATGATAATATTAGGAAAAATAATAATAATAAGGATGATATTAATAATAATGATAATAAAAATGGTAATAATAATACGCCTAATCAACATGTTATGGGTGACAAATGTGATGTTAACAATGACAGTGGGAACGATAAGGACTATAACTGACACTGAAATGGGAAGCTGGTCGCGGCTACGATAGCAATAATCTTATCTGAGTAAAACTGGTGCCCAGAAACTCGCTAAATGTGAGGTCAATGTTATTTTTCCAGCAAATAGGAATGTCGATTTAGGCTGGGAAGAGAAAAATCCCTATGTATATTCGACGTGAAATGGTGTGTTTTCCTCGCTTGCTAACTGGGGAAAATGAATTTTGCAATCCTATCCTAGTTACTATGGTAACTGCGAGATTTCTGCCGATCAATAATATTATCTATATTAGGTAATTTCTATTTGTTTTATGCTCGATTCTTATAATTAATTCGGCTTGCATAGACGTTCGCTGGAGGCTTAATGGCGTGGAATGCTAGTGAGTATCGTATCGATGGTAGTACGTTGGAATTTGGTCGCGCACATTCTTAATTTTGATGTAATATGGGGATAGAGAGTAACCACACTGGTTAGATTATACCTATCGGGTGTTGTCGACAATCCTAGTGTGGGGTTATCGGTTGTTGTTGTCAGTGTCCTTGACCCCATATGAAAATGATTATCTTGCCCCAAATGGTTACCCGTTGCCAAGCAACGTTGGTGATGTAACCACTGGTTATAGGATCGCCAAAAGTGAGCGCCATATAGGAACTGATAAGGCCCGATCCTATAGTGGGTTCAACGCACCACCGATAGAAGGTATATGTGCGATTTTCTATTCCTGGTCCCTTCCATTTGTAAATATGATCAATGATTCCTCTCTCTCTCTCTCTGATTGAAGGTTGATTATCATGCATAACTTATTTAGCCATAATTAATAAGTTTAACAAAACGCACAGGTAATTCAACAAACATTTATTTCATATAATATTTCTCAGTTTGACTATTCAGATGATCTCAGGGCGCGTCGCTTCGCCCGCTCGAATTTTCCAGGACGGCGTTGCGGTGGTTTTACTGTCGGTTTGGTCGTATTTGTCGAATCCCGATATGCCAGTTGAGCCGGCGCGAAGACTAATGGGTATGTGACGGCTTGGCCCTCTTGGCAGGCTGCAAGCGCCACCTCTAGCCCTCGAATTTGCATTTTCAGGGCTTGTGTCAATCTTTTCTCCTCAGCCCATCCACGTTGGGTGGCGGTCACTCGTTGATATAGAACCTTTGCTTTTGCCGGTTCTATCCACGTCGATTTGATTCGATGGACTTCTCGGGTCATCTCCAACATCTGACAATGAAGGTCCTTATTTTCTTTTCGTGCGTCTTTCAGAGTATTATTCAGGACTATGCCAGGGTCCATCTCTGCAAAAAGAAAAAAAACAATATAAATCACGAATGTTTCAGATCATATAATGAATAGGAATTGTAATGAATATAAATATAATCATAATGTTTTGAGGCGTATCAATCTAGAGTCTTAAAAGAGGTTTTATTAGGGCGAATATTTTTATAATAATTATAGATATACGAAGTCAATGAAACTAGTATTAATGTATTTAGATCAACTACAGTGTGAATCAATATTGTTTCCAATCAAATATGGTGTGAAGTGGAGGGCCGGTCTCTGGGGTCCTGTCGTGACGACCAGTGGGTGTAGGTATGATCCCACTCCGGTCTTTGGGCTCCGTTTCTCGTTCGCTTTTCTCCCGAAAGGATCTTCTTTGGTACCGACACTGTCATTGGCGGGATTGGCTGATTCACGCGTGGATCATTGAGCTCGAATGAGATGCCATACGAAAGGTCATACCCATCCGTGCTCGGGATCAAGCCAGCCGCGATATCTTTATTTATTTGTTTGAGATGTTGGCGAGCCCGATTTACCTCTCTGTTGGTTTTCCGTTGGTGAGCTTCGAGTCGGGCTAGGATATCTTCTGCCCGTCCTCGAGGTTCGCGAGCCGGGTTTCGCCCGGGCTCCCGTTTGATGGCAATATATGGCCGTTCGGCGTCCTCCATGTCATCCTGTCTCTCGAATCTGGATTTTCGTACCGGGGAGATAGAATACCCCTCATCCCACATCGCCTGTCGACATTTTGCGGCGGAGTGGGATGGGAATCTCATTGTGATACGAGATTCGTCCATCCAAAAACCTGTGAATACAAATCGTTTAATAAACTGATTCGTTCATATGGTGTTAACATGTGCAACAGATAATTCGTTTGTAGCAGTTATAGTGAACTAATCGAGTTAATATTCATTAAAATAAAAAATTAATTAGATTGTTGAATAAATCGTTCGCGTAGAGTTATTAGACCATGCATCAACCTATAGGTGAATTAAGTTTTCGTAATGGGTTTTATCAAGTCGATAGTCGAAAATGTGTTTATGACGGGGTAACTTGCATATATTCTAGTTTGTAAATTCGTTAGGGTAGTTCCTGATTTCATCTCGCGATTGCGTTGGCGAAACTTAGTGTTTTTAGTGGCAGGTTCGGTAGGATAAAATTTTGTTTTTATTGTTCCACGGAATTTTCTAGACATAAAACTGAAGTTCGACGGTCTTCGCTTACCTTTGGGCATATGGTGTATTCAACTATTGATCTAATGTTTCTCTGACAAGCGTTTGGGTATCGGTCATGTGGTTAGACGTGGTATTGGTTTTATAGCTTTCGCCCTGGTCATTTGGATAGATATTTACTCGAGTTTAAAGAAAACAGTTGGCAGGTTTCGTAAGTGCATTCCGGGGACGACCTAGGTGGCTTTTATTTGACTGCGTAGTACAATGTCGTAATGCGATTTCGACGCTTGCATTTATTCATTAACAATTATAATTAGATAGCTTTCAATTGACCACATGGAACATTATCGCGATGAAGTTTTGATGTATTTCATTTATTCAATACCAATTATAATTAGATAGTTTTTATTTGACTGCATGGAATGTTATGAATTAGGTTTTGATGCATTTCATTTATTCAATAACAATTATAATAAGATAACTTTTATTTAACTGCATGGAACATTATCGCAATTAGGTTTTGATGCATTTCATTTATTCAATAACAATTATGATTAGATAGCTTTTATTTAACTGCATAGAACATGATCGCAATGAAGTTTTATTGCGTTTCATTTATTCAAGAATAATTATAATAAACAATATTTTTGACCATTTTGGTTGCATAGGGTATTTTTGTTGGCAGGTTTAGATGACATTTTTTCTCTCGGGTCGGGTGATTCGGTACATGAATATTTTATAAAATTAAAATTAGTCAATTGAAATAAATTCATACTTCCTTGAGCGTCTGTTCTTCGCTCTAGCAGGATTTCGTCCGCATTCTGTTATCGCGAGTGGTGGCCTCTGGATTGTAGTTCGTTGGGTCGGTTGTTATTCATACTATTTACGACAAAAATGAAATGTGCATTAATCGTCTGATCGCGTTTTTTATACTTTATTCCGTTGAATGTGCCTGTCGTCTACTTTTTCTAACCACTGTCTGTCGGTGTGTGCCTCAATTCTCTCAATTTCCGTGCAACTCGCCTGTTGGTGTGTGTCGACAGATGTCGACTGCCACGTCGTTATATTCCTTCTCCGCTTGTCAGCAACGGGCTGTGTCTTGCCACGTTGATCATATAATTATGATTATATTGATTTTTAATTGTTTCTCGTTTCAGTTCAATAAACCATATGTTGCTGCTTTATTGTTAATTGTCAAAAATTATAATTTTCATTAGCGACGAAATTTTGTTAGAGATTTTTAGCTTATTGTCTTATTATAATCCTAATTATTTTCAGGATTCAACGGGTTGAGTTGTGGGCCTGGTGAGCGTATCCACTTCTACTATCTTCCACGGATGTCAATCTCCTACTACTCGTATTTTGGATATTGGTCGGAATTATGTTTGACTCTGGATGATGTTATCATATTTTAGGTATATATCTCGCCTCTTTCTCAATGGGTTTCATCTAGGATTTATGTGATTAATGCAAGAATTCGTGGTTGTTAAAGGCCTATTAACTGATGATATTCTCCACGATCTACAATCCTATTTTCTCGAGCATCGTTTTGATTTTATGTGAAATCGATTGATTATTTATGTGATGATCCTAGTTATGCATAAGTATACCACATGGGACTATCAATGATACTTTTGTTAATTTTTTCGCAAGTTGTTAGGGCGTGTTATTCTATTATCTTTTAAAAAATCTGATGAGAGTCAAGTAATGATTTTTTAATAGTATTTCTACATTTCTAGTAGTTTTAAATCCTTTGAACCATTTAATGAAGTGACTGTAGCAAATTTCAACTCCGGGTAAATTAATATTATACGTTTTCATTAATAGGGCAAAATGAGTTATTGATTTGGGCGGGTATTTTCCTCCGGAATTTTCGGCGGCATTCTTAATTTGAAATTATAACTTTAAAGTGGCCTCTATATCTGCCTCGCTAGTCATCACTTACCGTTTTAATTTATCATTTTGTCACTTTATTTAATAAACCTTCCTATAAATGATTTTTGGAATATTTTGAATGGATTGATTTACTCGACTGAAAGATTAGTTTATTGTGAAAATAATTATTAGTGAATCTGTTAATCTAATATTTTATTAACTGGTTCGTGGGCAATTTTACTGACGTTGTTTAATTTTTCTCGTTGAAATTTTTCGAAGTTATTATTATGAGAACATACTAATCTTTACTAGGTATTTTGATTTACAAATTTTGTCCGTTTTGATCTAATACTTTTAATCATAATAATTAATGAATTTTAACGAAATTACTTTACCGAGTTAGAATATCTTTCACATAACAATGATTTCCGCACATATCCCCACTTCTTTCCCTCTAAGTTGATCCTAATAGAATTGTGTTTACGTTATGATTTTAAGAGTGCTCACCGAGCTACTCAATGTTCATGGTTTTTGCCGATATGTAGAATTTAAATTTTTGGTCGAAATTACAGGAAAATGGGCTGTGGAGGAGCAGCCAAAAGACTACTTCCCCTCCCACCAATTTCCCCTATAACGGTTATAATTTGACGTTTGGGCCCTGCGTTATTCACGCCGGAACCTTCACGGGCACAGGCTATTGGCAGATAAATTGCTCCTACACAGCCTGAATTGTGTGTATATTTTATTAACTTGCGGTGCGTGAGTGGCTGTGGGCCGGAAAAGATTACAGCATTTACGGAAAAATTTGCCATATAATACAGTTCATAAATTTTCTGAACATAATACATAAAGTTTTGAACATCATATAGTAATACTCTCTCCCCACTCCGACATCCAAGCAGAGCTCCATTGAGGTTGCGAGGATGTGATGTGGAGAGAGATTCGAACAATTCTCTCACTCACATCAAATATTGTTGCTCCAAGTAAAACTGATTCAGGTCAAAAATCGATTTCAAGTTTTCGTAAAACTGATTAAAATTATGTGAAAATGAATCAGTTTATATACCTATTGTACGACCCTAACCTTGCGTGTTATTTTTGATTTAGTTAAACAAAATTTGACCTTGTTATTTTCTAGAATATTCTATTCTTAATTTTATTATTTTTGTAATTTAATTTTACAATTTTCTCTTTTGAATTTTTAATTGAATTATTTCTAATTCAAATTCTTTGATTTTTATTATTTTAATTTACTTTTATGTTTTTATAGTTTTATATTTAATTGTTCTCTTTCTCGTATTTTAGCAGGGTTAGTTGGTGTTTTAATAGGTTCGATTTTGAAACTGCATGTTGTATTTGCGTGTATTTTACTGATTCATTTAAACATTTCCAAGGCCGTTTGTGTTCTGGCCCAACACTAGAGAGTGAAAAATGGTCACAACCTATTTTATGTCTATTAGGTCATTGTGAACTATGTTCAAACATGTCGAATCTATTATTAGTGGTTACTAAATACACGTTTTCTACTACTTCCAATAAAGGTGTCTGACACTTCCCGAATTTTTTACGCTATTTTTAATATCATTCGAAAATTAACCTTACCCGTTGCTTATCACTCCTACCCAGATCAACTCGGTTTTCGAGGTTTTAAGAAAAGAACCCTAAACGATCGTTGAACGATCTTTCCTATTACTCTTAACTGATGGCGCTGTTCCCTTCAATTTAGAATTTTCTGCTTGCCTCGACCGACGTTTCAATCAGCCGTTGCGAGTCGTTTAACGGTGCCCTACGTGGAGGGTCCTGTTCCATTTTGCCAGGCCCCGTCGCGGACAGACCGAGATTTCGGATAGGCTCGACCCGCGATCGCAACTAGGAAACTTAATCCCCCAGTCGGATCGTCGATCTGCCTATCCGAGGCTATTTCCATACGTATATCATATAGTAATAATTTATGCGGGACCTCGTATATAATTGATATAGATATATGATTATTTAACATAAAAGAGCATGAGAACATTACGAACATCTATTAAACCTTCATTAGAATTAAGCAAAATTCATAAACATATAAAACAAGAAAACAAACAAAAACTTCTTTACTTTTTCAGAATCAAATAAAATTTTCAGCGCAAAATTTAGCAAAGTCAAAATTGTAAAAGCTACAAATTGTAAAAGTTAAAATTAATGAAATTCGTCACTGCTTATATACTATTTTTGTGTCTGTGTGCGACCAATAGGCGATTTTTCGCGATTTTTCGGGTTTTTTAATTATTTTATTAATTTCAAATTATTTTTATAATTTTTTATATATTTTTTCTTATTTTTTTTGATATCTTAATTTTTATGTTATCGGATTTTATTTTTATTATTATTTTCTTATGATATTCTTTTTACCCTTGCTATTTTCTTTCTTGTTCGCCACTTCTGCATGTGTTTTTTCTAAACCTTATTTTGCAAGGTTTTGGCAGTTTGTTTCTTTTCTCGTATGTTTCTGTCTGCATCTGTAATCTTTTTACGAATTTTAATTAATTATTTGTTTTTATTTAATTTTGTTATATTTTTAATTTCCTTTATTAATATGTTTTATTTTATTTTTGGTCTCTTCTTGCGGTGCGTATGTATTTGCAGTGACCATTTTCCTTATTCTCGTCTTTTTATTTTTTGCTTTAATTATATTTGTTTTTGTTTTAATTTTGGCTCTAAGCCCAACAACAATAATAATAATAATAATAAAAATAATCCATTCAAAATAATTTATTTAATTCTTATATATTATTTAAAACATTATTTTTCATGATTTTAGTCGTTCGGATTAATCTTTTCCTATGGCTATTCATTTTAACTGTTTCAACGATTTCGCTATTTTCCCCGCTATCTATTTTCCTCTCTTGACCTTATGATCTATTTATGTTCATATTATGTTTAATGAGTGCCTACTGGACTACTCGGTGTTAGTGATTTTTAGCCGATTGTTGAGGATTATTTTAGGTCGATTTTATAGAGAACGAGCGATGAAGGAGCAGTTAAAAAACTACCCCTCTACCTTCCCATTCCCTCTGTAGCGGATAGTTTTGACGTTTAGGTCCTGCGTTATTCACGCCGTAACCTTCACGGGCACAAGCAATTGGCGGATGAACCGCACTTCCACAGCTTGAATTGATATATATATTTTGCTTGCTTGCGGTGTTGTATCGGCTGTGGGCCGGAAAATTAATAAACAAATGTTACTATACCAATTGGGTAAAAGCTTCGGATGCATAAAATTGTTAGCTTTAAATTTTTATTTGGCATACTACATCGTCCATAAATTCATTCGGTTACATACGGCAATTGGAAATTCAAAAAAATCGCCGTGATCTATTCATTAGTTCATCCGGCATTAATTCATAATAGAATTTCATCAACTCATTTGACATTAGTTCAAAATCGATAATCATACGTTAGCTGTGAGTTGTCGTGTTCATGCAAAACACTTACCAGTGCTGATTGTTTGAATGCATGGCTCACAGCTATAACACACCAATCTACTGAAATAAGTTTCAAATTAAGACTGAAAAATAAGTTAAGCTTGCAACAAATTTAAGTTTGAACAAATAAGATTGAAAATTAAGTGTTTTTTAATTTGTCAAAGCACATCAGTATATATACCTATAATTTGACCTTAACCTTGCTTGATATTTTTATTGCGATAAAACAAATTTGACCTTGAATTTATTTGTGTTATCTAAATTAAATTTTTTATTAATTTCTTAATTTTAATTGTTAATTTATTTTTAATATTTTTAGTTAAATTTATTTAACCAAAAATATTTTATTTTTAATCATTTAATTCATTAGCTTTTACTTTATATAATTTTCTTGTTATTATGTTATTTTTATGTAAATTTCGTGTGGTTCTTGATGCATTTTGTATTTATTTTATTTTACTTTTATGTTTTTTGATTTTATATTTATTTATATTCTCTCAGATTTTAAAGTGTTTAGTTGGTGTTGTATGTTGTATTTTAAGTTATCTTGGTGATGGGTTTTCGTGCTGTATTACTGATGCATTTAAACAATTTTCAAGGCTATTTGTGTTCTGGCCCAACAATAATAATAATAATAAATTCAATAATGAATATTATGATAAGAATAATGAACAAGCATTTATTCATTTTAACATCGTTTCTTAAAATTGTACTAAAAATTATTTTAAGCTTTTGTTGTATAATAAAATTATCACATAACACGCAAATGTTAATAAAGTATAAAAGCATAGATATGTAAATTGAATGATTGGGAAAAATTAGGAATGATGAGTTAGAAGCATGGTATGTTGAATTTTAATAAAAATGAATGATTGAATGGCATGGGGCTTGATGACATAAAATATGAAGTGAGAATATGGAATTATGGGAACTAAACAAAAACTAAAAATAACAACACAGACGAAAATACATATAAAAAATACACCCATAACAATAAGAATTAAATCGACGAAAAAATAAATAGCAATAAAAATGATAAATAAATAAAAATAGTTATTAAGAGTAAACTGATGATGGAATAGAAAAATTGAGAAAAATAGATTAGAAAATGAATTTCAACAACAGTAAAAACGAAATAGCAAAATTACATGAAAGAGAATAAATAGCGTCAATAGTGATAAGAGGCAACGAATAACCTAATAATAGAAAGTTGAATAACGAAAAATAGTAAATGAAAATAGGTTAAAAATTGAAACAATAAATAATATCTTAGATAAACAAATCTTAGCAAAACAATATATAATACTCGATACGAACAATAAGGAAAATAATGAACAGTGTTCTTTATCTGAATTATTACAGGCAAAACTGCAACATGATTTAACTAGTTTTACTTTGGGGGGGTTATTATTTTGTTCAATATACCACCCGTTATCAATAAGTTTCTTTAATACAATAAATTTCATTTTCATATATTTATTTTCATTAAATTACACATTTTCCTTTTTAAACTATCTTTTTCGTTTATCTTTGTTTCTGTGAGTTATTTAAACAACCACAATCTTGTTGACTTTCGAGATTAACACCAAAATTTACCATAACAAACCGGAGTCAATCTTTAATTTTTATTTACTTTTTATTTTATTTCATATATCATTTACATATTTGCATATTTATACATTATATTATATAATTTATATAGTATTTACATTTTATTAAACATTCACTATTTTACAGACGGTATTCAAACTGATATTGTTAAAATATATAATGAATAGCATAAAAATTAACATTAATAATAATAGTGAAAACACAAATTAAAATTGTTTGACCAAGACTAAATTTTTTTTAAATGAATCGAAAATAACATGCAGGCACAGCGATGCAGAATTAAAATCAGACCTATCAACATCAACTAAGCACCCTAGAATATGAGAGGAAATATAATTAAAAAATATAAAATCGAGAAACATAAAAGTAAATTAAAATATATACACAGATGCATCAAGAGGCTCACGAAATTCACGTAGAAATCACAGAATAACATGAAGATTTGACCGAAAACAGACTATTTTATAAAACTAGCATTTTAACTAATAAAACTGGTTAAAAATAAAATATTTCAGATAGAAATATTCAATTAAAAAATAATAAAGATAAATTATCTATTTAATCCAAGAAGTGTTGGGTTTATAATAAAACATGAATAAAAAAATAATAAAATTTTAAAATTATTAAAAATCAATTAAAATTAATAAAAATTTTGAAAAAAGTAAAAATCAATATTTTTCCGGGGAAAAAGTGGTAACCGGTGGCAAATTTGATTTTGAAGAAGAATAAAATACTATGAAATTGATATGAAGTATATTGAAGGGTCGGAAGCCCAAAAACAAACTATTAATTAATTAAATTATTTGCCGACGAACCCAATAATCAAGGGCCACCGAGCTGAACGTCAGCCTAATTGGTTTCCCAGAATTAATAAAATGGGCAATAATCCAAATTAATGACAACCCAAAATTATAAAAGGAACTAACAACAAGATAAGTTGCTAGTTGATCGAAGAGAACAATTTAATTAATTTGAAAGCGAAGTGAAAGTAATAAACGGATAAAGAAGTTAATCAGATTGTAGTGACTTATTAAGTGATACCCTTAGGGTGTCTACTAAAAATCAAATAATCGTATCTTGTGGTGAATATTTGTGAATAAACATTTCTTTGTTGGAATTTTGTCTTATTGATTATTGAACACGAGGAGTCGGATCGAGAGATTTATCCATCAACGAATATTGAATATCCCAAAAGAAGTAGATACTACAAATAAATTCAAGGTCAAATTTTGTTTTATCACACTAAAAATAACACGCTAGGTTAGGGTCACAGAATAGGTATATATACCGATTCATTTTATCATAATTTTAATCACTTTTTCCTGGTGAAAAACTCTAAACGTTTTTCATTCGCAAAATACGATTATTCTTGAACAGAAGCGCTTTTGTGTGATACAGGAAGCATTTGTGAGAGAAATCATTTTCGTTTGTAGAACCAACTGTGTGGAAGGACTCACTTCATATGAGGTGAGAAGTTATTTATGTATGAACTAGTTTATAAATGCAAATATTTTCGATGATGCTTAATTATATGTATTTCAACAGGTATATTGTTCTATTATATAATTTCGAAATTTTCCCGGCCCAAAGCCAATACATCTTACAAGAAAATAAATATACACAATTAACGGATCCGTGTAAGCTTAGTTTGTCTGCAACGGAGCTGTGACCTTGAGGGTTCTCCCGTGGTAAACGGCGAATATGAACGTCAAATCATAGTTTATAGTGGTGGAGCGAGATCGAAGAGCGTGTCTTTTGACTCGTTTCTCTTTCACCCAACGCCAGAAAAATCGACCTAAAATGAATTACATATTCGGCCTAAATTCTAAACATCGAGTAGACCAGTGGGCACTCATTAACTACAATATGAACAAAAATAGATCCTAAGGACAAAGAAAGGGAAAGGGTAGCTGGGAAATCGCGAAATCACTGCAACAGTTAAAATAAGAAGCCGTCGAAAAAAGATTAATCCGAACGATAAAAATCATAAAAAATGAATAATTTAAATAACATTTAAGGATTAAATAAATTATAATAAATTGAGGTGAAAAATATGGGCAGAAATACTCAATCAAACTATAAGCTAAAGGCAAATCCCTACTTAAAATTTTGTAACGTAAAATTCAGCGACAGAAACCCGGTTAAGGAAAATTGTTTTCCTTGTATCGTTCCCTCTAAACGTTTTGTAGGTCCATGATAACTCCTTTCATGTAATTATTGAGATTAAAAAACTTGTCGAAGCTACTATTAATTGAGGACTGGTAGAATAAAATACAAAAACCACGACCTTAGACAATGTATTGAAATAAAAATCTTATAAAATGGAATCAAATTAATAACTTTACGAATAGCAGCGGTCTTTTATTACAGAATAACAGAACTTCCAGTCATGTTTGGGAGAAGAATTTTTCATTTCAGCATTCGTTTGCACCAAAAAATCTATGTCGGCATCCTATTGCAGAATTTCTTTAAAAGTATTGCTGTAAAACGGAAAAATAAATTGAATTAGTCAGACGATTTTCAAATAAATAGGTTGTGTTGATTTAGAACTGAAATATTTAATGAGCTGTTATTGAATTGAGGTTTCCAAAATATTGACATCTTCGAAAAAACCGGCCGATAGATTGATTTGACGGCTGAAATGCATCGTTCAAGACCATATAGTGTTGATAAATGGATGTTTTTAGGTTCTATCCTATACTAAGAATAGCGATGATTAAATGAGTCGTATCATATCGACATAGTTTCGTTCGCCAGGAACTGGAGGATCATTTGATGTCCAAAGAATTTCATTGAGTCACCTTCTGCATATGTATAAATCAGAATCCTAGATTAATATTAGTCAAGCGATAATATTTATGCCAATGAGATATAAATTCCATTGCACAGATCTGAAATAAATGTATCTTTTAGTCACAAAAATCAGTTAATTTAAACCTACGTAAGAGCCTACTTAGTGTAGGCGACTGAGTTGCTGTTACTATTATTATTGCTGAAGACGAGTTTTTTGTTTTGCGAAGTGATAGGATTTGATCACCATGATGAATAATTTAATAAAAATATATCTAACAACATCAATTCATGTTGGTGTTATTAATAGGTGAAATAAAAGTGAAAATAATAGTAATAATAATTGTAATAATAACAATGATAATATTAACCTCAATAATAATCATGATTTTAATAATGATAAAAATATATAATGAGAATAATAATAATAATTTGGATAATAATAAAAATAATAAAATTAATAACAATTTCAATTTTTATAGTAATATAAAATAATAGTAATGGACGATAATAAAAATACTCAGGTAATGGTAGTGCTGGGCCCCTGATGGGTAAAAGGTGTAAAGTTTTCGAGACCATTTTCAAAGGATTCCCAACAGATGCGCGCACAAGAGATGTAACCATTGGATACCCGTCAAAATGACGTTGGAAATGCATTCCAATGGGTGGTTTCTAGTAAAAGGTGAGCCATACTACAATGAATGCTAATACTCTAGAAAACCCTTGGGTTCACGAGCTACCATAGAAGGTATTCACGCTCATTTTAATTATGGGTCAATCTGTCACTAATTTAATTGAAATAATATCGATCCTTTGATCGCTTTATTTTATTTTAAAGATGCTATTTAGTTATTTCAGGAGTAGATCGGTCGAGTGGCATATGTATAAAGTCCTAATAATATGTTTTTAACCGAAAATATGATCAAAATTTGGAAATTTGCATCCTTTCCCTCTTAAAATTCCAGAATCCAAACTTATTAAAATTATCGATTAAAACAAGAAATTCGGTTCTATTTTAGAACGGAATTTCTCGATTCCGCACACTATCTCGAGGTGAGTGATTTTTACATATATTATTGATTTTTACATATATTATTGATTTTTCCTATTAATTTTAATTTTAGGATTTCCTGGATTTACGAAATTTCGCCTTTTCGCTTGGAATTTTTAGAGAAGGTATCCCAGATTTCGATCAAGCAGGTTGTGGATATTTGCATTTTTAAAAATAAATATGTGTTTTCTAATTTCTAATTTCCTTTTTTTATTTAATTAACCTTTTTTTATCATATAAATAGGTAAAATGAAATTTCTCTAATGGAAAATTTTATGAGAACGTGATTTTCCTGATTTTTTCTAGCAAATTTTCTTTTAGTAAAAATATAAAAGCAAAAAATATTTCGTTTTTTCTATTGATCATTTATATATAAGTTTGTTTATGGAACATCTATTAACAGATTCTTTTATTGGAGATTTCTTTCACTTTCTTCGTTCTCGTCAGATAATTGCCGGCCTGTTCTTGTCTCATACTCCAGCGAATGAACATTAATAATAATAATTAATATTGAATAAAATAAAAAAAAATATTAAAATTAAAATTATGTAGCATAACAATTCCTTTTGACTTCTAACACAATATGCTGAATATTAAATTAGTATTAAATAAGCATAAGATAAAAATTAAAATTAAACATTTATGCAATATAATAATTTCTTTTGATTTCTAGAGTAAACTGCTGAACATTAATAATGACAATATACAACATCAAAAATTAAAATTAAACATTTATGTAATATAATAATTTCTTTTGAGTTCTAAAGCAAACTCACTTTCCTCGTAAGCTTGAAAATCACCTACAATAGAAAAACATATTATCTCCGTATTTTTTCATATATTTAATTTTATTATTATATTTATTGGAATCAGAATAACCTACTTGCATTTTTCGTTTACTTATTTTATCTTTCTTTCCTTTACTTTTCTTCTTTTTTATAATGGATACCTTCTTTTTTCTTTTGACCAAATCTTTAAGAATGAATTTTCGTCTCTCAAACTTCTACTAGTCATATTTAGTAAATTTGACCTGATTTTTATTGCATGAAAAATAATTGGCATAATCTTCTTTCTGATTTTTTCTAGTCTGTTTATTCTTCGAATTTCTATCATAGTTAATCCTTTCCCATGATCAGCTACGCTCCACTGAGTGTCTCACATTGGGATTCTTGAAGAGGAGATCTGATCCTTCGAACTACCATTCACTACGGGTACCTCCCACACCGAAGTACTAGCTTTAAACTAGTTTTTGAAATTTTTCATTTTATTTTCTTGCATGCATGCGGTTGATAATTCAATGGTGAAAAATTGGTATGATAACAATTAATAATAATAATAAAATTAATAATAATGTGAGGTTTATGGTTTCAACAACCTTGACCCCAAATGAAAATTTTTCTTTTCTACTCCCAGTTGTATACCCGTTGCTAGGCAACGTTGGAAATGTAACCATGGGTTTTGAGGTCGCCAAAGGTGAGCGCCACGCGGGAACTGCTCTGGCCCGACCTCAAACTGGGTCCAACGCACTACCGTTAGAAAGTCTATGTGCGATTTATCATTTCCGTCCTTTACTGATTATAGATGGTTCTATTCGCGTCCTTGGCTCGCTGTCTGATTGACGCTATTTGCGTGGGTTTAATTCAATTAAAATTTTATCAATCGGAATTCAAATCATTACTTGAACACGACACTCAACAAATCTTATTTAATAAAACATTCTGTACTAATTTCACGCCTTCGGGTCTTTTACTTGAACGGCCCGTCGTTTGGCCCGTTCGGATCTGCCGGAGCGGTGCTTAACTTTTTTGGCAGCAGGTTTTGAAGTTGACGAGGCTTCTCGGTATGCTAGCTGCGCCTGGGCGAAGACTAGGGGGTAGGTCACTGCCGCTCCTTCTTGACATGCGGACAGCGCCACCTTCAAGCCCCTAAGTTGTGTCTTTAGACTCTGGTTGAGCTGTTTTTCCTCAGTCTAACCCTTCTGCACCGCTGTTAATCTTTGATATAGACGTTTAGCCTTGCTCGGTTCCACCCAAGTACTCTTTATCAATTGAACTTCGGTTGTCAGCTGTATGATTTGTTGGTGTAGGTCTTTAATTATCGTTTGTGCCTTTGCCAGTTCTTGTTGCAGAATATTGTGGGGATTCATGTCTACAATAGAAGGGGAAAATCAATTCATCGTTAATAGGTGTTAGTTAAATTTATATTGGGTCTTAAGTCTTATGGCGTCTAATTGCGACTGGTATTCCCTTTTTTTTGATTGAATTTTTATTTAGCAATGCGAAGAATAACCTAACTAAACACATGTATTTAATGCATAACCAAAAGAATCATCGCGGTGAGTCAAATCTTTAATAGTGTCGGTCGGAGCTTGTTCGTGGTGGCCCCCGAGCATATGGGTGTTCGCGATGGGCGTTTGGCATTTCGTTTGTCCGTTCTCCTCTTCCTGTCCATAGTTGGCGTGGAACTACCCCGTTGATCGCCTCCGTTGGCCTGTTCAGTCTGGGATCGTCCAAATTGAACGACCTGTTGTACGGAGTGGTGTACCCGTTCGTACTTGGAATTAATCCGGCCGCAATGTCCCGGTTGATCTCATCTAGGTGTCGTTGTGCCCGTCGGATTTGCTGGCTTGTTTGTCTCTGGTGTTCCTCCAAACGTGCGAGGAGGTGTTCCGCTTGACCTCTTATCTCCCCCGCTGGGTTTCGACCGGGCTCTCGTTTGATCGCAACAAAAGGAAGGACTATGTCGTCACTGATTTTCTGATCTTCTCTTCGGGATTCTCTGACCGGTGAGATTGAGAATCCCGCGTCCCACATCGCTTGCCGGCACCACGCAGCTAAATGCGCCGGAAAGCGTAGTGTGATCCGAGATGCGTCAATCCACGAGTCCTCTGGAAAAGATAATACATTAGTGAGTATAATTCGTCATTTAGGTCTATGTTATTGAGTCGGTAGTCTAGGTTCCTTCAGTCATAAGTCGTTTCAATGGTCATGTGATGGGTCACTTAGAGTTTAATTTAAAGTAGGGTCAGTGTACCGAAGATTCTTACTACTGAATCCATTTACTCAGGTCCCCCCCCCGTTTGGTCTGGTTTATATTTCAGTATTTCGTTAATACGGTCAACCCATGTCGAGTCCTGTGGCGGGAACCTTTATTGACTCTCCCCTCGGCCGTTGCTCCAACCACAACACCTCACCGATCGTTCGATTTCGAGGTAATATCCTTGGAAAAGACCTTTAAGTATTTCAAGTATCAATAGTCAAGAGTTGGCGTTTGCTATGGGATATCAAAACAGTACTGACAAATCACGACGGGACGAAAATAGACTCGAAACGATAAAATTAGGTGGGACATAAAAAATAAATCTCTGAGTACCCCAAAGAAAAATAAAAATAAAGGTGAAATTAGAATATATCATTATAAAACATTGAAGTAGTACGGGTAGGTTGATTAATAATAAAAGAAAATAAATTATGACTAACATTAATTAAGGGGATCTCCCTTAAATATATCCAGTAAGGTAATGAGCGTTCCTAGATGGGAATCAAGCGAATAGGTTACGGGGTATTGCTAAATCACGGAGTGGTACCATGAAAAATAATTAAATTAAAATTAAAATAGCATAAATTGAGTAAACTAAGGAAATCGGTATAAAACATCAGAGTCATACAGATAGAGTTGGCTCGATTTTTCGATGAGTTGCATCATCTATACTATAGATAAAAATGATATTGTGGAAACATACACACTTGGGTTAAAGCTATTTGTTCTTGTTTTAATGAGCAACATCTTTTACTATTGGAAGTAGAGAAATGACAGACAGATTAAATAAAACCTACAAACAAAAAAACATGATAAAAATTACATATAAATTTTTAAAATCTTAAATTGGATTAATGAGCAAAATCGCTTATAACTAAATCTGCAAATTTACGTCAGGTAAAAACCTTATGATTAATCTCGATAGCTAATTTTAAAGAAAAACGTAAAAATGTTATCCACAGATATATTTCAAATTTATTTCTTCATTAATTTATTGGTATTCTAAACTAATATTCTGATGGAATTTCAGCCGGAAAAATCAAATCAAATAGCCATAGAAAAATAGAGAGGAATATTCCCATTTCTAAAGATCATTAAGATATCGAAAAGCTATTCGGATTTTCACAGCGAAATTCCCAAGGAAATAATTATCAAACTATTTTGAAATAATATTATGTTTTCTAAATAAATTATAGTTTAAAATCTGTAACAATCACTTTAAATCTCAACAATTCTAAAATTAAACCTATAATTTCCTAAAATGCTGTGGAAATATCTATCAATTATAACAAATCGAAATATAAGGTCCTTTAAATTTTACTGGAAAAAAAATCTTACTGTACATTTGATGGAAATTAAATTGATCATATCGTTGATGTGTATTCTAGCTATTATTATATACAAATCTATTCATTGAAATACAGTGGTCACGGGTTCGAACGATAGTGACAGGTGGTGATTGGCTGTATAAAAAGTATTGAACATGTGGACCTAGATGAGTTCGTATTTATGAGTTGTATTTCGAGTGATGATAAAAATTTTTATTGTCGATAATTCCGCTGATTAACTCAAATATATATATTTCCATAATACAGTTAAGTTTCATTTCTGTCGCTTTTCAGTTTTAGGATGGACTGGGACCGTTCTGGATGATCTTTGGCGTTTGATTCGTCTAATTAGTGCTCAAGGAAATTTTATTATTAGTTTAACAACAGTGTTAATTATTACCTTCTGATGTTCTCCGGTTCTCCGAGCTTGGTCCGGTTCTCTGTGGGCTTTTGTCGGGCGCATTCGAGCATCGTGCGTTCGTTTGTCTAGTTGCCGAATTTTTATACTTTTCAGACATTGGGATTTTGTTTTGTGTTTAGCTTAACCCAGTCCACACTTTATATACGGGTTCGTATGCACACCTTCATCCGCGAATCAGATCTCCAGATTGGCACATCTACTGTTTTCACAGTAGTATGTCAGTATGCTCCGATGTCTGGTGAGTGAGTGTGTCAATCTAATCTATTTTCAATTACGATTTATTTTATTTATTTTGTGGTTAACTAGTAAATTTGCTATTACGATTTACTTTAGTTATTTTACATTTGATTAATCTATTTTCTATGGCGATCTATTCTAATCATTTTATATTTAATTTAATCTAGTTTCAATTATAATTTATCCTATCTAATTTGTGGTCAATCAGTAAGTTGATTATTACGATTTACACTGTTTATGTTATATTGGATTAATCTATGTTCTATGGCGATCTATTCTAATCATTTTATATTTAATTAGTGCATTTACTATTTCTAATAATTTCAAGGATTTCCTCCTGATCTGACCACTACTGATTGATCTTAGATGCTGCCTGAGCTGGTCGTGCTCATCAAGAGTCTCTCCATCTATTCGTGGCAGACCTTCAACTTGAGACCTGAATGCCTCTAGTGTTCCGACTATAATCCCTGCTCATCGCCTGACATAACTACCTCTTATATTTATGTGGATTTTTATTAATGAATAGTTTTGCCTACTTTTGTAATATGATTTCCTATGATTCTTGTTCACGTTCTTTCACAAAATTAGATTCAAGTATCCTATTGATTACGTTCCCATATAAAGCAGTTGGATTAGGGGTGGTTCATTTATGAATCAATTTTTCGTGATTTTATAAGTATCCCACTATTCTTTTAAGATTCATTATGTTAACGGATCGTGTTTTGTTGTCTAATTATTATCGTTGGATGTAAATCGGTTACGCGGGTTAATCCTATTTCAGAAATCTATAGTTTGGATTTAATTCTACTAGAGTGTGATATGAGAGTTTCACTTTATTTACACTACTATGTTTGATTTATTCGTATTAGAGTGGGTTTTAATGTTAAACTTTTGCATTTTTGAACGGTTTAAAGCAATGATTCCCGAATAACGTTTTTCGTTTAGAAATCCTCACAAAAGTGTTGGATCATCGAAAATTTAAAGGGCATATTTTTAATTCATTGGATTTTTACTGCGCTCTAGAAGTTTGGGAGTAATCAGTATATATTTCCGAGTGGACGATTATTGAGATTTTAAACATTAACTTAAATTAAGATAGACTTTCTAATTATCATTTATGAGTTTGAATACATCACTAATCGATAGAGTTTTACTTTTCAAAATTTTGTTTAAGATCATAGCAACAATTTAATGACATCGCTTTCCCCGTACCTTTCCCTAAGTTGATCCTAAGACAAGCTTGTATCGATATTAATAGTTTAAGAGTGCCCACTGGACTACTCGGTGTGGTGATTTTGAGCCGTGAGTTGTAAATAATATTTAGGTCGAGTCTATAGGAAATGAGTGCCGACGAAACAGCCAAAAGACTATTTCCCCTTCACCCTTTTCCCCTATATGGAATGATATTGACGTTTCAGCTCCTGCGTTCTCACGCCGGAGTTTTTACGGGCACGAATTATTGGCGATTGTACACGCACTTACACAATTCAGTTGTGTGTTTGATTTTAATAACTTGTAATATGTGTCGGCTGTGGGCCGGAAAAATTTCGACAGAAAAGTCTATTCGTTTAAATACACATATATTTTTGCCATATACTTTGCATCATAGTTGCCATTGATAATATTCATACATCATATATCATAACTTTCTCTCCCCAAGCCGACACCCAAGCAGAGCTCCTTCGAGGTTGCAAGGATGCGACGTGGAGAGAGTTTTCGAACATTCTCTCACTCACATCAAAGTTGCTAGACTGATTAAGACTGATTAGACGATGGATTTGATCCGAAAATTCGATTAGAATTCGATTTAAATTTTGTGAAAATGAATCGGTATATATATATCTATTGTACGACCTTAAACTTGCGTGTTATTTTTGATTTAGTAAAACAAAATTTGACTTTGTAATTTTCTAGTATATTCTATTCTTAATTTTTATTATTTTGTAATTTAATTTGACAATTTTTCCTTTGAATTTTTAAATTGAATTGTTTCCAATTCAAATTTTTTGATTTTTATTCCATTTTCATGAAATTTCGCATTTTTTTGTAAATTGTCAAATTTCGGTCAAATTGTTAAGTTTTCGTGTTATTTTTATGTTTATTTCGTGCGGATCTTGTTGCACTCTGTTATTATTTTAATTTATTTTTGTGCTTTATAATTTTATATTTAATTGTTTTCTTTCTCATATTTTAGCAGGGTTAGTTGATGTTTTAATAGGTTCGATTTTAAATCTGCATGTTATCTGTATTACCGATTCATTTAAACACTTTACAAGGCCGTTTGTGTTCTGGCCCAACAACAACAACAATAATAATAATAATAATAATAATAATAATAATAATAATAATAATGTAATCAGAAATTTATATACAATAATAGTCAAAAACGATAATTAAAATAATGAATAAATGGTCAAAAGTGATATTGGGTGAGTTGATGATTGTACGTTATTAGTCATAATATAGATTAGATTATGAGGCATCTCGCATAGGTCAAGTACCATGGAAGCGAAGCTTCCCTGGGACTTGGTTGATGCGAGGAAAATTATTCTGAATTATCTTTCGTTAATATTACTTCTGGTTAAAAAACTGATTGAAATTCAACAAGTTAAAAATAATCATATAATTCAAAAACAACCCAAAAAAATAAAACATGTTGGTACATATAACTTATTTAACAAAAATAGACGAGAATATAACATCACTTCAACTAATAGTATGCTCAAAATTTACTTAGGTCCAATATATTAATAATAATAACATAAATCATATAAAAATGAACAAAATTTCTCCCTTACTTTAATATTCTTCTAAAGGTTCTCCAAAAGTTTAATAAGAATTTTTTTGAAAATAAGCATTTTATTATGTCGATGTGGTATCGACTTATATAAAGGGGGTTTTACACGCATGTTTTTTGGTGCGATAGAGCAAAACGCATACACGTTTTAACGATATTTCATCTCTTTTCCCTAGTTGTCAGATTTTCATGATTCTTTGTTGATAACGTTTCTAATTACATTTTAAGCGTAATTCTCGTATTTATTTTCTAGAATATAAGTGTTTTTTATGAATTTGGAGCCAATTTAATGAAATAGGTTAACTGTGCTGAAATTTAATGGTTTTTGATTCTTTTTAAATGTTTTTATTTATTTTTTTTATATTTTTTGTATTTTTCTACTCTTTTATCTACTTTTTGTATTATTTAATGTTGTTGGGTCAGAACGTAAACGGCCTTGAGGAATGTTTAAATGGATCAGTAACACACACGCAAATATAACATGCAAATTTAAATAAACCTATTGAAACACCAATTAAACCCTATCAAATATAAGAAAAAGAGAATTAAAAATAAAATAACAAACATAAAAAAAAAATTAAAATAATAACAAAACGCACCAAGATTCGCACAATACCAACACAAACATAACAAGAAAACACAACAAATTCGACAAAATTGAAAAATTAATAAAAGTTCATGAAAATGAAACGTAAATCAAAAAATTTGAATTAGTAATAATTCAATAAAAATTCTAAATGAAAAATTATTAAAATAAATGGAAAAAATATAAAATTAAAGAATAGAATTCACTAGAAAATAACAAGGTCGAATTTTGTTTTACTGCATCAAATTTAACATGCGAGGTTAGGGACAGAAAATAGGTGTAAATACCGATCCATTTTCACATTAAATTTAACCATATTTTCAAATCTTAAAACCATTTTTGAAATCGTTTTTAAAACCATTTTTCAAATCTTATTTTAGGTGAGAAATGTTTAGTTTGGAGCCCTCTCTCCACGTCACATCCTTGCAACCTCGGTAGAGCTCTGCTTGGATGTCGGCGTGGGGGGAGAGGTATTTTTATTCTATTTTATTTTATGCAATATTATGAAATTTTATTTTATGGATTGACATGGAGGGTAATTTATGTTTATTTGTTTATACTTAATAAATATTATTAATATTGATAAACTGTTTTTCTATGTTTAATAAATAAATAATTCTGTCGAAATTTTTCCGGCCCACAGCCAACACATATTGCAAGATAGTAAAATCTACATAGTACAGATTCGTGTAAGTGCGTGGAAAATCGCCAATGATATGTACCCGTGAAGACTCAGCGTGCGGAACGCAGGGGTCGTAACGTCAATATTATCCCTATAGCTGAAACGAGAAATAAGGAAGAAGTCTCTGGCTGCTTCCTCGTTTCTCCTTTCTGTAAAATCGACCTAAAATCATACTACACACGGCTCAAAATCATCACACCGAGTAGTCCAGTGGGCACTCAGTAAATATAATATAAACACAATATGCGCTTAAGGCCTATTAAAGGGAAAAGGTACGGGAATAAACTAAATTGAAATCGTTGATATAGCTAATTTAGATTAATATTTTGGAATAAATTAGATAAAATTAATAGTAAATTAGTTGAAAATCATTAAATTTATTGATTCAATTAAATTAAGTAAAGTAGTCATTGATTAAAGACAAAGAAAAATTAAATTAATTCATGAAATTATTATAATTTAAAATTAAAATAATTATTGAGTAAAAATAAGCAATTCATTAAATTAGGTTATTATAAATTATTGATTAAAAGTAAAATGATTATTGAAACTAATTAATAAGCACAATTAACGAAACTCATTGAGTAACCAATAGAATTTTCCCTTTTTCGTAACCTGTAGATTAAAACTAAATAATGTAGATTCATTAACGGCGAATTAATTCATTGAGTAAACTAAAAGTAAAATAATGCTCGACAATAATTCAGTACATCTTTGAATAAAATTGAAGTATAGTTTTGATTCATTAATTAAAGATTTTCAAGTAATTTATCGAGATAAAGTAGTCTATCGCCCAAAGTAATTTATCGGTTTAACAAATGTTAAAGTAAAAATAAGTGATTCGAGTAATGACAATTTACATAATTGGATTAAATTAAAATAATTATAGATTAAAACGTACAGTAATAAAAGTAATGAAATGTATTGATTTAAAAAACAAATTTTTCTGTCAATTAATATAAATTCATGGATTCAACATAAAGAATAGGTTGTTGCTTAAAATTAGATTAAGAAAAAACCGATGCAAATAAAAACGACCAAAATTCAGATTAATAGGTAAATCAGAGAAACAATCAGAATGTTATATTAATATTACACAAATCAAACAGTCATAGAGTTATGCTTACCGACGACAATGAATTAAATCCAACTATCCCAAAATTACCGAATAAAATTCCAATAATGAAATTCCACATGCGAGATCCGCCATAGAGTCCAGTAAAGTTGGTTCTAAAAGCGTTGATAAAATATATCTAATCAAACGAAATATCAACTTACCAAATCGCTGCAACACAATTGTAAAATTAAATTCCAGTAAATAGATAAATCGATAAACCCTGAAATTGAAATCAGAATAATGTAAACACCGGATAAACCTACGAAATTTCATTATCGCCATGCGCTGGCAAGTATCAAATAAACACCGGACATAGTTCCAACCATCGCCGTTCGCATGTAAACACTAAATTATTTGTAGCGACATTTCAATGGTCATTCGTAGATTTGACGAAAATTCAATGAACCCACATGCCTACAATAGTCAATATTCCGCGTAAGCTAGAGGTAGACATAAATAGATTTTATTCGAAACCCAAACTCATACGGTGATCTCCCACAGTTTCCCATGCTTAATTTACTAGAATGAAAGTCTAAAACAATAGCCATCAAAGTTGTTTCTGTTTTAACGACGATTAACAAATTAACAACCGTGTATTACTATACTTAATGCCAAGCTGTTAGACCACAACTGATCTACTATTAAAACCCTGAAGGCCCATAACTCAACTAGTGTGTCGATTTCGCTTAAAAATCATGATAGTCTTTAGAAAGATATGTAGGAACGTCATGAGAAGATATAGTTAACGAAATATAGCACGCCTAGCTCTCATAGGTAGACAGCCCAGTAGGTTCACCACAAGTTACAATCAAAATCAAAGGCAATAAATTTAAATTCGATAAGTTTGAATTTTGATAAGCCCAATGGCAACAACCTAGTCATTAGTGAATCTAGTACAACAATCGAGCGAACAAATTAAATAAACTACTTTTCACCCCTATACGCAAGTAGTTGACCTTGATGCATTTTTAGAAAGGAATATGCCGCTCGAATGGATAGACGCTCCAGTAACCGATGAGCAATGTTGGAAAGAATCACCCCCATAGGCAGAAATCTTCAAGGAAATCCGACAACAGTGGCCGTACCCCGCTACTTGGAGGCTATTGGGCCTAAACAGCGACCCGTGTGGACTCACCGGACAACAATATCCAGCAGCGGAGACATATATCAATGCGCGGAATCTCCTCACCCAATGGGGACGGGTGCAGGAACAGGTGGATCTACAGGTGGTCAAGGCGAGGATGTATCTCGCCAACGTAGAAGAAGACATCCTCGCCGGGCGGATTGCAGAAGCCTACCCACCTCGCCCAGTCCGCGATACCCGACGCCCCTACCCAGTAGTTACCCCGCAGAAGGACTCAAAGAAGCCGTGCCACGGGAAACAGCGATCCCGAAAACACTAACCACAATTGTGATTTAGTTTCGTTTTTCTTTTAAATAAATATTTGCTGGCTTGTCATTTCGTTTAATCGTTTGCCTGAATAGACCTGTTTTAATGATTATGTTTATGATAGTTATAAATACGAATTATGTAAACCATTAGAAAATTTAACGATCTTGTCATTGTAGTTATGTCCACCAACCAAATTTGGCAAACTGAACTAGATCGCGCAAGGAACGCAAACGCGGATCTCCTCCAGCAAATCCTCCAAATGACTAAAGAGGTACAGCAGATCAAGGCAACTTGGTCGGATCCGAGAAAAGTAAAAGCGTTCTATCACAGACTGACCACAGCACAAAAGGGCTGGGTGGAAGAGCGACAGCTCAATCAGAGCCTGCGCACTCAAATCCGAGGATTAGAAGTTGCCTTAGCAGTTTGTCGGGAGGGGGAAGCAGTCACCTACCCGCTCGTCTTCGCCCCGTCCCAGATGGCGCAGAAGAATCCTCAACCAGCAGATCAGTCCACCACTCAACCAAATAATCGTCGGCCGGGACGTAAAGAGCGTGCTCGACGCCGAGCAGCAAATCCACCCCATTAACGCACGATAATTATTCGTTATGTCGATTTCAATAAATTAGTTGTAGTTAAATTATTTCCTAAATACACTTACGTACAGGTATTAATAGGAACACTGGTAACGTGGTCTCTAACCATCTCTCCACATTCGATCATGAATTTTCTTACACATGGGACAGAGCTAAGCAAGCATAGGTCTTCTATCGACAGCTCGTGAACCCGAGGGTTGTCCGAGCAACTACAGTACTAGCGATAATACTCAATTTTTGCGGACAATCTACCACTTGAACACATTACCAACGTTGCCTAGCAACGGGTGCCAAGTGGCAGTTAGCATCATTTTGTATGGCGTTACTGGGGCAACCACTGGTTAACTCAAACAAATAACGAAACCCTGAAACCCACCAATGTTAAGTAGGCTATTTTTGACGATTTTTCGTCCATTTGTATTTTGCGATCGCTGATTTTATCGGATGTCGTGCAGATAAACAATAATTTAAAAATATTTGTTTTTGCCCAACAATGATGACGTTTTTCTTATATATGTACATGAAGGTAATCCCTTTGGTAGTCGCATTATTAAATCTTCTTCCCACGAGATGCCCATCACAAGTGAGCATATATTGTACACCTAGTATTAATATGTTTTCAGTATTCAAAACCCTTAAACCAAAAATATTTCATCAACTCTTTGGATAGCTGGAAAATTATTTATTTGCTTCCAAAAGTATTCAAAGGTCTTTTAGATTTTTACATAGGTTAATAAATGTGTAATAAATTTTGATTACATTATTAATTTTTTTTTATCCTTTTTAGATATTATTTTAAAAAATTAAGGAATTTAAAAATAAAATTGTTCATTATAAATTTTTCAATTCCTTAATTTCTTTAAATAATATCTAAAAATGATAACCGGTGGTGATTTATTTAAATCACTATTATTTTTATGTTTTGGATTATTAATATTGTTTCTATTAATTTATAAGTATGTCGACATGGCTGACTTAATTTTAAAATTAGGGTAAATGAAAATATTGTATTTTGAGGTTACTTTATTATAACTTTCAGCTATAAATTATATGTCAATACTTCTTTTGGACCACGATATTTTAAACGAGAATTAATAAAAGCTAGTACTAAATACGAAAATGGTTTTCATTCAAATATCAAAGTTTTGAAATATGGATTTGTAAATGTTACAATAATTCCCTATTCTTTGAATAATTATGGTTTCATTATTTGGACTGATAAACAACTAGGTTGTTTTTTGATCGATCCCGGCAATGCATTGCCGTTTCAGGTTGAAACTAAATTAAATCTTTTATTTAACTGATCAGGATTTAGGATTATTTGGTCAAAAATAAATTAATCCCTAAATTGATTCTTATTACTCACAAGCATCATGATCACTCGTATGGTTTGAGTTATTTAATCGATTTGTATCCAAATGTCCAGGTACCAGATGATAATTATAAATTTAATACTTAACTTACATAATTAGAATTTTTATTTAATATAAATAACTAAACATTTGTGAATTGAATTTAAATTAAAATATTTTTGTACAGTTTTCGTGCAACACTGCTTCATGTCTATACAAAAAATTTCAGGATTTTCTTAGATGTCTGCTAATAAGCACGTGTGCATATATTTACTGATACAGCTGGTTTCACTAAATAAATCCATCTATAATATTAACTAAAAACTACCAATAAGCTCATACTATAGAAATATGGAGACTTGGCTATGTTTTAATTTCAGTTAATGTGTAGAATAAAGTAATTAAACACAGCATACATTAAGAAATGCATGTAAATTCTCGATATGTGGAATTGCTGCGTGGAATAAACGCATTTTATGTAGGATTTAATGTCAAAATCTCTGTTGAATTCAATGTTTCTACTCTATGAGTTGTCGAGGAAATCTAGAGATGAAATTGTTAATGATAAAGATTGTTTGAGCCGTAATTTGTGAGCAATTGTTTCCGTTCAAATTGTGAATTTGCAAAATTTGGTTTTTAGGATTTTTTACAATTTAAAGTAAATTTTAATGATTTTTAATATAAATTTAATGTTTTTATATTATTCATCTCAAACTTTCACTTTTCTTAATAGATTTTAAGGAGAAATAACGAAATTATTTAGAAAATAATCCTTTTAAGGTTTTCAATTTATTTTTAAAGTTTATCTCTGCCAATTTGTCAATTTATAGAGCTAAATTAACTATTTGATATTCATAGATGCCGTTTGAAAAGAAATTTGTCTTCGTTGTTTTTTATATGCATTTTTTGACATGTGTTGCGTTTGTGTGTTCAATTTATGTTTTCTTTCACCAAAGGGACATTAAAATAATTAATTATTGACAGATGCGTTGTAATACAGATTGTAATACAGATGAGTTTATTCTTTGCAATCAAGTGTATCGTCAATTGACTGCAAATACAGTCACTGTCAGTGACTGTTGTAATTTAATATTAAAATCATCTAATTGGGATATTTTCTAGTATATGAAATAAAATATTGAAATGTAATTAAAATTATTTTATTCAATCCAACTAAGGTGGTTGGTTCTGCAGCTGATCGATTAAGATCGTTTACTTATCTCATTGAAAAGGAACAAGAGATAATTAATTTCCAATTCAGTTTAAAAAAAGAGGAACAAGAACCATCACTATCGATTGTTGGATTTCTGACTCCTGGCCACACAATCGGTCATGTTATTTACTCGATTAATATTGATAATACTTCTATTGAGAACAATGGCGAATATGGGAAATATGCATTATATTTCACTGGCGATACGATTTTTCTTGGAAGTATAGGTTAGTTGTTAGATTGCACGAGAATTTACAATAGACATTTTGAACTACTTTTTTTAATAATCGATTTTAAAATTTTAAATTAATGTCATCATATTCGTAAAAAATTAAAGGAAAAAAGCTTTAATGATGTTTTACACTGTAGTAAATCTCGTAATAAATAAATTAAATATATTCTCTGTAAAATTTGTGTGCGGATGCGTGCATACAAATATGCGAGACAAGTGGTAATTATTACGGGCAAAGTGGTAAGTTATAATTTATAATTTTCATTTAATTTCCATTTTTAAAAGATTTTACAATGTTTTAATGTTAATAATATTTTTATTTCGATATAAATGTATTTATATTATGAATTTCAAATCATTTATGTTTCATTTTCAAAAAGGTAACATTTATTAAATTTTCATTTAAATACAGATTTTTAAAGCTCTTCTAAAAATTTTCATATGATTGGAGTAATTTAGAGATAAAAATAAATTTTTTTATTGAAAACATACAATTTTATATAAAGAAATCGCAACTCTTTAGAAATTATATTTTCATTGCATTTCTCTGACAAACAATAAATAATCTATTCCATTATGGAAAATTGAAAAATCTTTAATATATTCGCTTGACAATTATCTGTATTACAGCAAGAAATATAGTGTCCAGATGCAAGGAAACTAGATTGCTACAATGAGGTAAAATATGGGGAATCCATCAAATATTGTGGGGAAATGGAAAAATATAGTCTCGAGGAAATTATTATATGAATATTGAAAATAAACTCTAAATAAAATAATTCCAAGCATTTAAAACATGTAAAATTTGTTTATCTACATTTATGTTGGGCTTAAAGCCAAAATTTAAACCAAATTGTATATTGATTCTAAGTCGATTAAAAACTACTCTGGATGGTCGTGGGATTTTTGATACCACTGACGAATCCCCATTTAAACTTTATATATTTATGCATGGTAATAGCATTTCCGGAGGGCAGACTGGCGGTCCGGCTAACGAGTTCACTTTCGTTAGCTGTGACTACTATTCGTGCTATTCCTGATACCTCGGCTGTCCGCGACGAGTTCTGGTCAAAAGACGCAGAACGTTACCCACAGAGCGTTGTTGTAAAACCCATGGTGGGTGATGGAAACGTCGGTCGAAATGGGCAGAGAAAAATCACCGGGAAGAGCGAAATGACTTAGGGGAACTAAGAAATGATTCTCTACGGATCATTTAGGCTGAATTTTTCTAAAAACTCGTCAAGACGTTAATTAATATGGGGTAGCTAGAGATAGGATAGTTGTTACGATCATAAATAAAATCTAATGATTAGGCAAAGAAACCTTTGCCAGAATTGAAACTCATAATATAAAAATATATTCTCGCATTAAGGAAAATAGCAAGAATCTGACCGCGGTAAAAGCATCATCCACTTAACTATTTTGCAACATTGACTAAGTACAATAGGAAGACCCTCTTTTTTGCAAATTAATGATCTTGAGAATCGAATAGTGAAGTAATTAATTTAATAACAACACCCTGAGAAAAATATCGATGTCCACGATAAATTAAATGCTACCATCAAAAACTTCTAATTAATTTAAAATTAGTGTGATTGAATTTTCGATGGTTTTTGCATGGTGAGGAGATTTTAATTTTGTCGACTGGATGATCAAAGCGTCCTGTAAATATGACTAGTATGCTATAGACTTCCGGATGCACCCATAACCATTCACATCAAAGAGAACCTTGATCAGGCTTCCAGTATATTGTAAACCAGTAAGCCAGAAATACATTAAATTTTAAACCGAATCAAACCTTCAATCCAATTTAAATAACAATACCAACTTCAACGCGTTCTACTTTGAGTTATAGACGGCCACTATTCTAAATTTTTCTTTTAATCAGTATATAATTCTATATAATCGTCATCATTAAGTAAACCAAACGATATCTTTGAAATGCACTTGCCAAGAATTCCAAAAATATCGCCGGCTCCTTCAGTTTTGGCTGCTTCCCAATATCTAGCCAATCTGGAAAATAATTATCGCGAGCTCAGAAAAAAATACGAAAAAATGAAAGGAACATGGCATTCCCCTAGAGCTACCAAGAAATTATATAAGAAAATCTCCAGGATCTCGCGGGCACGAGATGTTCTAATCGTAGAGAATCGTGCTCAACGACTGACTATCGCCGAGCAGAGTGCCATGCTGCGAAAAATCTTCACCGAGAAAGAACTGCAAGCGCGATTACCGGGTTGGAGCATGGCCCAGCAAATCAACATCATTTCGGCTAACCATCTGCTGGGTCCCTCGTCTAATCGCATCGGACGCGATGATATTAATACTGTCGTAAACCGGGAAGTCCCACAAACTACCAATCGAAACATCAAACACAAGCCAAACAAGAATCGGAGGCGCAGAGAAATGCGAAGAGCGGAAAACGCCTTATTGCAGGCAAATTTGAATATCACGGGAAGCACTACTTCAACTGAGGTATCTAAGACCCCTAGAAATTCGACGTCATTTCACCCTATCTTGAAGCCGGCCGATTCCGATTTAGAAGTAATATATGCGCCCCAATTAGTGAATTTCTCCCAGTCAGCTCCGGAATCATTACTGTTCAATATCTCGATAGAAAGCCTCACTACTGACACTCCAGCTAATGTGCAGTTAGCCATCTCTACGAGAACTGTTAGGGACGAGAGGTTTGCAATCTCTAGTGAGAGATATACTCCACAATAGTCTCGGTCCGGGAAGGTCCACACGACCGCGCTGGCGTCAACTCGATTTCCGAGGATACTTTTAGGCGGAATCTAGATCAAAACCCGCAAAGACGTTACCTTCAGGTGGATATTGACGCCGAAGACGATTAGGGACAAAAACTTGATTGAGATTTAATGCAATTTTCGTGCTAACATGCTCCTAGTGATTGTCTGAAAGTCCTTAAAAACATAATAAATTTAGTTCTAGTTGATTGTTTCTTTTAGTACGAGTGACGAATAACGCTAGTTTTGTGTTAAATTTATGTAATTTTTACCATTGTATAATTAAAAGTTTTTTTTACTTAATGATTCTAAATCTAGCGATTAATAAATAAATAAACTACCAACATAAATGTGAGAAAATCTCATTAGGTAACTTTCTATCGAATTGGTCAGGGAAATAAAAATTGTTTTTAGAGTTAATAAGTTTCAACCGTAATTTTGTTCCTCAATAACAACATAGGATTGTTCCCGGTTGACGATTTAAAGGCTTGGATTGACGAGAGTTGAGTTCAAATGAATAAAGCGTAAGTCATTCTAATTGGCCGCATTGTACCCGAATCGAAGGTTATTCAGGGAATAGTGTTGGTAACGACGCTCACTGGCTTGAATAGCATTCGGTTGTCATGCACAGTACCAACATGGGTTCGATCATGGGTGCATGATGGTAAGGCTTAAATTGTGTGATGTGCGCGGGAAGGTGTGACCCTACTGGTAAAGAGACATCGAGAGAAAATTGTCGATAGAATTTAATAATTAATTGTTTAAGTGTTCCCCGTACACCAGAATTTATAATAAAATAAAAAATATTAAGATTAATACTGGTAAATTTAAAAATCGAATTCAGACTGGTGTAACTTAATGATTGCAAAATAGAGACAAAATATTATGGACAGATGGTAAGTTAAAATTTATATTTTTCATTTTATTTACACTTTTAAAAAATTATTTAAAAAATTGTTTATATTTTTATTTAAATCATTTATAATTAATTTTCTAAAAGGTAAGATTTATTAAAATACTATTTTTTATTTAAATACATTTTTAAAGATGATTTAAATAATTTCAGAAATTTTTTTGTCATTGCAGTAATTTTCACCATTTTCCGTTATTTCGATCAGTCTTTTTTTTTCCAATTTCTGAATACTTAAAAATATTTAGCTTGGAATTTGCTTTTTCAGTTATAAATTACGTTTTTCAATGGTTTTCTTCTATATTTTCCCTATTTTCCTGTAATTTATTATCATTTTGCAAATATCTAAAAATCTTTTTGCTTTAAATTTAATAAACTTGAAATCAGGGATGGAGACCGAAATTAATTTCGGTTAAAATTAAACCGGTTTTATATTCCTTAGAATAATATCGGTTTTCGGTTAAACCGGTTTCCAAAATAACAGTTAATCGTTAAAAACCGGTTTTTTAAAATTACTTTGTTAGCATAAAACAAGTTTAGTTTTACGGACATCAGAAGGTCGTATTCTGTAATTATGATAAAGTGAATGATTTTTTTCAATTAGCTTTAGCAGTGCAAATAAAATGAAAAATATAAATTTTTACTTACCATCTGTCCATAATATTTTGTCTCTATTTTGCAATCATTAAGTTACACCAGTCTGAATTCGATTTTTAAATTTACCAGTATTAATCTTAATATTTTTTATTTTATTATAAAAAAACGGTGTTAAAGAGCGTAACAAGATGTTCAACACATAGTGAAATTTGTGTGCTGCCTATATTATAAAATTTATCAATTTTTTAATTTTAGAAAATGTCCGGTTCTAAAAAGAACTTTGGTTTCCATTTTTTTTACTAAATAGAAATGGTAAAAGTCTGATTTTATTTTTGTAATTAGGTTAGCAAAGCTTCATCAACCTTCGTTAAAACCCTGAGATCAATAATACGACAGTGGATTGTTGAAGTTCAAAAATATGTATATACAAAATTTTTATTTTTAATATTAAATCACCATAAATAACAGCAACACAACTATAAATTCTAAGCTTAGAGAATATTTAAAACTTCACGTTTCAAAATCTTACTTAAATACTACATTTACCTTGTTGGTGATTTGGCTGTATATTCACTTTTACTTGATTTAGATTTTTACATAGTGATTTCGTTGCATATTATTGACCGTATGGAAAACAGTATAATTGAGATTTATTCCAACACAATCGAAAGTCTGGGCTTGTGTGAAATGATTTCGGTTGTTATTGTATTCATAGTCAACACATAATTAACTCACGCCGTTACAGAAAGGTTGCTTACAGGCAGATAGGCAAACTGTGTTTTAATATAATGATAAGTGCTGTATAGCTATGACACTTGATGTGATCTAGTTTTGGAGTGATCGGCTTCTCGGATCTAATTGCATAATATTGGATTTGATTCCGTGTGTAATCGCTTTTTACTGATGTTTCATCATTTAAGCTCATAACTAGTTTACTTTTATTTAACTAAGCTAATTATACACGAACTATTTGATTTTACTGTTACAATATTATCAAAATTAATTTACTTTCTGCTTTTCAAAATATATTTTTAAAAAATTATCAAAAATATTGATTTCAGGAAGAATGTTTGAATGTAAACCATCTGTCTATTTCAAGTCTATTCAACGATTTATTGAGTCTTTATTAGAACTTAATTGTTTGATTGAGAACGTATATTTATTTCCAGCTCATGAATACAGCATTGTAAGTATATATATATAAATTTATTTTTTCACTTTTATAAAAACTATTTTATAAGAATATTATAAAAAAATCATTAAAAATATTTTGTTTATATTCAACTTAGGATCTGTTTCCGTGGAGTTTGAATTTGGAATAAATTATTGTCTGTGGAGTTGATAAAAGTTATGAATTATTTAAAATTGTATATTTAAATTTATTATTTAAATTTTTTTATTTTAAATATTTTAAAAATTTGACCGTTTAGGACATCCTCAGCAGCATTGGTCGTTTAAATATACATAATGGATTAATGATTTTTTTTAAATTTCTCTATTCTTTTTATATACTATATATGGTAAGTAAGTTTCATGTTCCTTATTCTTCCCATTTGATCATTTTAATTGTGTATGCATGTTTTTTCTCTATTTTTCAACCAATAGAGATTTTGCATATAATGTTGAAATTAAATTTTGCCTATATGCTTGTAAATTATCTAAATTTCTTATTAATAAAGGATATATATTTTTGGAAGGATGTCCCCCAGCGGGGGTGTTCGTGAAAAGGGACAAAGAGAAAGGGGGATCAAAAAGCCCTTAGTTTTGTGAGACGTCCTTAATGGATGCTCCTTAATGAAAATGGAAAGTGCAAGAAGCCATCGCTATTTATTCAAAAATTATTCGTGATACGTCCAGATTTGTGGCTTTTATGCCACCAATACAAGTCAGTATTGAACGATTATTTTCATTCTTGAAAATAATAAAATTGGATTTAATGTGCATCTATAAAGGGGACGTCCATTAATTATGTCAATAAATTAGTGTAGGAGGGTTTGACAAATGTTGACATGGGGAGGGGGAGTTAAAAAAATTGATGTCAACAAGGAAACTCAGCTGAGCTCTTGATGTTAACGGAAGCCATCTTTAAAAAATAAAAATATCAATAGAAAAATAGAAATTGAATTAAATTATTATAAGGGGCGTCCATTAATTTTGTCGCCAATTTAAGGATCAATATTGGTGCAAAATCCATACAAGAACAAGTCAATACTTTTTAGAAATCGTGAAATGTCATATAGAAATTGTTGCCAAATGATTAGAAGCTTTTATTTTGAGATTATAGCCTATAGATTCATTCCACCATATCAATCGCAGATCGATTTGCACAGATTTCTAAAGCATTCAAAATTCTTCCATATGATATATATTGTCCTTTTAATCTCTATATTTTCTATTTTAAACATGCAAGCCAGTCCTATAAAATGTTAATAGTTTGTAGGAGAGGGGTTAAAAATTTCCTAAAATTAATCACATAATTAATTAATGTCCCCAAAGTATGATTAAATTAAAACCATTCTGTTTGTTAAAACAAAGTTGTAATAAGCCGAATTTATTTTAAATTAAAATGTGAGGATATTATAGTTAAGCTTCGGTCCGTGACTAATCAATATCTCGTTTTCAAGGTAAGTCTTCTTTGCACCCAGCATTGATATCATCCTTTCATTATTTTTCATCATTCTTCGGTATCTTTGAATATTTACAACACAAGTTTCCAATATTTATTAAAATATGAAGTTAATACGAAATTCATAATAATACTATTAAGTGGCACCAAAGAATGTTTTAATTTAAATAGTATATCTTACTGACATATATAAATGTTACTTAAATTTACTAAGGATTCTATTTTTTTATTTCTATTTTGAGTTATTTACACTTTATTCTTTTTTATCTAATTTCTTTACGGATTTTCGTATCCTTGAAAAAATTTACCGTCTTGTTATTTTATAGTAGTCTATCCATGCGCTAGTAGTTGCTGAGTTATTCTAGTGTTAAAATATCTTATATGTTGGTAATGACTAAAAAAACAATTGTTTTATTATATTATTTAAATTTTAATACATTTTAGGTCAATTTAAGGTTCATCACCGAAATTTTAAATTTCAGCAATACTAAAGCCATAACAAAATTGGATTGGTGTCGAAATCAGCGAGAGATAAAAGAGCCTACTATTCCTTGTCAAATTCTTGAAGAATTTTCTTACAATCCATTCTTAGAGATTGTTATGTCTGACAATACTCAGTTACTGGCAAAACTAAATCAAAAGGTAAATATCAAGTGATATTTACACGTTAGATTATATATTCTAGTCTCATTAAATTCTGATCTAAAAATTTACATTTATATTAATTATTTATTAATTGTGTGAAAATAATAATCCAAAAGTTTTAAAATAAATATTTAAATTTTAAAAATTTTATTTATTTATTTTAATTTTAAAGTATTTAAAATTTATTGGTTTTTATAATAAACGCAATTTTTTTAATAATAATTATCGATTCTATAATTTTATAGGTTTTAATTATTCTTTCGTGCCGGTTTTTCTTAAATGAATTTTCAAAAAGAAAATTAAACTTAAAATAATATTTAAAAAATTTTAATTTTTAAAATAAAGACAATTTTTTGAATTATAATTATTTTCCCAATTTACAAAATTTATATTTAATAATAATTATTTATTCTATGATTTTAATTGTTTTAATTATACTTTTTAAGAAAATAAAAAATTAAATTAAAGTTTTACTAAATTATAATTTTCAAAATATTGTTTTTTATTTCAGTTCAATTTTAATTTAAATATGCCCGATGTCGAGAGGATTTTAATGACGTACTATTTATCGAAATCCCAGAGGAAATTTCTGGCTAATATAAAACCGGAATTAAATTTACCAGAACGACTGTTTTTAGAAGTGCGGAAAATGCGAGATTCGGTTAATTTTAATGAGTAATTATGTTTAAAAATATATCAACAATTATTGTTTTTCTTAATTTTTAATGTTTCCATATATTTCATAAATATCATTGCGAGGAAATATATGTTCTTCTAAAATAATAGTTTTTAAATTTTTATTTTAAATTTAATTTGTTTAAATATATACTTTAATAACTTTTTATGTTTCGATGGAATTAGTTCCTCTTTCTAAAAAATCAGTTGATATTAAATCAAACGAATTAAAGTTTTGTTTTAAAATCGAAAATGTTATAGTTACTTTTGAAGTTGGTCATGAAATAAAACCAGAATTAATTCATGCTAAATTGAAACAAACCGAATATAGTCCGAAACTTTGCTGTGGATGTGTCTATAAAATGATTAATCCCCAAGTTACATTCAGAATTAATTATAGTGGAAAAATATTTGCTATTGGCAACAAAACCGAGAAACAGGCTTTTTTAGCATCCAGGAAAATGGTAAGGATTTTGCAGTTGATTTCGTACCCTTCGAAACTGTTGAATTATAAAATTGTCAATGTTGTAGCAACTGCAAATGTGAAATTTCCAGTGAATTTGTCATTACTAGCAGAAAATAATCCCCAAAGTACCAATTATGAACCAGAGATTTTTTCCGGTGCTTTCTTTAAATCATTTAAACCGAAATTATCAATGATTATTTTTGTGAATGGTAAAATTGTTGTCATGGGAGCGAAATCTTTTCAACAAGCATATGACTCTGTTGAATTTATTGAAGGTTATTTGCAGAAATATAAAAAATCAAAATTTCAACACTTAGAATTACAATGAGGCATAAAACAAAAATGCAATAAACTCGAAATCATTTGTTGCGTTTTTATTTTCTTAAACTTTGTTTTTACCGATCATTTCATTGATTTTCTATAAAACATAAAATATAAGCCGTATACTGAGTGTGCTAAATGTTAATAAAAATTCTATTCTTTTTTGAATTGTTTTTCTATATTCTATTACTGTAATTTTCATAATTGGTCATGTCTTTTTAATAATTAATTGGTTTCACTGAGTCATGATTTAGGATCTTAAACATATACAAATTAGAAATGTTTTTTCAACTGTCATCTACTGGCTAGATCTTTACTCTTTGGTTACTGATTTGATATCGCTGATTATCTTTAAGCTTTTTTGTGCCAAGTGTTTCATGAAAATTAAATCTGTGAGAGTAAAAAAACATTTTCATGACACTTTTTATTAGTACTTGGTAGTAACCGCTCTATAGATCTAACGTAGAGAAAAGCTCAGCTCCTCCAAGTGTATAGAAAATGTATTCCGCAGCTGGTATCGAGAAAATTGGTCTTTGCGTTCAGTTCCCTTAGTCGGCGTGCATTCTTATTTCACCATTTTTTTCCCTAATTTGAAAATTCCACGCTGACTTGCTTGATCTCACAATTCCAGCTTCTCCTAAAGATTACACGTGTGATCAACCTCTTCTTCAGGCTTAATGTCACTTTTCTCGTTTTAAAAAGGAATGGCCGAGCATTTCCTGTGTTTATTTCATGCTACGCTGATGTATTTCCCATTACCCATTTTGTTTTTACAAAAAACATCCTTATTTTCATCTATTGTTTTCATTAACTCCTTTTCGTTATCTTTAATAGTATGATCTAAAGTATCTTATATGTTTCGTAATATTTTAACGACTACGATACATTAAGCGATATCCAGTAAAATTCCTAATAGTATACTAGTTTCAAGCTAGGCTCTCATCAGTACTATGCGGAGGCGCTCAGATTTCTCTTCATGAAAATTATCTCTGAATTTACCAAAACATTTTCATGACCAAGTATTATTTATTTATGTTAGAAGATAGGCGGGAATTAAAAGTTTAAAAATTTAATTATTTTATTTTAGGATATAACAAACTATGACAATGGTCTTCAAAGAGTGTTCCGTGAAGTTTTTTAGGGTTCTGTAAAAAAATTCGGTTATTTTGTAAATCTACTAAAGGAGAAGAAATATTTAATATGATCAATACATATTTTGAAACTAATAGGATATCTTTGGATTCATGATTTTATGTTGTCACTGATGTGTCTAAAGCTATGATTGGATGTACTAAAGGTACAATTGCAAGAGTTAAATCAAAGGTACCACATATTAAAATACCAATGCTGTCTTCATTGTGAGGCAATTGTTGTTAAACGTATGCCAATTAAACTCTATGAAGTTCTTAAAGATGTTGTCAAGATCGTAACTTTTATTAACGTCAAACCACTAAATTCCAGAATATTTAAATTTTTATGTGAAGACAATCGAAGTTTCCATAACAGGTTACTACTTCATACAGAGGTCAGAAGGTTATCCCGAGGCAAGGTTATAACAAGAATTAAAGGAGAATTTAAAATTTTTCTATCCGAACTTCCTAATAAATTGGATGAAAATTTAAATAGTATTATTTGGCTTTAGTATCTGGCATATCTTGCAGATATATTTGCATATTTAAATGAAATCAATCTTTTACTTCAAGGAGCCAAAACAAAAATTTTTAAAGTTAATAATAAAATAAAATCATTACACTTACAACTAAATTTTTGGCATGAATGCATTACTACAGGAAGCACAAAATGCTTTTCTAAGCTAGCAGATGTGTTGGAAAATAACAGTTTATCGTTTCATCGAACAGTTAAACATCAAATCTTGGAGCATTTATCAGGACTACAAACAACATTTTTTTGAATATTTTCCTCTCCAAACGAAGTTATAGTTAGGAAGGAAATTTTTTTGTTAAATCTGATAATTTGAAAATTCTACTTATTAAAAAAAAATAGCAGATTATTGATATTTGTTTAGAAACAGCATTAGAAAATCATTCAAAGAGATTGGAATTATTTTATTTTTGATTCAATTGTTAAATATATATCCTGAAGTTGCCGAAAAGCAGAAAAAAATCCTAATGCATTTTGAAACAATGTACGTTTGAGAAACATCATTCTCAGTTTATATTAGTATGAAAACTAAATACAGAAATAAACTTGGTGCATAAAATGCCATGCGTTTAGTATTAACAATTTCTCTTAATATTGCCAATTTATGTAAAGATAGGTATACACACCCAAGACATTAATTTAAAAATTAAAATATTTATTTAAGGTCTTAATATTAATGCCACTTGACATAATGTTGTTTATCTTTATCCACCATTTTAATTTTCAAAATCTTTTAAATTCTAAATACTGCTTGAGCTGGAATAACTTGTAGCTGTTGTTTGTAGAATTAACCAGTTTCCTCATTATTTTCTCCATCTTTAATAACATACATAATCGGAATTTTTAGATATATTGAATTTTGATGTTTGGTAAACTTAATGACTCCAATTGTTGTCAAAATTCTCTATGAAAGGTGATGCTGATATTTTTGATATTCCAACAAAATCTTTGACTCTATATTTTTAATTTTTTATTCATATTCTTGATTGAACTGTCTTTTAATGTTACATAAGTGTAACTATAAATCTATCTGGGTAAAACAATTATCCATGTTTTATTATCGCAAGGCATGAAATACCTTTTAAGTTTATTTCTTAATGTTCGATTAAATCGTTCAACATTTGCTACCTTAAATTGTGAAAATATCGAGTAATGATTTAGTCTTTTAATTACACAATTAAAACCTATGAGGAGGTATCTATTACGGACAACGAGAAATCAGAAACCAATGTACTGTTCAGTGCCAGCTAGGGTGATCTGATATAATTAATTAAGAAGAAACGTCATTATAATCAATAAAACGTTTGATGATCTCTATATCATTCAGAGGTGAATCTCCTGGAATGGGACACTGAAACTAAGCTTTAATATAAACCAAGGATGCAAAGATAGTAAATTCTGCAACTTATCTGTTTTCATGCTTAGTCTATATTAGCGGTTTGGTTTCGTAAGTTTAACACACCCATAAAGAAAATTATAATAATATTAATACACAAACATTCAATAAATATTTAATATATTCAAATTACAAACATTCCTTAATATTAATTTTTCAATCAAGCAATTTCATCCTTTCATAATGTAACTTTAAACTTATTTAAATTTATTATAAGGACGTTTTTTTGCTTCGATCATTTCCAATGTATTTTTTTAGTTGGTGTCGTTATAACTTTCCTCTTTTGAAAATTTTGACTCGTTTGTACTACTTTTTGAACCATTCGTTTCATGTTTCTCATTCAAAAGTTATTCGACACGTATTTCTCAATTTTCATTGGTCCAGCATGACACAGTTTTTTATGATATTTATGAATAAATTCAATTCTTTTTCTATCCAGAATCCATATTATATTGTTTTCTGTCATTACTATTCTCTCATTTATTCTGAATTTACTGCCTTTCTTTTGTTTAACGTTGTATATTATTTCTTTAATTTCTTCTGAATCCATTTACTATTCTTGTTCCGGATTTACTGTCATTATTGCCAAAAGTTTCATTTTTAGTTTTCTTATTTTTGGATAAGCGTGGATGGTTTGGCATTGAACACACGTCATGCATTCACTTCTCGACAATGCATCTGATTTACAATGTTCTGTTCCTTTCTTAAATTGAAATTCTATTTCCAGGCTGCTCAAATAGTTGATCCATGTCTAGAATTGTGGAGTGATAGCTTTCTTTGTCTTCATATATGCTATCGCTTTATGGTCCGTACTTGGTATAAATCTTTTCCATGAAGATAATGTTTAAATTGGTTTGTAAAATAATATATTGCTAAGAGTTTTTTTCTTGTTATGCAATAGCCCAATTCATATTTTGACATGGTGTGTGATCCATATGCAATAACATTTTCCTTTCCAGAGTTATCTATTTGTGATAAAAACTGTTCTAATGCGATCGAAACTAGCCTTTGTATCCAATATGAATGTTATTAAAAAATTGGTAAATTTTAATATTGGTATATTAACCGATTTCTCTTTAAGTTTTGAAAATGAAGTTTTACATTGATCTGTCTAAATTAAATTTTTTCCTTTGCTTCCACACAATTTTTCTAGATGTTTTGAATCTTTTGTATAATATTTAATAAACTTCCTATAGTAATTGGTTAGTCCTAGGAAACCCTTAAATTTCTTAACACACTTGGGTCTTTCGAATTCCTTTACTGCTTTGATTTTTTTCTTCCGTTTTGAATCCATTTTTGCTTAATAAATGTTAATCTTGCTTGTTCTATTTTCTTAAAAACTTTTTCAATATTTTCGTAGTGCTCCTATAATTCTTTAAAAATATTAGAATATCATCCAAACACACAATATTTTTCCATCTTTTTTATGTTTTCCTCAATCTTTTCAATTAAATAAACTGCATGTCTCCTTGGATTAATCGAAATATGTTTTCCTGATGTTAAAATTTCGTGTGTTATCAAATTTGTTTTATCCACATCCTATTTATCCTTTATAAAAATGGAATCCTATTTTCTGCATTTTCCTAACAATACTGTTTTTACACTGTTTAGATTCACTCGGTTCTTTCGAGTCCATTATTCCTGCAATGTTTCCATCTTTATTTGATAATCTACTCTTCATGTTTAACATTATATCGAATTTTCTCAAGAAATCTATTTCTCCAATCAGTTTCGGTGAAATCTCTTTGGTCACAATAAATTCAATCATTCTCGTCTTTCTTGTCCCTACTATTTGAACGGCAACATTTACCTTTCCTACTATTGACACTGGTGACTCGTTTGCAGATCTCAATTTCACAAAGCATTTTTCATTATCATTATTTACATTATTAATATTACAAACTTACTCTAGAATTTCTCCAACATCATCAAATCTCAATTCATCATTACAACACTCGCCATAAAATTCCGTATCAGACAGGTATTTACAATTATCATTATTAGTTAAATGTTCATATTTTTTATCATTCAATACATGCAAGCATTCATCACACAAACAATCATCATACAATTCTCTATTCAATATATTACTCATACTTACTGCAGTTTTCCAATCACCTCCTCTCGCGGTGGAGCATATGTATTTGGATAATGGTTTCCATGTTCCTCTTCGTCATCTTCCATTGCTGCCACTGGTCTCTGATATTGTCGGCTCGGTTATTTCAGTCATTACCTTGAAACTTTGCTCGTGCGTTTTCTTGATAATTTTCTCTCAAATCTCTCCATTTTTTCAGCTTCGCAAAATGATGTATATTTTTCGATCACGCCATGGGCAAATATACTTTGGCCAATGTAAACAAGGTACTGTAGAGGCATTGCATTTTTAGCGTCCGTAAGCCAGAAGAATTTGATGCCGTAAATAGATAAAATATTCATCAGTGAAGGCATATTCACCAAGACGCACACACGCCTTTACATACCTGGTTTTGATGGGATGTATTGGTGAAAACGGACATGTCAATTAAATTCAATCAACATTTTGTCTATACAAAGATGAGGTCCGGGTCGGTAGAACTCGTACAACTTGCGGTTGGTAATGTCAACAATTTCGCGGATTGGACTCAACACATCATCCTTGAATTGTTAAGCTTCTTTTAACTGGGCGAATCGTTTATAACTTATGGTAGCAGGAAACACTGGTTGCCCATCTCTCTGACTCCATAATTCACGAAACGCACGATGATATGCCTTGTAAACTCCTAAACAAATAATTCAATATAATAAATATGTATTAAAACTACATAAATTCAAACATCAATGTATACATACAAATTTGGAAATTTACCTGAGAGAACGTGAAGGCCAATAAAGGTTAAAATCTCATGTTTGTCAGTTATGTGCCATTGAGTACTAAGGCGATGTCCAATCCGCCTGCCTTGTTGGTTTGTAAAACGAACTGTGATGTCAATTATATGCTTGAATAAGACCAGAAATCCTTCTAATCGAGTTTGTGGATGCAATCCAGTTCGAAATCCCTGCTGAGAGAGGAAAACATTGTGAGCAGCTTGTCTGCCTTGATTTGATCGAGTTGTCCAGATTAATCCAAATGGTGCAAGAAGATCGCTATTATCATTCTCCTCTACTGAATCATCATCATAACTGGATTCAACGTTTAAGTTCTCTTTATCAAGCGCATGATCTTGTTTTTTAACATCATCAGCTGTTATGTAATCATCTTCTTCTAATTCATTTTCAAACTCATCTTCTTCTTCGACAGGAACCTTATAAATTAAAGCATTTGCCACTGTACGAGCGTTGCGTTGGGGAAGTTGACATTAGACATTGTATGGCCAATAATCAAATTATGAATAGCCACTAAATAGCTGTCGTTATAGAGATGTCTGTGAAAGCCGTGTGTAAGAGTAGTGCATGTGTGTGAATATACACGCGTGTTTCTATTAATTATTGTTTACAGTAAAAATGACTCATCCCATTGCTTCCACCCTACATCACCTTGCACAATATCGCCGTTTAAATCTCTTCTTACAAAGTGCAAAGAACTGAGGATGGTGTCGACCATTCCTGGCAACTTTTAATATGTACTTTGACTAGCCAACCTTTACAAAGAACACTATTCTTTTCATCTTATATACCGTTCCTTATAAAGACAGTCATCCATTCCTCAGACACAGTAAAAAGTGACTCATTACACTGCCTCCTATGTTAACTAAATTTTCTATTGCCATTATCATCATCAGATCCTCTTATGATGTTCATTGATAAATGAAACAATGTTGTTTTATCTAAAGTGATTCTCTGATGAGTGCTGTCATTGGACAATCCGCTTGGAATACAGAGTAGTATATATATATATATATATATATATATATATATATATATATGTGTGTGTGTGTGTGTGTGTGAATGTCCCAATCATATACTCTACCATGGTAATGTGATTAGTCACATTTATATAGTAAAATAGTGCATTTTGTAGTGGGGTAATTTCCACCCCACAGGGTACACCACCTAGATAAATTCAGAGGGTACACGAACCGTTAAATCATTTAATCCAAAATTAACGATGAATATTTTTATGAATGTAAAATTGTTGTCATGGGAGCAAAATCTTTTCAACAAGCATGACTCTGTTGAATTTATTGAAGCTATTTTGCAGAAATATAAAAAATCAAAATTTCAACCTTTGGAAATTCAATAATGTATCCGTAAAACATTTTAAACTAAAGAACTAAATGTTAATAAAATTTATATCATAAAATTGTTTTTAATCTGTTTTTGTAATCTTTATATTTGTCTTGGTCATGTCTTTTTAATAATTAATTGGTTTCTCTGACTTGTAATTGAGGATCTTAAACATACATAAAATGGCAATATTTTTACAAATAATATATTTTAACAAAATAATAATATATTGTTGATTTCATTTGTCATCGACAAAGTTTTGTATGTTTATTAACCAGAGCTGCGAACCAATCAAAAATCAGGTTCAAAACATTCACTTTTTGTGTCTGCAATATCATCTGTATGCAAAGATTTAAATCGTAGGTGTAGCTACAATACGATACCTATTCAGTAAAAGTTTCTCTATTTTTATTTGCAGTAAACAAGTTCGAGCCATAGAGCATAGAAATCGTCAAATGTTAGTTGTTCATCTTGCAACTTTATTGTTGCTACTTTAAGAGGTTTAAAAATACACGCAACTTCATTTATAAACTTCCAGATAAAGTGTTAAGAAAACTGTACATATTGTTAAAATCGAAGATAAACCTTTTAATTCCAATTGCTTGGCCAGAATACAAATAGCCTTGAAAATTGTTTAAATGCATCAGTAATACAGCACGAAAACCCAGCACCAAGATAACATAAAATACAATATACAACACCAACTAAACACTTTAAAATCTGAGAGAATATAAATAAATATAAAATCAAAAAACATTAAAGGAAAATAAAATAAATACAAAATGCATCAAGAACCGCACGAAATTTACATAAAAATAACATAATAACAAGAAAATTTGACCGAAAAATGACAATTTATATAAAAGTAAAAATTAATGAGTTAAATGAATAAAAATAAAATATTTTTGGCTGAATAAATTTTAAAAAAAATGTTAAAAATAAATTGCCAATTTAAATTAAGAAATTAATAAAAATTAAATTTAGATAACATCAGTAATTTCAAGGTGTTGTGCCAGCACACCAATAGCCTTGAGAATTGTTTAAATGTATCAGTAATACAACACGAAAACCTAGCACCAAGATAACTTAAAATATAATATACAACACCAATTAAACATTTTAAAATCTGAGAGAATATAAATAAATATAAAATCAAAAACATAAAAAGTAAAATAAAATAAATACAAAATGCATCAAGAACCGCACGAAATTTACATAAAAAGTAACATAATAACAAGAAAATTCGACCGTAAAATGACCATTTATATAAAATTAAAAATTAATGAATTAAATGAATAAAAATAAAATATTTTTGGATGAATAAATTTAATTAAAAATGTTAAAAATAAATTACCAATTTAAATTAAGAAATAAATAAAAATTTAATTTAGATAACATAAATAATTTCAAAGTCGAATTTTGTTTAATCGCAATAAAACTAACACGCAAGGTTAAGGCCAAATTATAGGTATATATACTGATATGATTTGACAAATATCTAATCTTAATTTTCAGCATTGATTTTAAATCGTATTTTGACACTAGTTGTCAACAGTGTTACTTTGAATTAGTATATTTATGAATTTTTATGGATGTATTCGATTTATTTAGGAAGTTTAATTCAATGGCTTTTTAATTTGGATGGATGTATTTATGAATTTTAATGGATGTGTCCGGTAATTTAATTTTGGTTTTAATAAATTATTATAATGCTTAAATTTAGTAGTAACAATTAAGAAAGGTAATATATATAATAGTAACAATGATAATGCTAGTAATAATAATAGGGAACATTGTAGTTATGATAAGAATAAGAGTAAGAGATTTAGTGTGTGAATACTTAACATAACCAAGGGTGTACTGACCAAAGAATAATCTTCGACATGGACAACGATAAGAAGGACTATGGGAATGGACATAACAATGAATGATATGAGAGTATAGGTTAACATTTGAAAGAGATAGGAGAATAATGGGACCTAAGAATCAAAAGCGAGCACAGGTCTTCTATCGACAGCTCGTTGGACCCAGAGATCGTTCGGTCAATCATAGCATTAGCAATAACGCTCACTTTTTGCGGACGATCCACCCACTCAAACACAGTTCCAACGTTGCTCAGCAACGGGTCCGAGTGGTAAGCAAAGGAAATATTTGTATGGGGTTGTCTGGGTAACAACCATATAGTTTCAAAATATCAAAACCCAGAAACCCACCAAAGGTCAAATTTTGTTTAATCGCAATAAAAATAAACGCAAGGTTAAAGTCAAATTATCGGTATATATACTGATGTGTTTTCACAAATTATCAACTACTACTTTGCAGTATTATTTTCAACTTAATTGAAATATTGATTTTCAGTCTCACTTTGAGACTTGTTTTGAGCAAGTTTACTATGGTTAGTGTGCGTTGCAACTAAATTTAAACGCTTTGATAATTATGAATTTATTGATCGATAACCTAATGCTATTAGAAATGTTATGAACCATGAATTGACAATGTTTATTTATTATGATAATGCAGATTGAAAATGTTATTTATGAACAATAAATTATGATACTGTAATGCCCATTTATGAACTTCCAATAATTATATGAATAAACGGTTTTATGCATTCGAGACTTTTACACGATTGGTACGGTAATATTTATTTATTTCTTTTTCGGCCCACAGCCAAAACATAAAGCAAGGAAGTAAAATTACACATAACTATCGAACTGTGTAAGTGTGATGTATGTCCGCAAATAGTTCGTTCTCGTGAAGGTTCCGGCGTGAGAACGCAGGAGCCTAAACGTCAATATTAACCGCTTATAGGGGAAATTGGAAGGTAAGGGGATAGTCTTTTGGCTGCTCCTTCGCCATCCGTTTCCTGAAAAATTGACCTAAAATTTTGAACAACAATCGGCTAAAAATAACTAACACTGAGTAGTCCAGTGAGCACTCATCAAATATAACATGAACATACATAGATCTTAAGGACAAAGAGAGGGAAAGTGTAGCGGGGAAAATTGCGAAGTCGTTGCAACAGTTAAAATGAATAGCCATCGGAAAAAAATTAATCCGAACGACCAAAATAATGAAAAGAAAATTTTAAATAATATCTAAGAATTAAATAAATTAATTTGAGTTGAGACCGAAAATATGGGCGGAACGCTGCGCTAATTTTCGGAAATAATTAAAGCATGTGTCATAAACTGGAAAATAAGGGCAGAAAGCTGCTCAAATTTTTCGAATCAATGAAAATACTTTATCGAAAACTGTAAAATGAGGATGGATTACGGCTAAAATTTTATATAGGTAAAATATTTTCATAAAGCTGAGGAATAAGGACGAATCCCTACAAAAAAAACTTTGATAATAATAATGATAATAGTAAGGATAATGGTAACTATAATAATAATAATAATAATTATAATAATAATAATAATAATAATAATAATAATAATGATTATAATAATAATTATAATAATTATAATAATAATGGTAATAATAATAATAATAATAATAATAATAATAATAATAATAATAATAATAATAATAATAATAATAATAATAATAATAATAAATATAATGGTAATGGTAGTAATAGGAATAATAATAAATGTAATGGCGGCAGCAATAAATAAAGGTAATACATATAATAGTAACAGTGGAAACGCTAGTATCAATAATAGAGAACATTGTAGTTATAATAGGGATAATGGTAAGAGAGATACTGTGTGAATATTTAACATAACAAAGGGTGTACAGGCCATAGAATAATCATCAACACGGACATCGATAAGAAGGACTATGGGAATGGATATAACAATGAATGATGTGAGAATATAGGTTAACCTTTGAAGGAGATAGGAGAATAATGGGACCTAAAAATCGAAATCGAGCACAGGTCTTCTATCGGCAGCTCGTTGGACCCATGGATCGTTCGGTCAATTACAGAATTAGCGATAACGCTCACTTTTTGCGGACGATCCACCCACTCGAACACAGTTCCAACGTTGCTTAGCAACCGGTGCCGAGTGGTAAGTGAAATATATTTGTTTGGGGTTGTCTGGGTAACAACCATATAGTTTCAAAATATCAACACCCAGAAACCCAACACAATAGTCGTTCTACCATATCATATATTGAATTCCGTCTCGTCAGACAATCAATTTTAGGCATTTTGTATTTCAATTTTTTATCTAAACTAAAATAATTGTGGTTCTTGATATTTTATTTCGATAAATTTTTATCAATAATTAAAGACAACAGTAACACCAAAAATGTATTAAAAATAAATCCTATAAGTTGATTTCATCAGTTGAACTTTATATTAATTTGATGGTCAGTTGATCAAGGAGCATTCGATATCAAGGTTTTGCATTTCTTCAAGTATCATAGTATTGTTAATAGAATCTAGTGAGAAATGTTTTACAATTTAAAATAAAATTGTAAATAAAGTTGAATCATTTACTTTTTTATCCAAACAAATTTTGATTCGTGTGGAATAAAAGGTTTGTAGTATTTGGCAATAGAAAATTCGGGGTTTGAATCGATGTTTAAAAATGATTTCTTGCAATGTTAAGTTCAGTGATAGTTGGAGTGGTATCGAAATGGACTAGTTCTGTAGGAGGGGATATTGCGGTTCCGAAAAGAAGTTGTGCTGGGCTTTCATATTTGTTGTTTGATGGGGTATTTCTCCAAACGATTAAGGCATACGGAAGGACTTTCGTCCAGCCTGAGTTCTCAATCAGGATTCTTAACGATGACTTTAGAGTTCGAGGGAAGCGTTCAATCATACCGTTGGATTGTGGGTGATAGGCTGTGGTATGAATATGTTTGATACCCAGTTTTTTGTAAATGCGTTAAAAAGACAAGATTCGAATTGACTACCACAGTCTGTGATGAAGGTTTTGGTACGCTGTATTGGGAAATCCATTCTTTAAAATGTAACTAGACTTTTTCTTTCTCCTTTTCTTTTCTGATTGATATTTTCTTTCACTCAAATATATCCAACAAATATATTTTTTTAGATCTGATTAAATTATTTCTGATTTTTATAAATTTTTTAATTTTTATTCTAATCTATTGAATTTATAATATTGATAAATCGAATTTGAAAATTTGTTTAAATAAATATATTTGTTGAATATATTTGAGTGAAAGAAAATATCAATAAGAGAAGAAGAGGAGAAAGCGAAAGTCTTGTTAAATTTTGGTTATGAGTGATCAGCGCTGTTTATCGGCCGAAATTTTTCATTTTATGTCACTTATAAAGAAATCAGAGGTGAAAAACAAAAATATGTCCTTATAATTTCATATTTTTATGATTAAACATTGTGGAAAATGGCTAACCTTGTAATTTTTTCAATTCTGTTTAAAACAATTAATAATAAACATAAATTAAAATATAGTATTATATCACCACAGCCTCAAACGAGTGTGTTTTCCGATCAATCATTGTCAGGATGAAACAGAATTAGTTGTCTGAAAAGAGTGATCAGTGGTTTAGTGTATTTATTCCCTTTGTGTGGTTGGCGTCCTTCACATTCTGACACTCACTGGTTTATATCTTTAAATGATGAGAACCAGGTGACTTTTAGACATAGAAGGTGGTACGTGAAGATCTGGATGGTGTAGATTATGAATATCAAGGAATGCTTCTTTTCGAAGTGAAGAGTGTAGGATGGGCCTGAGAATGTTTTATACATTGTATCGTAATGTATACCTTCTATTTGCTTAAGAGTCTTTGAAGTGGGCAGATCTTCTGAGGTTGGTGGTGTTGAACGGAGGATATCTTGAGTAAGGATCGGAGTAGATGTAATATATGCTGAGATGTTTCTGGAAAGATAGTTTGAAGGGCCTTTCATGATTAGGCAGTGGATGAGAGATGTATGGTAGGTAGAAATTGGGAATTTTCTGCATTCTAAAATGTGGCTGAAGTGTTTGGCGGCGAGAAAAATGGTTAGTAATTCACTGTCGAAAGCGCAGTACTTCTATTCAGTACTTCTGCCATAATTTTAAAATGTTATTTATATAATTATTATGATTTTTTATCTATATTATAATTTTTAAAAATAACAATACACAAAACAATGCACAAACATGATTTAACACACTTAAACTATTTTAAAACATTCAAAACATTCTTAGTCATAGCACTTTGCACATTTTTGGCTAGTTTGGAAAAGAAAATTGCTTCCTTTCAATTGTAGAAACCCTTTGTTTATAAAAGTATGTGAATGATATTTTTCTTGTATTTAAAAATCAGAAACATGTAGAGCCGTTTTTACATTTTATGAACAGTTTACATATGAACATTGTATTCACACGTGAAACGGACAGAAAGTCATCGATTTCGTTTTTGGATTTGTTAATTCAACTCAAAGATAAACATTATGAGACAGAGATTTATAGAAAACCAACAGATACTAGTCTTTATACTTCTCTAGAAAGCTTTTGTGAATTTAAGTAAAAGAGAAATAGGGGGAAGGGATTGATTTATCGTTCATGGTCTTTATCTTCTACTTTTGGTAATTCAGTAAAAAGTGTTGATAAATTGGTTGAGTTGTTGATAAAGAATGAGTATTCTAAATCATTTTTATTGTTGATGATAAAAGACACTGTTGACAAATTGATTAAAAATCCTAAGGATCCATGTTTTGGAAAGTCTGAGTGTAATTTGACAAATGAGTATGAATTGAGTGTTGATTTAAATAATAGTAAAAATGGATATAAAAAGATTGAGCCTAAATTTGTGTTAGTATTGCCGTACTCTGAAGGTTTTACAAATTATAAGAGGAAGTTAAGTAAACAGATGAAAAATTTAGAGTATAAGATCGTCTCTAATTCGTGTAAGGTACGCAATATGTTTATTAATAAATCAAAAACTCTAGGTGGATTGTGTTCTGATCTTGTTTATCAATTTACGTGTAATGGGTGTAATGCCACATACATTGGAGAGACTTCCCATCATCTCTGTACTCGAGTTCTAGAGCATTGTCGATTGAAAGGTTAACCAATATTAGTGAGCACAAAAGAGGCTGTAAAAGTGAAATAGGAATGTCTGGTTTTAGAATATTGTTGAAAAGTTTTAATAATTATTGGGAACTCGTGATATATGAAGCATTGCTGATAAGGTCATTGGATCCAAAGATTAATGTGCAAAGTGCTATGACTATGAATGTTTTTAAATAGTTTAAGTATGTTAAATCATGTTTATGCCTTGTTTTGTGTATTGTTATTTTTAAAAATTATAATATTTATATAAATAACATTTTAAAATTAGTTAAAAGTATTTAAATATTTTTTGTAGTGTTTATTTATTAGAAAATTAAATTAATATTAATAAAAAATAATAATTTGTTTAAATTATAAATTAATTCATAATATTTTTAGTTGGTTTTTTGGACCTGAAGATGATAGTTATGCTGTCAAAATATATCATACGAAGAGTTTTTTATTGGTGTTATCTTTTAATTAAATCGTTGACAAATTTATTTTATTATTTATATATGATCATAAAGTGAATCTTTCGTTTTCTTTCGAATTTGTTTTACCTGGTGAAAATTAAACTAGAATAATTGTTTAAATAAATTTTTTAATAATATTAAATAATAAATTAGTAAAACTAAATATTGAGTGAACTGAAAAGTATATAAAAATCTGCATTTCTTCGGAGTTTAATTATATTTTGGCTTGTTAGAAATCGCATTTTTTGGGGGGATAAATATTACGGTTATTGCAAATTCATTAATTTTGTTAGTTAAAGTATCCCACTTACATTCTTTTATTTAATATACTTTGTTCGTTTGTTAAAAATCTTAGAATGGCATTAAAAGGATTGATACGATTGCGTAATCTTAAGTGTTGAATTTTAGCACAGCTTTCGTTTCTTAGAAACATCTTATGACGGTTTAAATAACCAATCTCTTGTCTCATAGAAAAGACAGCGAATAGATTTGGGGAATAATTAATTTTATTTGTGTTGATCAAAAAATTTTTTAAAAAAATATTTTTTGAAAATATAAAAAGCAGAGATTAAAACAAATTTTATAACTTCTAATTAATAATACGAAATTATTTTTTCATTTACTTGTTATAGTTTTTTAAAGATTATTTTTTGGAATGTTTATTTTTATTATATCAATTTTATTTTTAATGTTTACAATGAAAATCAAAACAAATAAATGTTATTGTTTTACACAGTCAATCTCTGTTTATATTTTCTTTCTTCCAAACACATTTTAGTGCCATATTCGATCATCTAACACAGGGGTCGGCAACCTATGACAATCGTACCACTATTTGGAACATGGTGGAGTTGTCAATGGCACTTTATACACCACCAATAAGTGGTCTGGGTAATAGGACTCTTGTACCGCTAAAGGCGGTTTCACATATATTTTCTAATATTATTAGATAAAAATATATTTGTATTGATATTGAAATGGTATGTTTTGCATTATTAAACACCAATTTCCCATACAACGTCAAATAATATCACAAGCATCTCTTGTGTTGACAAGTGGCTTTAAAAATATTAAATATATTAAAAAGATAATTTTGCAATCAAATTATTTTCATAAACTACTGTATTATTTATTGTGACAAACATATACCATTGCTTATTTGCAAAAAAATAAGGTAGTACCCTAAATTAATTTGCAGTGTGGCTTGGCACACTACAGCTAAAAGGTTGCCGACCCCTGATCTAACATAAAAAACATTACTGATTCAAAGTCAAATAAATCTTAATATCATTGAAAAATGAAAAGAAATCAGGTGAAAACCAAAAGAAGTTCTTATAATTTTTTAAAAATTTATTATTGAATTATTTATTTAAAACATTATGTAAGTCAATTTATTTTATGTATATTTATTATAAATCATACTATACAACAATAAAAAAAATCCTTTTTTCTAAGGCTATTAAATATTATTATTTAATAAAAATATTTTCAGAAAATAACAAATTATTCATACAGATCCCTCAATTTGGAGGTCATGCGAGTTCTTCTTATGGCGTTTCCATATAAATCATTTTTGATGTTAGATTTACGATCGCCGACTTTCTTGAAACTTTTAAAACTTTTCAATTTGTCCAAAATTGTCTAAATTTTAGTTATATAATTTTCATAAAATATTAGAAAAATCTTACTTTTTCATCATTCAGACTTTTGTGGATTAAAGAAATTTTCTTCGGAGAAAATTGGCATTCTACAAAATCGCACTGCAAAAATCCTTCCATTAAGGCAGCTGATTTTAAATATTCTTCTTTATCTGGAATGTCTGGTGGGAAAATACAAGTGCTAAATATGGTTGCCATTCCGTTGATACTCATTTGTGTCTTTGAACTTGTTAAAATATGTTTAATCATGTTGATTAGACTGTGAAATATGTCTCTGTTTTTAGTTGGTAAACTTAGGTTGGTCAGTCGCATTGCAATTTTTAGCTTTTTCTCCCAATCGTTCTCTTTGTATTGAAATCCAACTCTTAAATATTGAAGGAGCACATTTTTAAAAATGTTTGAAAATATTTCACTTTCTCGGAGATAATGTTTGAGAGCCGATGCCAATGTTTTCATGCAGATATCCTCTTTTTTTAATAAGGTTTTCAATGGATAAACGAGTAAATTCTTTTTGACGACATTTGTAGCTCCGTCAGTTGGAGAGGTTCTAAAAATTCCTTCTGGTAAATCATCTAGAAAAATAAATAATATATTGATAAAATTTAAAAAATATATGTATTCACTTTTATCGACACTCAAAAAGTATTTGATTAAATCTTCTGCGATTGACATGAATTTTGATCTATCAAGAATTTTCAATTTGTCATCTAAAACAAATAAAATTTAAAATATATTGTTGATTGATAAAAAAATTTATTTTGTTTTAATTTTATTTATTGATTCGAACTGTGGCAAATCAACAAATAAAATTTAAAATATATTGTTGATTGATAAAAAAATTTATTTTGTTTTAATTTTATTTATTGATTCAAACTGTGGCAAATCAACAAATAAAATTGAAATAAATTTCATTCGATTATAATTTATTAATTAAAAATAATTCTTACCTTTTTGTTGTTTTGTCTTTGATAATTCTAGAAAAAATGCAAAATGTTAAAAATTATTAAAACAGTAATTAAAAAGCTTACTTTGTAATTTTGGACAGTCCCATAATTCTTTGAATATTTTTTCAACATATTTTGGTAAACGTGAATCGTTTTTAATTGAAGATTCTATATTGCCGAGGATTTCCATTTAAAATTATATAAGTTAATTTGAGCTCTTTTGTTTATATATAAAATATTTTGGTTTTATTGAGTAATTTGTAAAAACATTATAATTTCTTTAATAATGTTTCCTTAAAATATAAATTTAAAAAATAAAATATATCACCTTTTTACGGAATGAAAATATTTGAAAAAATAATAACCTGAAGGCGCCAAAACTCTTAGAGTTTATTTTTTTATATTGGATTTTTTTTATTTGATGTTATTATTTATAAATACATTTTGATTTAGTTGGTGTCATTTAAGGAAATTACATTTTCAGTCAAAATTTATGAGTATTTTTGAAAAATTAGTCAAAAAATACTATTTATTTTTAGAAAAAGGTTTTTTTAAAAAGGGGGTTGTCAATTATCTTAAATTGAGTCAAGAATGCATAATAGCGTGTCTGCAATTTGACGTATTCTTTTCATTGCAAATCCTCAAAACTGTCTCAGAAACCGTGAATGAGAACTAGCCCATCTCACAAGAAATTGTATGATTTGCACAAACGTCCCTAGAAATAGTACTCAACGCTGTCTTAGCCCATCTCAAAGAAATGAATGTCATTGTCAATTCGGAAAAGTGCATAGAAAATAGAATATCATTCTTGAGAAGAACAATCAGTGCAGAAGCAATCACTCAAGATACAACTCTAGTATTAAGAATAAACTTGATTTAATCTCCAATCAACTAAAAGGATTTAGGATCCTTTTTAGGATTGGTAAACATTTTTTATTGTTAAATTTCAAACTTTTCAGCAAAATTAAAATTTAATTATTATTTATTTTATTTTTCCAAATTTTTACCAAATTATTATAATTTTTTGTAAAATTGTACAATCCCAACATTTCTTCCCTATGATTGAGATTCGTCCTCGAATCTGCCAATTAATTTCGTAATTATAATGACAATAAATGGTGTCAAATATTGTAAATACTGGTTATGTGAACAATAATACACGATGATAATACTTTCAATAAAATTAATAATTATAATTATAATAATAATAATAATAATAATAATAATAATAATAATAATAATAATAATAATAATAATAATAATAATAATAATAATAATAATAATAATAATAATAATAATAATAATAATAATAATAATAATAATAATAATAATAATAATAATAATAATAATAATAAATATTAAAAGATAACGCCAATAAAAAACTTTTCGTAGGATATATTTCGATAGCATAACTATCATCTTTAGGTACTCAAAACGTATTAATATAGATTCTTTAAAATTTGATCTTGGGAATAATAATCCATCACTCCAAGACAGTTTCAATTGGATTAATAAAGCTGATATTATTCAAAAGCACTCTGAGAAAAAACCTAGTTTCTTTCAACCTAGAACAGCGATTCGGTATTTTGAAAAAACTCATAATATTACAATATCCTTTGAAGTGTTGGATGATAAGCCAATTCTTCGACTGACAACAGCTTTGAAAGGAGCAATAATATTGACTGAGTTCGATCGTCGTTTTGTTTCGAAAGTTCTTCCTCTTACTCTTTTTTAAAAAACAGTAACATTAGTAATTCATCAACATTTTATCTATCCCCTAATATTAATAGAGCAATATTTAAAGGAGAATTGCGAGAATATCATTGGAAATTTATTCATCGTGCCCGAACAAACACATTGGCTAATTTTGCAAAACCCTATATAAAAGGTGAGAAAAGATTGTGTAGACGTTGTTATAACCAAGATGAAACGTTGCCAAATGTTTTTACAAAATTGCAAGGTTCATCTAACTCTTGCACTTAATCGTCTCAACGATTGCCTTCAACAAATAGTACATCATTTGAAAAATCCTTCGCTGATTGTTGTTGTGGACCACATTTGCTTCTTGGTATCAAACTCTAAAGAACGAGTCGATTTGATCATAACTAATAATGAAAAAAAGACAATTCTTATGGTTGATATTAAATGTCCTTTTGATTCACGTTTGAAACTGTGAATAAGGAAAATTTGGTAAAATGTTATTATTTAAAAAAACAAATACAGGCTGCCAAACCTAGCTTTACTGTTGAAATCTTTACTTGTAAAATCGGTTCTATGGGATCTGTTCCACCAGTATCTTACGAGAATGTCGCTGGTCTGGTAAAAGCATGTGCAATGAGTAATATCGCCGATTCTTCAAGAAAATGGCATTATCGTGTGACGGGCGTTCTAAAAAGCCTATAAATTGATTTTTAGTTTAATTAAAAATTATTTTTAGAATATTCAATTAAAGTTTTAGTATGAATAATTTCAAATTCAAAATAAAACAATAGAAAAGTTTCAATTTGTTTTAAAAATATTATATTTTTAAAAAAATGAAAAACAAAACTCTTTTAAATGATGCTCTTTTGAGCCAATTAGATCCGCTAGAGAAACATTTCGATTTTCAGCAATCGAGTAATAAAACATTGATGGATCTTCTCAAATCCCAAATTGTCTCACCTGAAGCAATTATGGACTTTATTTCAAAAATCTCATTACCATCTGAAGACATTCCCAATCTAAGAAGTCAGAAGAATAAGATATTAGATGACTATCAACAATTGCAGGAGAAAAATTTAGATTCCCTGCATTGTGATTCAAAGTCAATCTGCTCTTTATATCAAATTTTCGAATATGACTTATAGCGCAAAGCCGAATCAGATAACCGATGAAAATCAGTAAAGCCAGAGAAATTTCGAGGAGTGGAACTTTATTGAGACAAATATTTTCTCAAAATTAAATGATAGTAAATCGAAAATTTTATCTCTATTGTTCAACCTCCTCGATTGGCTGATTCCAAGCAGAATCATCTCAATTCATATGAATCAAGAATTTGTTGTATTAATAAAATTTTAAATAGTACTAGTGAGTGATTTTGTTAAGTCTACCAAGACTTAGTTGTAGGCGTGTTAGGCGATGATGGGCGCAGATGAGTGTGGATATGTGAAGATCAATGCGGATCAGTGTGCATCAGAATGTATCTGTGTGAGTCAGTGTTGTCGGTGATCGTTAATTGGTGTGTGTGATATGTATTTTCGGGAATATTCTAAAATGTGTATGTGTGTGGACGGTTTCAGAAAGTTAAGTTCTAGAAGCTAGATGTGTGGCAGAAGGTAGTGTAAGGAAGGATCCATAAGGTAGATGTAAGGAAGGTTCCATAAGGTTGGTGTGTGTGGAAGTTGGTAAATGTGTGGAAGGTTTTAGAACACACGGTAATCAAGATGTGTTAGTCCACAACTGCGTGGCATAATAGGTGTGAATAAAATATGGTAATCGGTGTGTATGGGATAAGAAGTGTGTCTCCGGGTAGTGACTGACCAGTGGTAGCGTGACATTGGACAACGGTAGTAACAGCGTGGATAGAGATCAGATGTTGCAAAATATTATGTAAATCTAAGGAGGGGTTGTATCTGATTGGCTCACATCCTACTACATTACATGATTCCTCTGAATCTCGAGACATTCATCGTATAGGAATCTGGTTTTGGTTATTTTATTCATTTTTTTCTAAAATTATTTATAATTAAAACTTATTTGAATTATTTTAGAAATATCACCGAATGAGGTAAAGCACTGCCTCAATCAATAAAACTATTTTAATTTGGTAAAACATTAAGATTTAAAAATTTTTTTAAAGAAATGCTACATGAAGCAAATATTTAATAAAGATAAAAAACACATGATTCCACAAATAATTCTCATCGAGGAAGATTCACGCGAAATTGTTAAATTCCAACGCGAATTCCAGGAATAACTTTGGTAATTCTTATAAATGTAAAATCAATAAATATAAGATAAAAATTAAATTTTCTTCTTGCCATGAGTTGTGGTGTAGAAACAAGAAATTATTTTCTAAAAATAGCTGGGAATTTCTTGTTTTAATCGATATTTTTTCCAATCATTTTCTTTGATATCCATTGCTCTTATCAACCCGATATTCGTTTAAATTAAATAAAACCGTTTTTTGCCCAACATTTCATTATTGAAACATTTAGTAATTTTATTCACACTCCATCATGCATGAAGCAATAAAAGTTTAGATTGTAGAAGTCTACATCTAGCAAGCGTTCAGATTGTTTCGAGTATTGTTTTTTTCAGATTTGGACTCGTAGGAGGGCGTAGTGTATTTTTATTTGCATCAATTACGTTCAACAGAAAATAAATCGAGCAAAAATTGGTTAAAAAATAATGTCGTGGTTGAAGATTCTAACCATCGGCAATAAATTTTATAACCCCTCTCCAATCGTTATCCTTGGGTGAACTTTGATATTTTATAAAAATATCATTAGAACTTAGTAGATATTTCTGCCACCTAGAATAATTTTGCTGTCAAAGGGTAACAAAAGGTAAACATTTTATTACACAACATATATATAATCACTAAAAAATAGAGAATGCCTTTGCCACAACAATAAACTGGTTGATGGACTTCAACATTTTCAAAACATTGACCCACCTCAATCAATTTGAAAGTGAAAAAGTATTCAAATATTCATTTTTTTTAATATTCACTATTGTTCTCATCACCCAGAATTAATATCTCACAATAATTTTAAAGTTTATGTCTTATGGTATTATCATTTAGTTAAAAACAAGTAAGTAAACTATTAAAACGTTCGCCAAGATGTGGCTAAATATCATAATGAGGCTCTGACACAATCTCAACGTGCAGAGTTGATTATTCGATACTGCCGCCGAATGGGGGAGACGTGGTCGCGGTTGGCTGCAGCTAAGACACTTGAGTAGGTGGATGTGTGCCACCTGGCCCACTTTTTGGTACCCCCCCCCTCTAACAAAAACAAAACAAACTAAAATATAATGTAAACACAAAAAATTACAAAATAATGAATAAGAACAAGAACATATATAGGTATACATTTATTAATTCAATGAACAGTTGGCTGAGCTGTTGGATGATCTGTTTGATAGGCTGTTGGATGTACTGTTGGATGTGCTGTTGGATAATCACGTGGAAAATTATTATCTTTATTCATTGTCAGTCTCAATCATATAATGACCATATGCCAGGCTTACATTCTTTTCTACCCAAACCCTTTTATCCTCTCTATTTGTTAGTGCAACTTTACTATTTTTAAAACTATAAAGTTGATGATTATTTGTACCAATACGAAATTGAGGTACAGAAAAGGTGAAGTTTTTCTCATAACACTCTTTATAAGATTTATGAGTTAGATCGGTATCCTTTAACGATATACCCTTAGCTTTTAGACAAGAATATTTACCTAACAAACTGTAACATTTGGGTCGAAGGAAAACCCATTCGTCATAACCTTCTCCCTTACTTTCGTCTTTAAATTTTCCAATGACTGAATCAAGTTTGTTAGAATAAAGCGGATGAGTAGAAGGATAATTAGATGTATCCAAAATATTATCCTTAACCATTTCAGACAAAAGAACATCTAGTTTACAATTTTTAATCTCCAAGAAGAAAGAGTCTGTATCTCCAGCAACTATATTAATATCACAATTAAATTGTTGTCGATATTTTTCCAAGTCCTTATACTGAAGCTCATACATTCGAAGTTTCGACAAGTCAAGCACTGATTGTCCTATATAACTTGGTCGATCTAAACATACTGAGTCAGGATTTAACAACGCAGCAATTAGATCATCAGCAATTTTGATACTTCTTTGAAAAGTTGGTTTAGAAGCATATGTAATCATCTTCTTTTCTGTATTACATAATCTTAAATTCATTCTTTTTTTCAGGTTTTCAACAGTTTTACCATACAAACTATTGTTTAACAACTTATAATAATTTTTATCTAGCGTGTTTGTACTTTTTGCTCTTAAATCTGTATTGGTATCAATGTAGTTTTTAAAAATAGGAGACTGTTTGAATCTTACAGCTCGATTCACGTGAGTAACCTTAACACCAAGAGACAAGTATAATTCTAGTAAACGCCAATGAATCACATAATTCTTTTTTGGGTAATGAGTCAATAACAATTTTTCAACCTTAGATCCCTCAGGTTTCGTTTTCTCAGCAGCAATAGGAAAGTCGTCTAACTTATCGTGAAGATCAGAAGGAATTTCAAGATTTACTTCAAGAGTATACCCATACGACAAAGATTCAAGATTTAAAGAAAAACAATCTGACAATATTGAATCAAAACCATCAAGTATCCAACTGAATTTGCCACAAGGTAAAGGTTGGCTTAAAGCCCAACCGTATAAATTATTAATATCTATATAAAGCAACTCAGTGGTTTCATCAGTTTTTACAAAGTGTTTATTAACAAAAGTAAGACCTCCACGAATACCACCCTCATAAAAATTATAAATTTCCATGTCTTGCAATAGTTCAATGGGTTTATCTAAAGTTATTAACGCAGAACTCCAAGACATTCCAGGAATACCAAAATAATTTAAAGGCTCTAAACTATTATGAGCTATAGATTTCGCCCGAAATTGTTGGAAAAAGTCAGCTAAAAGAAAGCAATCGAGTTTCAAGTATATCATCATATAGTCAAGTAAATTTACACCTTTAGTTTCAGTCCAAATTAATTGAGCTTTCTCATATTCAACTTCACTCACTCCTTCCCAGATTGGAGGCAGTTCATAAGTATTTTCAAGGACCTCTAAACTAGTGGCAAAGTTGTACGGAAAAATACCTTTTTCATTAACAATGGTATCAGTAAAAACAGATTTTGTTAATGGTAAACTAGTCAAAGTTTTCACAGCCCTACCTAATGAGTCATTAACAAACTGGTAAGAGTCGATAAAACGTATTCTAAGCTTACCAACATATACCATAAGGGATAAGAATTTTTCACTGCTAATTGGAATACATGATAAGTTCCAATTGGGAAATTGATTTATTCCATACTTAAGGATATGATGTAAGTCATACCCACGTAAATTATGAAAAACTACAGGTAATATTTCTTTGATGCTTCTATTAACATTACAACTTTTACATGCTGGACCAATATATTTTCCTGTAAAATGGTCATGGTCTCTAACCTTATCTACTATGTTCTTATTACACAAATAACAATATTCACAATTATCAAATGAATATTCTTCGTCAAAAGTAAGTGGTAACATTAGCTTTTTCCCATTTTCTTTATAATATGGTAGCACAATGTTTGTTCCTATATCTGAAACCTTCTTCAAAAATTCATAAACGCAGTTTTGACCAATGAAATGATGGTAACTTGTCATACCAGTGAAGTTGTTGATTAATAAGAGTCCAGCAGAAATTGGCAAATGTTTTTGAAAATAAATGTCATCTTTTAATAAAATAGATTCAAAATCTGCATAGATAACGAAAGAAGGTGTTATCGTTTTTGACCAGTTTTTGAACTCCAAATATTTATCTTTATCTTTTGGTAATGTATAGAGCGTAGTACCCAACTGATTTTTCTTACATAACTCTTGGTGTTTTTCAAAGGATTTTGGCTTACGAAATCCATTTAAACAATTTTCACACCATTTGCAACAAATTCGAACATTACAATCATTGTTTTTATGACAATTCATCAAGGATTGTAAATTAGTTACTGCTGTATAATGATATTTTTCACCCTCCTTTATCAATAATAAATAAATTGGATCCACTCCAGTTACTTTTGTTCTTTGAATTATATTTAAATATGGATGCTTCATTATAAGTTCTTCTCTATCCTCAAAATTTTCGTTATTATAAATCATTACATTAATTGCTAAACCAGGATTTTTCTTTTCAAAAGTTGAAATATCACACAGTTTCATTGGCATATCATTAGGATCGTATACCAAGTCATTCATATACGGTAAATATTTTCTTGGTCTATCTCTATGTTTCTTGATTTTATCAGATTTCAATACAGCCAAAACACTATATATGAAACATAAATTATCGGTATTTTTTTACCTATTAGAGCTTTAGGTGTTGGAATATAACTATGTCCAGATAACCTAGATATATTCGAAACTTTGGTTACCTTGAAATTTACTTCTAGTATTCGGTTTATTTTCCAACTACTTCCTAATTCTGTTCGTTCAACAATCTTCTCATTTATTTTCTTTATACCCTCATCAAGGAAAGTTGTAGTCACTGAAGCAGCGCGATTTGATATACTAACTACTTTGAGTTCCCCATCTTTTTCAAATTCTACTTGGACTCCAAATTGAACTTTTGAATGTTTCATTTCATTTAATGTAATTTTTAATTTTTTCAAAAGAGAAGATGGAAGAACTATTTCCTTAACATTATATCTTCCGATATTCACTTTTATAATTCGGTGTGAGCGTAGTAAATCATATTCAATTTCTGGTTCAACAATAATGTCACTTAACCCTAATCCAATTTGTAAATCATCTTTAATAAATATTTTTTCAAGTATTTCAGATTTTATGGTGCTTTTTCGTTTCAAACTGTGTTTAAACAATGATTTTTTATCCGTATAAAATTGAGTCAAGTGATTTTTATGGTCATTATAAAATTTAAGGTATGGGTCAGAAGTTTGGGTCTGGCATACAGGACATATATAATAATTATTCACTTGATAATATCGATTCATTTTATTGTGGCAGTTGTTATCATGGCTTGTAGATTGACAATACTTCGGATAAAGATTACCTGAGACATGAAAAAAATTAAATAATTCTGATAGTAATAACAAAAAACTCACATTTAACATTTACAGTAGAGATATTTTCAAGTTCGGCATAATTTGTTTCGTAAAATATTCTATCATCTATGTTTTCAATGTGAACATTTAAATCATCTAAATTAAAAATAATTAATAATTTAAATAAAAGTAAAAAATTACCATTTTTATATTCATTTCTTTCATTACTCGATCTTGAATCTTGAATATTAAAAGTATCTAACAGTTAATAATTTAAAAATCATTAAAAATTATCAAAAGATTACTTGTATCATATTTATCAATATGCAAAGTGTCTTGAAGGGTTGTCCTCTTTGACAATACTAAAAAAAAATTAATAGTTAGTTATATTATACATACACGTACTTTTGGCAACAATACTACTTTTCGATTCTCCGAATTGTCTGAGGTGATGCCCGTGTTGTTGTAAAAACATTGACCATCTACCAGATGTTATTGTGAGACATTCTGGACACACATAACCAGGGAAACCAGCATCATTTATCTTGAAATATGATGATGTAACAAGTTCACAGTAGTGAACATTTTCGTGACTGATAGCTACGCAAAATTTATATGTATAGCAATAATTCACTAAAAAACAAATAGTTAATTAAATATACATAAAAAGTAAACTTACTTATGATTATATTTTAATAATAATTTAATTAATAATTGATTGTTTATACCTCAAAATCATTCGTTTATACTAATTAAAATAGATTGTTTATACTAAAAAATTACATCCAAATTGAAATTTTTAATAAATTTTAAATTGAATAAATTATAAATATGATGTTTGAAAATGATATTTAATAACATAGGTTGCTATAGTTTCATGAAAATCATTAATATCAAGAAAATTACAAAATGAAAAAAAAAACTTATTGATTTATATCACATCGATTAATTTTTCAAAAAAAATATATATATTTATGCAATAAATTATTAGTTAATTCCTCACAGAGAAATAAAATATAACTAATAGGTTTGAAAACCAAATTTTTAAAATCAAATTTAATAACACAGGTTGCTATAGTTACATGTAAAAGATTAATATCAAGATAAATCAATGATATATGATGGTCACATCGGGAAATTAACTTTTTAATAAATTATTTTGAGTAAAGTACAAAATGAAAATACTTATTGATTTATTTCTCATCGATTAATTTTTCAAAAATACATACTTATGCAATAAGTTATTTGTTAATTCCCTACAAAGAAATTAATTGAATAACATGTAACTAAGATATTTGAAAAATGAATTTTTAAAATCAAATTTAATAACATAGGTTGCTATAGTTACGTGGAAAAGATTCATATCAAGTTAAATCAATAAAATATGATAGTCACATCATAAAAGTTATAATTATTTTTCTATTTTAATAAATTAGTTTGAGTAAGTTACAAAATGAAAAATATAATTATTGTCTATTAATTTTGTGTAAAGAATTAATAATTTATATTTAATTAAGTATTATATTAATAATTTGTGTCACCACTAAAAATTAATTGATAAAATAAATTGAAATTTTCTTTGAAAAATAATATTAATTAAAAATTGTGTTACAAAGAAGCTAAAAGTAAAATAAACAATTATCATTTTGAAGTTTAATTACTATATTATTATAAAAAGAATTAATAATTAAATCCTGTCAAATAAATATATTTGTTATTTCAATTTATAATGAAAATAATTTTGAATAATTACCTTATGTAAAAATAACCTTATTATTCACAGTATAAAATTCGAAAGTACAAGTACTAATGTAAATATATTACTTACGTAATTGCTTATGAAATTTTTTTTTTAAAATTTCTTCATTGACAATAAAATAAGATGAATTCAACTGATTGAATTAAATAAATCTCTTATGTACAACTACGAGAATTCAAATTTTCAATCATATACAATAATTATTTTAATTGTAAATTTTAGGTAATTTTATTAAGAATCTTAACAGAATTATTTAAGTTAAACACTGGTTCATTGTGTAGAATTATGTTTACATGAAAATGTCTGTTTAATTTTAATCTGATACATTTTTTTTCACGATGTCAATCAAATATTTTTTAATTTTGCCCTATAATTCATGTATTTCTTCACTTAATGGCTTCAATAAATAATAATAATAATTTACGACTTAAGTAAATCAGATTTATATTTGTTGACCCTATATCTATTACCTAATTTTTAATACTTAAAACTCGAAAAAGAAAAAAAAAATCTTAAATTTAGAAGTCATTGATTTAATTTCATTTTCAAAAGTTATTATTTAATTGTCAAGACTTAAAAATCTACTTTAAAATAAAGTTTCCAGTGTTAAACGTCTGTCAAATTTTAATAAATCTGTTCTAAAAATAAATTATACGAAGAGCTAATTTTAATTTTAAAAATAAATCATTATTTACAAATTATCAAAAAAAATTTCAGCTTAAAGCATTTAATTTATAGTTCACGAAATATTTCTCAATAAATTCTTAGAATAAGTTCCAAAATTTTCTATTAAAAACAATGTTTAAATCAAATTGTTCGTTGGATTATTATTATTTAACAAGTCAGTTAATTTGTGACTCCTCGTGGTTCGCTGTATTAAATAAAGGTACAAACAGGATGAAGTTTATTGATTTTCAACACAAAACTCAAACTATTTACAGTTTTTTCTCGTTAACTAATTATTTGATGGGTGTAAGTAACCCAGAGAGAAATTGCCTTTTCCGAACTCAAATATTTTTTTTATTTTAATATGTATGTTCTTTTCTTTTTATTATTACCAACTTTTAGATTGTTTGTTATTTGACTGGTAGTTGTTAACGTTTCTTTGGCACAATGACAATTAGCTTCTACATAGCTCAGTTTTTATATATTATCGAAAAAAAAAATATTTCAATTAGTTTACACCAATGATCCCAAAGTTCTGATGTAATCAATTCCAAAATAAAACAATTGTTTGGCATCGTACTCGACACTTTTTGAAAATTTAAATAAATTCATTTTAATATTTTCCTGGGCTTCCCATACAACTCGATTTTGTACATGACTCAGATTTCACATTTATCCAAATAAATTAATTTTAATTAGAGAGTTTTTTCAATTTTAACTTTCTCTAGGGTCCTTCGCTAAAATTTTATTATTATATCAGTGTTAGTTTCAAGATTTATTGTTCAATTTTATACGTTTTCCCTGGAAATAATTTTAAATTTTGATTAAGTTTCATTAATTTTACAATTCTATTATGTTTTTGTTTCGTTTTATTTTTCATTGATTTTACTAGTTTTACTGTTTATTTTATTGATTTCATTTTGAATTATGTCAAGCCTTAATACTTAATATACGTGGAGTTTTTGTTAGTTTATTCAAATTTTAAAATGTATTGCTTAAATTAATTCAAATTTCGCATTTTACAGACTTTTGTTTGCTTGAGTATATAAAATTTAATTTTAAATTTATTCAGTGTAAATTTATTTCTTAAAATTTTTCTTTCATTTTTATCTTTTCATAATTTAGTTTAAAAAAAAAAATTACATTTAAATTTCAAAGAAAATAAATGTATAGATATAAAATAAACGGATGAGTAGGTAGTTAGGGGCACTCTGGCACATAAAAAAAAATTAATTAAAATACACACAAGAAATTAATTATTTTGATTACATCATTATGTAATCAAGATAATCCGAAATTTAATCTGTAATTAAACCCCCCCCTCCCCCTATGTTTTTTTTATGTTTATTTTTTTTTATGTTTTTTTTTATGTAAACTAACAAAAACTCCACGTATATTAAGTATTAAGGCTTGACATAATTCAAAATGAAATCAATAAAATAAACAGTAAAACTAGTAAAATCAATGAAAAATAAAACGAAACAAAAACATAATAGAATTGTAAAATTAATGAAACTTAATCAAAATTTAAAATTATTTCCAGGGAAAACGTATAAAATTGAACAATAAATCTTGAAACTAACACTGATATAATAATAAAATTTTAGCGAAGGACCCTAGAGAAAGTTAAAATTGAAAAAACTCTCTAATTAAAATTAATTTATTTGGATAAATGTGAAATCTGAGTCATGTACAAAATCGAGTTGTATGGGAAGCCCAGGAAAATATTAAAATGAATTTATTTAAATTTTCAAAAAGTGTCGAGTACGATGCCAAACAATTGTTTTATTTTGGAATTGATTACATCAGAACTTTGGGATCATTGGTGTAAACTAATTGAAATATTTTTTTTTTCGATAATATATAAAAACTGAGCTATGTAGAAGCTAATTGTCATTGTGCCAAAGAAACGTTAACAACTACCAGTCAAATAACAAACAATCTAAAAGTTGGTAATAATAAAAAGAAAAGAACATACATATTAAAATAAAAAAAATATTTGAGTTCGGAAAAGGCAATTTCTCTCTGGGTTACTTACACCCATCAAATAATTAGTTAACGAGAAAAAACTGTAAATAGTTTGAGTTTTGTGTTGAAAATCAATAAACTTCATCCTGTTTGTACCTTTATTTAATACAGCGAACCACGAGGAGTCACAAATTAACTGACTTGTTAAATAATAATAATCCAACGAACAATTTGATTTAAACATTGTTTTTAATAGAAAATTTTGGAACTTATTCTAAGAATTTATTGAGAAATATTTCGTGAACTATAAATTAAATGCTTTAAGCTGAAATTTTTTTTGATAATTTGTAAATAATGATTTATTTTTAAAATTAAAATTAGCTCTTCGTATAATTTATTTTTAGAACAGATTTATTAAAATTTGACAGACGTTTAACACTGGAAACTTTATTTTAAAGTAGATTTTTAAGTCTTGACAATTAAATAATAACTTTTGAAAATGAAATTAAATCAATGACTTCTAAATTTAAGATTTTTTTTTTCTTTTTCGAGTTTTAAGTATTAAAAATTAGGTAATAGATATAGGGTCAACAAATATAAATCTGATTTACTTAAGTCGTAAATTATTATTATTATTTATTGAAGCCATTAAGTGAAGAAATACATGAATTATAGGGCAAAATTAAAAAATATTTGATTGACATCGTGAAAAAAAAATGTATCAGATTAAAATTAAACAGACATTTTCATGTAAACATAATTCTACACAATGAACCAGTGTTTAACTTAAATAATTCTGTTAAGATTCTTAATAAAATTACCTAAAATTTACAATTAAAATAATTATTGTATATGATTGAAAATTTGAATTCTCGTAGTTGTACATAAGAGATTTATTTAATTCAATCAGTTGAATTCATCTTATTTTATTGTCAATGAAGAAATTTTAAAAAAAAAAATTTCATAAGCAATTACGTAAGTAATATATTTACATTAGTACTTGTACTTTCGAATTTTATACTGTGAATAATAAGGTTATTTTTACATAAGGTAATTATTCAAAATTATTTTCATTATAAATTGAAATAACAAATATATTTATTTGACAGGATTTAATTATTAATTCTTTTTATAATAATATAGTAATTAAACTTCAAAATGATAATTGTTTATTTTACTTTTAGCTTCTTTGTAACACAATTTTTAATTAATATTATTTTTCAAAGAAAATTTCAATTTATTTTATCAATTAATTTTTAGTGGTGACACAAATTATTAATATAATACTTAATTAAATATAAATTATTAATTCTTTACACAAAATTAATAGACAATAATTATATTTTTCATTTTGTAACTTACTCAAACTAATTTATTAAAATAGAAAAATAATTATAACTTTTATGATGTGACTATCATATTTTATTGATTTAACTTGATATGAATCTTTTCCACGTAACTATAGCAACCTATGTTATTAAATTTGATTTTAAAAATTCATTTTTCAAATATCTTAGTTACATGTTATTCAATTAATTTCTTTGTAGGGAATTAACAAATAACTTATTGCATAAGTATGTATTTTTGAAAAATTAATCGATGAGAAATAAATCAATAAGTATTTTCATTTTGTACTTTACTCAAAATAATTTATTAAAAAGTTAATTTCCCGATGTGACCATCATATATCATTGATTTATCTTGATATTAATCTTTTACATGTAACTATAGCAACCTGTGTTATTAAATTTGATTTTAAAAATTTGGTTTTCAAACCTATTAGTTATATTTTATTTCTCTGTGAGGAATTAACTAATAATTTATTGCATAAATATATATATTTTTTTTGAAAAATTAATCGATGTGATATAAATCAATAAGTTTTTTTTTCATTTTGTAATTTTCTTGATATTAATGATTTTCATGAAACTATAGCAACCTATGTTATTAAATATCATTTTCAAACATCATATTTATAATTTATTCAATTTAAAATTTATTAAAAATTTCAATTTGGATGTAATTTTTTAGTATAAACAATCTATTTTAATTAGTATAAACGAATGATTTTGAGGTATAAACAATCAATTATTAATTAAATTATTATTAAAATATAATCATAAGTAAGTTTACTTTTTATGTATATTTAATTAACTATTTGTTTTTTAGTGAATTATTGCTATACATATAAATTTTGCGTAGCTATCAGTCACGAAAATGTTCACTACTGTGAACTTGTTACATCATCATATTTCAAGATAAATGATGCTGGTTTCCCTGGTTATGTGTGTCCAGAATGTCTCACAATAACATCTGGTAGATGGTCAATGTTTTTACAACAACACGGGCATCACCTCAGACAATTCGGAGAATCGAAAAGTAGTATTGTTGCCAAAAGTACGTGTATGTATAATATAACTAACTATTAATTTTTTTTTAGTATTGTCAAAGAGGACAACCCTTCAAGACACTTTGCATATTGATAAATATGATACAAGTAATCTTTTGATAATTTTTAATGATTTTTAAATTATTAACTGTTAGATACTTTTAATATTCAAGATTCAAGATCGAGTAATGAAAGAAATGAATATAAAAATGGTAATTTTTTACTTTTATTTAAATTATTAATTATTTTTAATTTAGATGATTTAAATGTTCACATTGAAAACATAGATGATAGAATATTTTACGAAACAAATTATGCCGAACTTGAAAATATCTCTACTGTAAATGTTAAATGTGAGTTTTTTGTTATTACTATCAGAATTATTTAATTTTTTTCATGTCTCAGGTAATCTTTATCCGAAGTATTGTCAATCTACAAGCCATGATAACAACTGCCACAATAAAATGAATCGATATTATCAAGTGAATAATTATTATATATGTCCTGTATGCCAGACCCAAACTTCTGACCCATACCTTAAATTTTATAATGACCATAAAAATCACTTGACTCAATTTTATACGGATAAAAAATCATTGTTTAAACACAGTTTGAAACGAAAAAGCACCATAAAATCTGAAATACTTGAAAAAATATTTATTAAAGATGATTTACAAATTGGATTAGGGTTAAGTGACATTATTGTTGAACCAGAAATTGAATATGATTTACTACGCTCACACCGAATTATAAAAGTGAATATCGGAAGATATAATGTTAAGGAAATAGTTCTTCCATCTTCTCTTTTGAAAAAATTAAAAATTACATTAAATGAAATGAAACATTCAAAAGTTCAATTTGGAGTCCAAGTAGAATTTGAAAAAGATGGGGAACTCAAAGTAGTTAGTATATCAAATCGCGCTGCTTCAGTGACTACAACTTTCCTTGATGAGGGTATAAAGAAAATAAATGAAAAGATTGTTGAACGAACAGAATTAGGAAGTAGTTGGAAAATAAACCGAATACTAGAAGTAAATTTCAAGGTAACCAAAGTTTCGAATATATCTAGGTTATCTGGACATAGTTATATTCCAACACCTAAAGCTCTAATAGGTAAAAAGGCAATAGTTAACGTACAAAATACCGATAATTTATGTTTCATATATAGTGTTTTGGCTGTATTGAAATCTGATAAAATCAAGAAACATAGAGATAGACCAAGAAAATATTTACCGTATATGAATGACTTGGTATACGATCCTAACGATATGCCAATGAAACTGTGTGATATTTCAACTTTTGAAAAGAAAAATCCTGGTTTAGCAATTAATGTAATGATTTATAATAACGAAAATTTTGAGGATAGAGAAGAACTTATAATGAAGCATCCATATTTAAATATAATTCAAAGAACAAAAGTAACTGGAGTGGATCCAATTTATTTATTATTGATAAAGGAGGGTGAAAAATATCATTATACAGCAGTAACTAATTTACAATCCTTGATGAATTGTCATAAAAACAATGATTGTAATGTTCGAATTTGTTGCAAATGGTGTGAAAATTGTTTAAATGGATTTCGTAAGCCAAAATCCTTTGAAAAACACCAAGAGTTATGTAAGAAAAATCAGTTGGGTACTACGCTCTATACATTACCAAAAGATAAAGATAAATATTTGGAGTTCAAAAACTGGTCAAAAACGATAACACCTTCTTTCGTTATCTATGCAGATTTTGAATCTATTTTATTAAAAGATGACATTTATTTTCAAAAACATTTGCCAATTTCTGCTGGACTCTTATTAATCAACAACTTCACTGGTATGACAAGTTACCATCATTTCATTGGTCAAAACTGCGTTTATGAATTTTTGAAGAAGGTTTCAGATATAGGAACAAACATTGTGCTACCATATTATAAAGAAAATGGGAAAAAGCTAATGTTACCACTTACTTTTGACGAAGAATATTCATTTGATAATTGTGAATATTGTTATTTGTGTAATAAGAACATAGTAGATAAGGTTAGAGACCATGACCATTTTACAGGAAAATATATTGGTCCAGCATGTAAAAGTTGTAATGTTAATAGAAGCATCAAAGAAATATTACCTGTAGTTTTTCATAATTTACGTGGGTATGACTTACATCATATCCTTAAGTATGGAATAAATCAATTTCCCAATTGGAACTTATCATGTATTCCAATTAGCAGTGAAAAATTCTTATCCCTTATGGTATATGTTGGTAAGCTTAGAATACGTTTTATCGACTCTTACCAGTTTGTTAATGACTCATTAGGTAGGGCTGTGAAAACTTTGACTAGTTTACCATTAACAAAATCTGTTTTTACTGATACCATTGTTAATGAAAAAGGTATTTTTCCGTACAACTTTGCCACTAGTTTAGAGGTCCTTGAAAATACTTATGAACTGCCTCCAATCTGGGAAGGAGTGAGTGAAGTTGAATATGAGAAAGCTCAATTAATTTGGACTGAAACTAAAGGTGTAAATTTACTTGACTATATGATGATATACTTGAAACTCGATTGCTTTCTTTTAGCTGACTTTTTCCAACAATTTCGGGCGAAATCTATAGCTCATAATAGTTTAGAGCCTTTAAATTATTTTGGTATTCCTGGAATGTCTTGGAGTTCTGCGTTAATAACTTTAGATAAACCCATTGAACTATTGCAAGACATGGAAATTTATAATTTTTATGAGGGTGGTATTCGTGGAGGTCTTACTTTTGTTAATAAACACTTTGTAAAAACTGATGAAACCACTGAGTTGCTTTATATAGATATTAATAATTTATACGGTTGGGCTTTAAGCCAACCTTTACCTTGTGGCAAATTCAGTTGGATACTTGATGGTTTTGATTCAATATTGTCAGATTGTTTTTCTTTAAATCTTGAATCTTTGTCGTATGGGTATACTCTTGAAGTAAATCTTGAAATTCCTTCTGATCTTCACGATAAGTTAGACGACTTTCCTATTGCTGCTGAGAAAACGAAACCTGAGGGATCTAAGGTTGAAAAATTGTTATTGACTCATTACCCAAAAAAGAATTATGTGATTCATTGGCGTTTACTAGAATTATACTTGTCTCTTGGTGTTAAGGTTACTCACGTGAATCGAGCTGTAAGATTCAAACAGTCTCCTATTTTTAAAAACTACATTGATACCAATACAGATTTAAGAGCAAAAAGTACAAACACGCTAGATAAAAATTATTATAAGTTGTTAAACAATAGTTTGTATGGTAAAACTGTTGAAAACCTGAAAAAAAGAATGAATTTAAGATTATGTAATACAGAAAAGAAGATGATTACATATGCTTCTAAACCAACTTTTCAAAGAAGTATCAAAATTGCTGATGATCTAATTGCTGCGTTGTTAAATCCTGACTCAGTATGTTTAGATCGACCAAGTTATATAGGACAATCAGTGCTTGACTTGTCGAAACTTCGAATGTATGAGCTTCAGTATAAGGACTTGGAAAAATATCGACAACAATTTAATTGTGATATTAATATAGTTGCTGGAGATACAGACTCTTTCTTCTTGGAGATTAAAAATTGTAAACTAGATGTTCTTTTGTCTGAAATGGTTAAGGATAATATTTTGGATACATCTAATTATCCTTCTACTCATCCGCTTTATTCTAACAAACTTGATTCAGTCATTGGAAAATTTAAAGACGAAAGTAAGGGAGAAGGTTATGACGAATGGGTTTTCCTTCGACCCAAATGTTACAGTTTGTTAGGTAAATATTCTTGTCTAAAAGCTAAGGGTATATCGTTAAAGGATACCGATCTAACTCATAAATCTTATAAAGAGTGTTATGAGAAAAACTTCACCTTTTCTGTACCTCAATTTCGTATTGGTACAAACAATCATCAACTTTATAGTTTTAAAAATAGTAAAGTTGCACTAACAAATAGAGAGGATAAAAGGGTTTGGGTAGAAAAGAATGTAAGCCTGGCATATGGTCATTATATGATTGAGACTGACAATGAATAAAGATAATAATTTTCCACGTGATTATCCAACAGCACATCCAACAGTACATCCAACAGCCTATCAAACAGATCATCCAACAGCTCAGCCAACTGTTCATTGAATTAATAAATGTATACCTATATATGTTCTTGTTCTTATTCATTATTTTGTAATTTTTTGTGTTTACATTATATTTTAGTTTGTTTTGTTTTTGTTAGAGGGGGGGGGGTACCAAAAAGTGGGCCAGGTGGCACACATCTACCTACTCACTTGTCCAACAAAACCAAATTTTGAAGAGGCAGTATAGAGAAGAGATAGAAATGCCTAGATTGTTGGAGAAAGAAATCCGGAATTAAAAGTGAAATTTGACCTCGGGGCTGGAATATAACAATGTCCAAATGCTCCTGAAATGGCTGCTAGAACCGAATCAAATCCCCAGTGGAGTATGTAAATGGAAATAAGACCAAATCATATGATCCCAGTTCCACAACCATGTCCATATGCAAACAAGCATCGTCCAGGAATGGCCAAAATCGAGAGGAAAAGATTGAAAGTCAAGAGATTTTTAGGGCAGATAAGGAAAATAACCTCAAATCTATTAAATCATACGGTGAGCTGATTCACGGATTGACTTTAGTTTTATTGTTTATTATGAGTTGTAAATGATTTATTGTAAATGGTCTTGAATGTTAGGTTGATTTAGATTTCTATTCAAAATTTATTTTTTTGGCTTCACTGACCTCCACTCGCTTTTATATATATGACTCTTTTGATGTATTTTTCTTCGGCTACTAGCCAAATTCTCAAACATCCAATTTGCTCGATAGGATAATTTATCTTAATCAAATTAATTTTTCTATTTTCTTCCGGAGCTCTCTGTGCAGCTCAGCTCTCTACACGTCTATGGCTTGCTTCATTGTTCAGGTTTCTCATTAGCTTGGGTTTTCCATTAGGAGATCCCTCGCTTAATTTTTACTATTATATTTGAGTTCGTCTTTAGATTTGGTTTATGATAATTATACTGAAGAATAAGTTTTTTTATTTTTTTGACTTCAATTATTTTCATTTTAGTTGGTTGTTTTGTAGTGAAAGTCGAATTAATTACAAAAAACGATAAATTTTTGAATAAATTTAAAATAATAAATGTTCCCACAAAACGAATTTTTAGTAAAACCTAAAAACAGGTTTTTAAAAATAAAAATCACTTCATTAAAACAAAACCGGTTTTGATCAATGTACATTAATCAAATGCGCGATAACTCATTGACCAAACGTGCGTAAACTCTATTTGTATGATTGGGATTTTTGCGTTGTCATGGGGGTGGAAGGTATATTCGCGGTAACTCATAGTGGTCCAGGTGGCTTACATCTACACACTCCCTATAGAAGAAAAAAATTAGTGGTGGATGGCGTGGATATTGTTCAAGTCAAATATTTCATTGGACATAGTCCTCGTTATACACTTCTAATAATATCAATAAATAAGTAAGCAATAAAACAAGCAAATTGAATATTTTTATTTGTTGCGTAATCTCCATAAATTATCCATTGCACACACATTATCATTAATTACATTTGAAAATCTAATAAATATGAGCATTGAGCAACAATTCCTTAAATAGTCAATCAAATGGCAAATTCTCATTGATTTGAGCGCAAAAAATATTTTAAAATTTTGTAAAACACGATCGCACCAAATGACACAAACATGAGTTTTTCATTAAATTTCTGTTTCGAGGCAATTTTCTCTAGATTTTCAATTCGAATCTTTAAATTGTTGATCTCTCTCTGGATGTCATCGTCCTCTAAATAATCACTGTCTGCTTCTCCAGTTTTTCTTTGAACTCTAATAAGAATAGTAAGAATTACTATTAACTCAGCTGTCCAGAATATAAAAGTTAAAATTGGTAATAAAGGAAAGCAATCTCATATTGGGCTTGCAGAGGTGAGATATCACTGTTAGTTATATGATACGCGAAATAAGACACAAATCAAGTAGAGATTATATATTAGTATCCTCGGAAAGGAATAAATACAAAATCCAAAGTATATCAATGTTCTATCGCGTTGTGTAATACTTCAAATTAGAAAATATAACATTTACAATAACTTTGTATTTTTATCGACAATATTAAGTTTGAATTCAAATTTTATCTGAAAATCGATTTTCCTATATTGAATGATGCATAATTATGTAATTTAACCAAGTAATTTTCTAAGAACTTACACTTTGTTAAATATTAAACTAATTTAAAATTATTCTTTAAAATAATTTTTCCACAACGGAATTATTTATAATTCAAATAACTAAATAGGTAAGCCACTTCTGTGTTGTTTATTAAATGAAAAACTTGTTCAGAAAAATTTGAAAAATTAAATTGTCCAAAAATAAACTTTCATAATCCTTTATTTTAAATCAATTTTAAACGTTTAATTTAACGGATCAAACAACTGAAGTTGTGTATGGCAAAAGATATATAAAGAATTGGAGTAAAGCGACAGCCAATACTTGAATAAGGACGAATAAGTCGAACACAATTTTTAAAAAAATTATGGAATAACAAAAAATAATAATATATCATAGTTTTGGAGAAATAATCGAGAAAATACATGATCGAAACTACGTGATAAAAATGCAAGATAGAATTGCATAAAGAATTTAAAAAACAAAAGATATTTTAAAAAGGAAGGCGTGTAAAATTTATTTATAAATATTTTGATCTTTTTGATATGTTGAAATTCCACGATGACATTGCTCAGAATATTAATTATGTAATCGATAAAAAATTCAAAAATTTAATTTTTCTGTTGTTATTGGGGATTCAAGAAGTTGATAAAATAATCATTGAACATTTTTGTTTGTAATTAATAAAAAACTACTGATTGTTAATTATTGCTGATTAATCTTAGTTTTCTGGCAGTTACATTTGCGTAAGTTTGCTTTAAATATAAGTTTTTCAATTCATTTATTCAACAGATTATATGGAAATGAGTGATGGAAGGAAGAGATTAGGTGGTACGAATTATCGTCAGGAAGCCAAAGATAAATTTTCAAGGAAAACTATTGAACGATCTACGGAAAATACTGTAGTACTTAAACATAAGTTTATATGGTAGTGGTAAAAAAAATTCAGATCTAAATTTAATAGAAACTAGTCTACGGATAATACCGTTATTTCACCTTACTTCTAATTCTAGTTTAGTTAAAACAATTGACGTTACTGAAATTGCCGCAAAAATTGAAAATATGAACATCAGTATCATGATATATATAATTTTTCAAAAATTGATTTTGAAACATTTGAATCTCAGTCAATATTGAATTCACATAGATTTGGTATATTGATAAATGGAGAATAATTGATTTATGATGAATTTAATTTTTGGATAATTATGTTTGTTTTCTTAGTAATATAATTAAATTGAAAGAACTTTTCTAGTTATCACCTCTGATTGCTTTTCATTTTGCAATTTTTTTATTATTGTTTGACTATGAATCACATGTTTTATTGACATTCACAATTTTTCGGCACAGCCTTTTTCAATTGATACAGATCATTAATTTATTAGGATAAATAGTACCAAAAATATTACTTTTTAAAATCTTATATTGACCTTATTCTTTAAAAAGTAAAATAGAGTTTTAAATATTAGTTTCAGATTTTTAAAAATGTTTTCATTTATAATTTTAAATTTCGAATTAAATTTTTTTTTATTTTTGGTTAGAATTTTTAATGATTTATGTTAGTTGGATATTGATAGATGTTTTTTGATGAATTAACGATTCTGCATTTCATCTTTGTAATGTGAAACTTCGAGCGCGACGTTTTCGTAAGGTTGTAGGGTTGATATTGTAATTATTGAATTCACTTAGAATTGATATATTGATAAATGGAGAATGAATCGATTTTTGGTTAATTTTCTGAGGGATTTATTTATCCAGTAAAATAACTATTGAGTTTGACACTTATCTGTTACGATTCAGCATTTGATGATTTGTGAAAATAAAGTCCAATATCTAAGGGAGGTGCAGAAATCAGTTCTAGATAGTCTGGAAGGCCTACTCAGACAATAAATATAACAATACAGAAATATCAATTTGAAAGGCTCCCATTCAAAATGTTAAGTATTTCCCACTTGTATTTACAGAGAATTATTATCATAAGTTTTAAAATCTAAAAAAACTATTGAAAAAACGTATATTCAAAAGACTGATAGCAAATTTTATTTGAAAAATAATTCATTTATATTAATCACTGTATTTTAATAAATTTATACATCAATTTCTTATAATAATAAAAAGTATGTATTATATGTAAAATAGAAAAATTTCAATTATTTTAATATAATTATTGCTATTGAATAATTTATAATAAAAAAACTATCTTACGAGTCATTATAATCCCCAGTTGGTCCAGGTATGGATGATTCTTGGTATGCATTAGTTACTGAAAATGGCTTATACTCTTCTTGAGGTGATAAATGATCAAACGTTTTGTAAAAAATGGAGTCTAATTAAAATATAAAGTAGATAATGAGTTAGCTTATTACCATTTGTATTGGAAGATTCATAAACAATTTTTTCAGGAGCTACCAATTCATATCGAGAAAGTTCAAACATTTTATTTTGGCAATTATTACTAATAAGATTGTACTAATAATATTATATTATATTTCTAAAGATTAAAGCTAAAAACTATATATTAAAATCTAAAAAGGAATATTATTTAAACAACTTAAATGTGTCAAATTTAAGATTTTGAAGGTCAATAATATATCAAATTAATAAAAGGCATTTCGAAGTTTTAAATGGAATCATCGATAAAATTAATCGAAAAAATTGGCATCTGGGTGGAATTTGCTAAGTATAAGCACAATAGTTTTAAAATAATCAATCTGTAAATAGTATTTCAATTGATGTTAGCTATGAATTTTTAACTCCTGATAGGTTACAGGACATCTTTTATTATTTTCCCTAGCAGCTGGAGCTAGCGTATACCACATACAAGAAGATATTTTACTCAACCATATGGTACTCATCGCAAAAGTACCCGATGAATAGATGCCAGCCAAAGGTGAGCACAACTCATGTACTGCCATACCTATTGGTTCATCGATTGTCAATAAAAGGTTTATTTTCGATTTCTTACTAACTATATCTATCCAATCCCATGTTTAAAAACAATGGAGCAGCTTATTTTCGTAAATCATATTCTTGAGCAGTGTTGATTTGTCGTGTAAATGGTCAGTGACCTGCAACCCCACTCTTAGCTACTGTCGCATAACAATCCCAACAAAACATTCAATTTTACTACTTGATACCGGTCGCGAAGCAACAATGGTAATGTATCAAAATGGTGGATGCCAACTGGTGGGTTACAGGGTTTCACATCTTGCTTGACTTTCTGGTTACCCTAGTAACGCCATACAAAATGATGCTGATCGCCACTTGGCACCCGTTGCTAGGCAACGTTGGTAATGTGTTCAAGTGGTGGATTGCCCGCAAAAATTGAGTACCATCGGCTAGTACTATAGTTGCTCGGACAATCCTCGGGTTCACGAGCTGTCGATAGAAGACCTATGCTCGCTTTGTTCGGTCCCTCATAACTATTCAGGATTAGGTTCTTATTGGACTATGGAACGAATTGGCGATGTTGGCGTACGGTTATATTAAAACAACAATTCAACTAAGTTTATAACCATTCTATTCAACTCAAACACATTATCATTTACTGCTTGAGATTCTGGAGTTGTGTTGCACGACGTCGGGCACGTTCCTTACGTCCCGGTCGACGGTTGTTGGTTGTAGGGATGGAATGTTCTGCTGGCTTGGTGGTCGTCTGTGGCAGTTGGGTTGGGGCGAAGATGAGCGGGTAAGTTACCGCTTCACCTTCTCGGCATACCGCTAGGGCGACTTCGAGTCCCCGAATCTGCGTGCGCAGACTCTGATTTAGCTGCCGCTCTTCTTCCCAGCCTTTCTGGGCCGCTGTGAGTCGATGGTAGATCGTTTTCGTCTTTGCAGGATCCGTCCATGTCGCTTTCATATGTTGCATTTCCCGCGTTAATTGGATGATCTGGGCGAGTAATTCCGTGTTTGCTTGTCTCGCGCGATCCAATTCTGTTTGCAAGATTCGTAAGGACGACATTACTGTAATTAAATAGATCATTTTTATTTATTACTGCTCAAGTTAAAGAATCATTTATTTCATTTAAACAAAATCGCAAATAATTCCAGTTATACCAAGAAAAGAACACACAAATTGCTAATATTTTGGATCAATCACTACATAAAACTATCATTATTAGGTCATTCATCGGGACAGTACCGCTTCAGGCTTCGTCTGAGAGCCTCCACTGTGTAGGGCCTTCGGGTATCTCGGACTGGGCGAGGTGGATAGGTGGCTGCAATCCGCCCGGCGAGGATGTCTTCTACCACGTTTGCAAGGTACATCCTCGCCTTAACCACCTGCAAATCTACTTCCTCCTGCACCCTTTCCCACTGGGTGAGGAGGTTCTGTGCGTTTGTATAGGTTTCTGCCGCTGGGTATTGCCGTTCTGAGATATCGCAGGGCTCCTTCCCTACGCCTAATATCTTCCAGGCAGTCGGATACGGCCATTGTTGACGTATCGGATCGGATGTTCTCGTAGTCAATTGAACTATTGATTGTCCCTGTGTGCCGGTACTCTGACTGATACTTCGCTCGGATGACATGTCTAAAACGTTGGTATTATTAGCTCTGCTTAATTTATCATGTTAAGTGGTTAACAAATAGATGGTACCTATATCACTATTGAAGGGTAATCCAATTTATTCTCATCGGGTTCTAATAAATTTTATTTGATCGAGATTCTTTCGGAACGGGTGGCTTCGGCTAGTGACGTTAATAATACACGGGTGGTAAGTCTATTACTCAACTTGTTTTATTTAATTAGGCCGGGCAATGTCAAGGAGTCGTCGAGTTGATATAGCGACCACATAAATGAAGATACAATTGTACGCAAGTTGTGATTTTAAGGATTACGCAACTGTATTCATTATTATCTATTTCATTTGTTTTCCTATTTTCGGATTCTCTATAATATTACTTGTTGTTCGATCAGGTAAATTTTATCGTCATATGTTATAATAAAAGTTTATTGATTCTTTAAAATTAATGTTGAAGTTAATTTCGTTTAACCATTCTATGATTTAGTGATCGTTTAAGGCGATAACGGATGTCGCATCGCTGAGGTATCGACGTATGTTTGGCGTTCGCACGTAATTTCCGTCGGTTAATGTTGTGCGTTATTAGTAATGATTGACCGGATGTCCGGTTAGATGGAAACGTGATTGATGACTTTAGATTTAGTGGAAACTTAGTCCGGATGTTATTTTACTAGTGTTGTTCAAGGATGTTCGCGTAGATTGGTGCGATTTCCGTTACAATTCAATATCCGGCGTATTTTCGCTGTTTGGTCGATTAGATATACTATTAGATCACAGCATCTTTAATCATTTGGACGAGTTGGAATTTTGGTTGTAGTTACTCAATTTATGTTCTAATCTTTTGGAATGTATTATTACTTCATTCTATCGGAATTTTAACTTTAATGACATATACATCTAATAGCGCCATTGGATTTTACTGATGCTTAACAATTATCACTCCGATATTATCAATCTTTCGGGCTTTCATGTTATGGAAGGTAAACTAATTTCGGTATGATTTTATTTGATTCATTTAACACATTTTAGCCGTTAAGTTTAAACAAATATTATCGTAAAAATGATTTGGTTCTTTCTCACCGCGATTCAAGCTATTCCTATCAATGTCGATTGGATTTAATAATGCTGCAAGGTTGTGTAACTCCTTAACAGTAAATTTTTTTTTTTGTCAATAAACTGTCATTAAATTTTTGGTTACAGATTTGCTTATCTTTATCTTAGAGTTTTTCAGTTATATTTTACCCATTTTCACCCTGCAATTACCGTATTTCAAATTCGAATGAATCATCTAAAAGGAAATTTTCAACTCGAGGGTTGTTTGATTATCGTTATCCATTACACTAACTTCGAGCGAGGAGTCGTATTGGGTTCAATTTGCTAGTGCTGTGGTCTGAAGCAACGAGTTATTTTTACTTTGATGGACGAATTACCTTAGGTTAATCCCGGAATTTATCAATCTATTTTGTTGGTTCTATTTTGTGCTCCATGAATTTATATTTAATTTACCGAAGACTTTGTTGGCTAAATCAGTGATTTTTTCTATATTTTGACTTATAGTTACTAACGATTTATATTAATTACAATCCCTCGAATAAAGTATTTTAAGTAATTGTCTACTGCATTTTCATAAATTATTTTATTATTTTTAGCTAAAACTATGTTTGCTTTTACTTGACGATCTATCGGGTTATTTTATTCACATTACTCTAATTTTATCAATCAATTCACTTAATTTTAACTAAGGCAATGCTTATGTTTACTCCGTAATCGTTAACTAATTTAATTGAATCAATAATTACTTTTTAAGAGATTTTACTATTTGGATTATTTTAGCATACCGATATCAATTTACTTCTAATTTATTTATATCAACGATCTTAACCTAATTCATTACAGTACCCTTCACTTTACACAATAATTTCATCCCATTTACTTTAATTCTGAATCAAGGAGTTAGTTTAGTTTGAACCGTGAGTCACTGAAATTTTCAATAATTATTTTATTTAAATCCACATTAATTAAGGGAATATTTATTTTTTATGAAAAAATCTTTAACTTAATGGATAAATTCAATTTAAGGGACTCACTGAACTGCTTACGATATTTATATTTTTATTTTTAATGTCGCGAATTTGAGTTAATATACTGCTAACTAATTCATTTAATTTATTTACACCAACGATTTCAGTTGATTTATCCCCGTACCCTTTCCCTTTAATAGATCTTAAGCGCCTTTGTGTTTATATTATATTTATTGAGTGCCCACTGGACTACTCGGTGTGGTGATTTTAAGCCGTATGTAATATGATTTTAGGTCGATTTTACAGAATTGAGAAACGAGGAAGCAGCCAGAGACTTCTTCCTTATTTCTCGCTTCAGCTATAGGGATAAATATTGACGTTACGACCGCTGCGTTGCGCACGCTGAGTCTTCACGGGTGCATATCATTGGCGATTTTCCACGCTCTTACATGCATCTGCACTATGTTGATTTTACTATCTTGCGTGATGTGTCGGCTGTGGGCCGGAAAAATTTCGACATTTAAAATTTATAAAGACATATAAAACAAGTTATATATATTAATAATATTTATTAATTATAAAACAAACTAATTACCCATTTTTAACCATTCCATAAATTGAAAAACGTCATAGCATAAAATAACATAACATAACATAAATGCCTCTCTCCCCACGTCGCCGCCAAGCAGAGCTCTATAGAGATGCTGTGGACGTGACGTGGAAAGAGGGTTCCAACCAAAATATTTCTCACCTAGATAATAACTGTAAATTCGAAATAGCTTCAAACAATTAAGATTTTCAAAAATAGTTAAAACAATTCTCAAAGTGGTTTTCAAGATTTGAAAATATGGTTAAGTTAAATGTGAAAATGAATCAGTATTTATACCTAATTTTATGACGTGTGAGATTTGATGCAGTAAAACAAAATTCGACCTTGTTATTTTCTAGCAAATTCTATTATTTATTTTTATTATTTTTCGATTTATTTTTATAATTTTTTATTTCGAATTTTTATTGAATTATTGCTAATTCAATTTTTCGATTTAAATTTCACTTTAATGAACTTTAATTGATTTTTTCCATTTCGTTGAATTTGTCGTGTTTTCTTGTTATATTTGTATAGGTATCGTGCGGATCTTGGTGCATTTTGTTATTATTTTATTTTATTTTTATGTTTATTATTTTATATTTAATTCTTTTATTTCTCAGATTTTATATGGTTTACTTGGTGTTTTTAGGTTTATTTAAATTGCATGTTATTTTTGCATGTGTGTTTCTGATCCATTTAAACATTTTTGAAGGCCGTTTACGTTCTGGCCCAACACAACCAAAGGTTAGCTCACAAAAACATGAATTACTAAGGCACTGGCATACCACTGGGTCTACTGATTAGCGATAGAAGGTCAATGTTCGATTTAAGCTGTTTAGGTCTCTTTGCATATACAATAAAATTGTTGGGCCAGCACACAAATAGCCTTGAAAATTGTTTAAATGCATCAGTAATACAGCACAAAAACCCAACACCCAGATAACTTAAAATACAATATACAACACCAACTAAACACTTTAAAATTTGAGAGAATATAAATAAATATAAAATCAAAAAATATAAATGGAAAATAAAATAAATACAAAATGCATCAAGAACCGCACGAAATCTACATAAAAAGTAACATAATAACAAGAAAATTTGACCGTAAAATGACCATTTATATAAAAGTAAAAATTAATCAATTAAATGAATAAAAATAAAATATTTTTTGGCTGAATAAATTTAATTAAAAATGTTAAAAATAAATTACCAATTTAAATTAAGAAATTAATAAAAATTAAATTTAGATAACACAAATAATTTCAAGGTCGAATTTTGTTTAATCGCAATAAAATTAACACGCAAGGTTAAGGCCAAATTATAGGTATAAATACTGATGTGTTTTCACAAATTTTCAGTCTTAATTTTCAGAGAAAAAAATTTTCAATCTAAACTAAGTTGGTGTGCGTTGCAACTGAGAGCCGTGCGTCCAGGCAATTAACACTAGTAAGTGTTTTACCTGAACACGACAACTTTCAGTTGCTATACATTGGTGTGAAGCGATATAAACGATTGCCTGAGGAATTTTCGACAAATTATTAAACTATACGCACGAATGTGGATTAACTTATTGATCAATTGTGAAGAAATATGAGTGAATACTGCATGAATTTCTTGACAAAATTTGATTAACTGTATTGGGATGAAGCAATGAACAATGATGATGCCAATAGACATCCGATTACTATGAACTATTTCATGTCAAATAAGCCGTACTATGCTCGAAACTTTTACTCAACTGACAACAATGACAATACTAGTATCAATATTAGAGAACATTGTAGATTTAATAGGGATAAGGGTAAGAGAGCTAGTGGGTGAATATTTAACATAACAAAGGGTGTACGGGTCATAGAATAATCATCAACACGGACAACGATAAGAAGGACCATGGAAATAGACGTAATGATAAATGATGTGAAAGTATAGGTTAACAATTGAAGGAGATAGGAGAGCAATGGGACCTAAAAATCGAAATCGAGCACAGGCCTTCTATCGGCAGCTCGTTGGACCCATGGATCTTTCGGTCAATTATAGCACTAGCAATAGCGCTCACTTTTTGCGGACGATCTACCCACTCGAACACAGTTCCAACGTTGCTCAGCAACGGGGGCCGAGTGGTAAGCGAAAGAATATTTGTATGGGGTTGTCTGGGTAACAACCATATAGTTTCAAAATATCAAAACCCAGAAACCCATCAAAATTAACAATTGCTCCTACATATATATTTCTCAAGTTTATGAACAACATAATAATTCCGAACACTGGAATAATTATCTGGCTTGTGTTGTGATAAAACCAAACTGATAGAGAAGTTGTTCAAATTTCGTGGTAATACAACAATAAAAACCGGCTCATCAAAGAAACCTAAAATCATCAACCAAAAACATCAATTAATCAAATTAAAATTTAGAAAAACAAACAAATAAAATAAGTAAACATAAAAAAAGTTTAAAAATATAGAAGCAAGAAGATCGACAAGAAATAAAAAGTAAAAATAACAAGGAAAACATAACAGAAAACAAAATCGAAACCTTGGGCAGTAGTTGAGAAAAAAATAAAATGAATAAAAATTAAAAATAAAATAAAAACAATCTCATAAAAATAAATAAAAATGGGAAACAAATTAAAATAAAATTTCTTATCATAATTAGAAAAGTTACCAAGAAAATAAGGTATCAATAAAATCAGTAAAAAATCGACAAAAAATACTAAACCAAGGTTACCACCTAAAAAGAGGAATTTAAGAAGTAAAATTTATAATTTTCGACATTTTTTATTACATTAAAATGTGCAAATCGATAATACACAGCAAACATAGGTCGTATCGAGCAAGCGCGAGTTTCTAGTGAAACCCCAAAATAGTGATTTGATGATGGTCTCCAAATAGCACTAATATTTTAAATGATTTCAACAAGGGAAGTTAATACATTAAACTAGAACCATTTTAATTCACAAGGCGGATTTATAGAAGGAATAAGTGAAGCGATTGAAGTATGTTTGACTTGGGATGATTGACATTTAGTACGATTGCAGTTCCATTTAGTGTGAACACTTAAGTTATTTGGGGCATAAACAAATAAACGCTCTGATTTTGAACCTAGTATAATTCCGAGAAATGTTAGATTTCCGGAATGTTTGTAATTAACAATAACAATAAATAAATATTGGACAAAAAAATTAAAAGTTAGGCCATTAGTGCAAAAACAATGCTAAATGAAAAATAATTTCGGTTATGAGAGAAGTATTTGAAGGTTAGACCAATCAAATCTGACCAAACCATTTTAGTAGATCCTTTTCACTTCGAGTTTTAATAAATTGTAACAATTCATGAGTATATTATATTATAAAATAAGAATGACCATTACAGATAGAAAAGGAATGATTATTTTTATAAGCAATTATGTAGTTTTAATAGAAAAACTAATCGCAAGCATCAGAGAGGGCATAAACCGGTTTCAGAGAGAAAAGGACGAGGCGAATCAGCGAGCCGAACGATTGAAGATGAAGTGCCGGGCGATCGAAGCCACCTTGTTCAAGCCGGATCAGATGAAGAAACTGCATCAGCCCAATCCAGTCTTTAGGTAGCAGACAGCTCAAAACCAATCGGAGATCCGCGCTCTCAATGTACAGTTGAAGAGATTTGACGTGAAGCAGAAGCGTGAATTTTCCAAATTATTTTATCCAAGAACTCGTTCCAAAACCATCTTAAAGCAGATTTTCCCACCAGAGAGCAAACATGGCCGGGCCAAACACTCTTGTGAATCTTTCAAGGCAACAGAAGAGATCCAAGCCAGGGAAGATGGAACACATCAGATGTCGGCATAAAAAAGAAGCTTGAATATTGAGACAGTTGAGGAAGCATATAACTCACTTGTTGTACATTTTTTTTGTGTATTAAAATGAAATATAATTTGTTAGCATTAAATAACTTTCTTCACCTATTTTACTTAAATCGAGTTCCAACACGTTTTTAATCCCTTTTTCAGAATAAATAATGACAACTGTGAGAATATAATTAAATTAATTCATAATATAAAAAACTAAATAAATATTAATTAAATAAAGAATTAAATAAATGTATGTTGTGGATTGATGTGGTATGTAAATTCCTTATGCTTGCATTACTTTGCGTTTAATATAATTCCTCAACAATTGTATTTAAATATTACAAATAAATTTTGGGATTTTTAATTTTATAAATATTTATTATGGCGTTATTAATACTAAAAGTAGCGCATCTAACAGCAACCACATAATAGGACAGGAAGCAGGAGATATTTCTTCAAACGACAGTCAGTGGACCCGAAGGCATGCTAGTGCTTTAACAGTACAAGATGCTGTGCTCACCATTAGCTGACATTTCACTTATTTGATACAGTTCCAACTTCGTTTAGCAACGGGTACCAAGTGGTAACCACCACCATTTAATTTTTGTATGTGGGTTGCGTTAGCAACATAAAACAAGGTCTTAGAAATTAAACTCTGCAATACACCACTTGTCTCTTTCACTTAGTCAAAGGTACTTTAAAATGATTTATTAAATATACCAATAAGCTAATTTGCAACCATTGTCATTTTCATTCGTGGAGCTAATATTAAGTCATTTATTTGAAGTTTCCAAGTTCGACTGTTTCCGCAGTTGAGCCAATATTCGGCTTCCTTCCGTTTTTGTCGTCAAATCCACTCTCACTCACTCAATTTTAAAATGCTTCAAAATACATAGCATGAAAACCACACTAATGTTGGGCAAAAAATGCTGGGTTTTAAATTTTTGTTTACCTGGCACAACACCCAATAAAATTCGGGCGCACAAAATTCAAATGGACAAAAAATTATCAAATACAGTCTATTAACAATACAAAAAGTATAAAAAGGTGGAAAATACAAAAAATATGTAACAAATAAATAAAAACATTTAAAAACAATTGAAAAACAATAAAAACTAGCAAAATTAACTAATTTCATCAAATTGACTCCAAATTCATCGAAAACGCCTATATTCTAGAATATAACTATGAGAATTAAGCCTAAAATGCAATTAGAAACATTAATTAAAAAGAATCCCGAAAACCTGTAAACCAAGAGAAAAGTGATGAAGTATGGTAAAAACGTGTATGCGTTTTGTTTTACCGCATCAAAAAACATGCGAGTAAAACCCTTTTATATAAGTCGATACCAGATCGACATAATTTAACACTATTCTTCAAAAAACTTAGTATATGCTAGTTGTTTTTTCTCAAGATCATCATTCTTACATGCTTCAAAAGTAAGGCGAACCTATGTCTGAAATTTGATTTTTTATTTATAATTATTGTTATTATCATTGTTAATTTTAATGTTATCATGGAGTTTATTTACGCATTGAATTATTTTTATGGTCGTTACTTTTTAACTTAGTACCTCATAGATTGATTTTAGCATTAAATTGTTTTTATGGTCGTTACTTTTTAATTTACTACCTCATGTATGAGATCGTTATTAATCAATCTAGGTTTTAGTTACTCCACTTCATATTTGAATATAAATATTATTCTGAAACTTGAATATTAAACAACTAATTTTTATAAACTATCGAGTCTATTTTTATTATATTGTGTTATTACTATGAAATTGTTTATTTTTACTGAATAAATTTCCTAGCATCGACCAAGTCCCATGAAAGCCTCGATTCCATGGTACTTGACCAATGCGAGATGACTCATGATTAAATTTTCATTACCTTTATGCAATAATAACAATTGTTAATCTTTTCATTATTGTCTTATTGTTAAGAGAAAGGAACCGAATCTCTTTAATCATTTATTGCATTTATTATTATTGTTGTTGTTATTAATTGTTATAATTAATATTGTAACTTTCCAATTATACGATTTTCGAAAAGTAATTATGATGACACGAATGCGAGAAAACAAAATAATTTTTACTCAACTAATCTTGAGCAAGTACTTTGTTGTGGGAGGCACCCGTAGTGAATGGTAGTTTGCTGGGTCAGTTCTCCTCTCCAAGAACCTCCAACGTCAGACCCGTAGTAGACAGCTGCTAATCATGGGAAAGGATTAACTATTATATGAATGCGATAAATAAAAGTACTAGTAAAAGTCAGAAAGAAGAAAGTAGCCAAGAAAGTTACGAATAAATAAGTCAACCAAGAAAAAAGTAAAAATGAAAGAAAAGATGCAGTCAAAAAGAAATATTTACAACTAACTCATATCAGAAGGCATACAAATGTTGGGCCAATACACTAATTTGTTTTAATGAATCGGTAACAGCACGCAAACATAGCACGCAGATTTAAATGAAGACCCATAAAACATCAATTAACCATGTATGAGAAAGAAACAATTAAATATAAAATCGAAAAACACAAAAGTAAATTAAAATAATAACAAAGTGCAACAAGATCCGCACGAAATAAACACAAAAATAACACGAAAACACGAAAATTTGACCGAAATTTGACAATTGACCAAAAAAGGTGAAATTCCATGAAAATAGAACTAAAATTAAATAATTTGAATTGGAAACAATTCAATTAAAAGTTTAAAAATAAAATTGTCAAATTAAATCACGAAAATAATAAAATTAAGAACAGAATATTCTAGAAAATAGCAAGGTCAAATTTTTTTTACTACATCAAATTTAACACGCAAGGTTAGGGTCGTACAATAGGCATATATACCGATTCATTTTCACAGAATTTTAATCAATTTTGATCAAGTCTGACTCAGTTTTGAACTAGATACTCGTCTTACAGCACCGATACAATTTTACGATGTGAGTGAAAGGATATTCTAAAACCTTCTTCACGTCGCGCACAAACAACCTCATATAAGCTCTGTTTGGGCGTCGGCGTGGGGAAGAGTTATAATGAGAATCAATTGAATGCTGAATGCCAATCATGATTATATTCAAATAAAAGCTTTAACTAAATTGTCTATGTCGAAATTTTTCCGGCCCACAGCCGACACACCACCACAAGTCAATAAACTATACATACCCCAACCAAACTGTGTAAGTGCGGTGTAAGTCCGCCAATAGTTTGTGCCCATGAAGGCTACGGCGTGAGAACGCAGTAGCTGAAACGTCAATTATTATTCCGTATAGAGGAAATTGGTTGGAGAGGGAATAGTTTTTTGGCTAGTCCATCACCACCCTTTTCCTAAAAATTCGACCTAAAATCTAATAACAAATTGGCTCAAAATTAAAACACTGAGTATTCCAGTGGGCACTTATAAACTCTTAATATTGACACAATTTTATCCTAGGATTAACTAAGGGAAGGTGACGGGGAAATTAATGCGGAGAAATCGTTGATATGTCGATAACTTATATGAATAAAAGAACAAAATAAGTGATTTAAATTTTAAACCCAGAATTTAATTTGAATAGAGACTATATTAATATGATAAGATCCATAGTGTTATAATTCCGGCAACTAAAGAGAAAAAAAATTTTAAATCCCGACCCAAAATTGAATGATCATGTAAATTTAGCAGTAAGAGTCAGCGTCATACTGATAATCATCCGTATACAAACTAGAGGGCTACATACTAGCCATGAGTAAATACGAAATAGGTTACTTACATTAATAGGACGAGGGACTAAAATGTTAAATTAATAACTATTGAATAAATATGAGTGGTGAACTAAAGAATAATTTTTTTTTAATAGAATGACCTTAAAGGGTCTGTAGATCAACATAATGATAAAAATACAGGCCACTAGTCAGGAACTGAACTAGGATGGACCATGCGAATGGACATAAAGATAAATGATATGAGAGTATAGGTTAACATTTGAAGGAGATAGGAGAACAATGGAACCTAAAAATCGAAATCGAGCACAGGCCTTCTATCGGCAGCTCGTTGGACCCATGGATCGTTCGGTCAATTATAGCATTAGCAATAGCGTTCACTTTTTGCGGACGATCCACCCACTCGAACACAGTTCCAACGTTGCTTAGCAACGGGTGCCGAGTGGTAAGCGAAAGATATTTGTATGGGGTTGTCTGAGTGACAACCATATAGTTTCAAAATATCAACACCCAGAAACCCACCAAATATCAAAAATTTGGATTTGTTAAAAGGTAAAAAAGATGGCAGCCAAAACACATTTCCAAGGAACAGAGGAATAGTTTATTCGATTATAGAAACTTTTTAATAATAAATTTTATTTTAATAAATTTTAGTTTTCAATTAATCGGACTTACATTTATTCTAAAATAATTCCATTAATTTACATAAATTCCAAAAAAAACGTAAAAAAACTAATTAAAACTAAATTTATAATAAATGATGACGAAAAGTATTATTTAAGAGTTCGAATAATGATCTCATATATATACGAGATCACAATCCAAGTCCTAAAATATACTTTATTAAAAAATTTACCTGTCAGCCATTTTAAAAATGGCTAATTCATAAACAACCATAATTGTAATTGGTCGTTCATTAAAACTTCTATTATAGAAGTTTTTAATGAATTGAATCAGGTGTAATACTAACATTCCACAAAAAGGTTTTCTTTTCTTACCTCGGAGAACGTGATGAACAAATGGCTATTCGCCAAAGAACAGTGCTTCTTGATAATTGATATGATAGCAATTTATCAACTGATATTTTGTCACGGGTAACAATCGTCAAACCCCTAGTTGAATGATAAACATCAAAACATTCAGTAAGATATCGAGCCCATTGCCGAGGAACTTGGTCAAATAAAACTCCATTTTAAAAATGGGTAATTCATAAACTTAACCATAATTGTAATTGGTTGTTCATTAAAACTTCTATTATAGAAGTTTTTAATGAACTGAATCAGGTGTATTCTATGATTGGCACAATTAGAAATAGTGTTTGATGCTTGTGTGGGACCAATAGGCGGTTTTCGTCTATTTGAGGGTTTTTAAATAATTTTAATTATTTTAAAATATTTTTATAATTTTCCCCTTATTTTTCTCTAATTTTTGGTATATTATTTATATTTTTTTGAATTTATTTTTATTATTATTTCTGGGTCATTATTCTTTTTGACCATTAAAAATTAGTTTCTTGGTCACCGCTTCCGCCTGTTTTTTCTGGACCTTATTTTGCAAAGTTTTGGCGGTTTTATGTATTGAATATGTTCCTGACTGCTGCTGTAGGCTTTCTTTTGATTTTATTAATTTTGTTTTATTTATTTTTGTTATATATTATTTTGTTTTATTAGATGTTTTTTATTTTTAATATCTGTCTGCTGTGTATGTGCAGTGGCCATTTCCACGATCTAATTTTTGGTTTTAATTAACAAAACCATTGTTTTTGTTTTAATTTTGGCTCTAATCCTAACCTATCTTTACATGTAATAAGCACTCAAGAAGAAAAAACTAGAGTATTTATATTGAATCACTGCATATTGAAACATGAATCACCTAAAATTATCAATACCGATAAAAAAGTATGATGATAGAAGAATTGTATAAGCAATATAGAAAAAGAACTAAGTTTTTAAAGTTCATACCCTCACTTAGTAAAAGGACAGATTGATACAATTCCGTTTTATACTAAATGCACTCCATATAACATTAAAATTAAGCTTTCATACAAGTAGGTAGAAATACTTCCAGGGCTAGAGCTTATGATAAAACTCCAACTGAACCAGTATTTCAAAAAAGATTTTGAATGTACAAACAAAGAAATAAAGCAAGCCGAAAAAAACAATAATAACAGTTAGAGAACATTCAAATTGGGAGATCTGGTATTAGTAATTAGAAATGGTGGGATTGTGGAAGTTCGAACTTAGCAGTTACTTAGCAGTTTTTTGAGCTAGGGAAACAATTTTTCCCGATCGGAAAATTTATTGCCCATTTTATAATTCCGGGAAACCCATTAGGCTGACGTTCAGCTCGGCGGACCTTGATTAATGCGTTCGTTGGTAAATAATTTAATTAATTAATTAATTTGTTTTTAGGCTCCCGACTCTTCAATATACCTCATCTCAATCTAATAGTATTTTATTCATCTTTAAAATCATATTCGCCACCGGTTACCACATTTCCCCCGAAAAATATTGTTTTTACGTTTTTCAAAATTTTAATTAATTTTGATAATTTTAAAATTTTATTATTTTTATTCATGTTTTATTATAACCCCAACAAAACTATTAAACTTTAATCTAATCTTCGGAACTAAATTAAAAGAATAATGGCTTTTATTTATAACACTCATCACACATTTCAGTTTCGTCAGAGTGCTTTGTTTCCTGCCGATGTTACTTGGGTTCACTGTGATTACGTTCTTCCTCGAAGATCCTTCGATTGCAGGCTCGCTAAATCTTTCTTGAGATCTTAAGCTTTTGGAATATTTTGTTGCCTGGTCAACTATCTTGGAGTCGTGATCGGCGAATTGAACTGGGCGAAGACCAACTGGAATGTAACGGCATTTTTTTCCTAGCAAGCCGCATGATCCAACTCCAACGCTTGGATTTGTACCTTTCCGCGAGGTATTGAGAATGTTTATGCTGCATGGCGTCTCTAAGTAGCTGCTGTTGTTGATACAACTTCTTCAACGATTGCGGACAAAACAAGGTAGTTTTAATCGAAGATATGTTAACTTCTTCTGGTACCTCGTTGAAGATACATATTTTAAAGTTTTGTCACTAAATCAATAAATTAATAGACTCCAAGCTTCTACACAGCACGGTCTACTCTGATTACTTTCAGTAGTTTACGTGACGTCCGCCATCTTTTAATCAATCCCGTACTAGTAAATAGAGAACGGAAAATCAAAGAATTTTATTTACTTAATAATTCCGTATCTCTAGGACAATCAGTAAAGAACAATAGAAATCTCCATCTTAGTCGTCAAAAATGGATTGTTCCAACAGGGGAGACGGGCAAAGTAATGAAAACTGGATCACAACAATTGTGGACACCCGTATGTACCTCAAAACTATGTCATCCGGTTCGTAGGTTACGGAATACCTTGATTGATTCATGTCTAAACTAGACTCAAAGGTAGATGACCTCAGAAGTCTGATATTTTATTGCGAATAACGAAAGAGTGATTCATCAGTGGTCGATTAATGTTACAATCAGATTTAGGATGGTTTAGCAATATACCTTAAAGATCTTGGCAAGTCAAAAACCTCATGGAACAACATTAGACGTCTCCAATTGTTTTAACAAACTGTTGAGTTATAATTTGATTTGGTTCGGTAGAACTGTTTGCTCTGACTCCACGTGCTCTTGAAATGATACTGGAATAACTCAACACAGGAAAACTAAACGATTCGAATGTTACTTTTACAATAATGACAGGAATCCCCACGGGAAGCCGCCTTTTCAATTAACTACTAAAATATCCTTGACAAGTCTGACTAGTTCTTTTTCAATCTCACGAATCTTTTTAACTTTTCTGTTACTCACAATTTTTAAAATTTTTTTGTGTCTGCGTTGTGGATTTGAGACTCTCTCCTCAAACAAATAATCTGATTTACGGCAATTTACATTGGACTCCCGGGGAACTAGTTAAACAATTTGCTTTTATCTTTTGGCCGCTTCGGCCGTTCCCCGGGAGAAGACTACGAAATAAAGCACATTAGGGAATAATCAATTCCTTTCGTAATTAAATTTATTGAATTCGGAGAATTTCTCCTTTAATTTAATTTATTTGTTTTCGTCATTTTAATTAATTAGTATTTTTTAAATAACTTTTTCTATGGTTCCCGAATTAATTTTATATTATTTTCGTAATCGCTTAGTCAATTGGCATCGGCACATACCCATTTCCCCCGGAAAATATCGATTTTTATTTTTTGATTATTTTATTTTCCCAAATTTTTTTACTTATTACAATAATTTTTGAAAATCACCAAACCCCAACAAAACGTTCGTCTGATCTAATCCTTCACTGAATGATCCGCTCTTGTCTCTTCTCCCTTGCTGCCACTACCCGCATTATTTGTTGCCTGTTAGTGTATCCCGAGAAATGCTCATTATTAATTGCTTTTTTACAAATTGTAGATTTTTTGTTAATGTGTTATTTATATGTAAATTCTTGTTGATCTTGGTGCATTTGGTGGGATTATTTTATTTTACTTTTTTTGTTTATCTAAGATTGTTTATTTTTTGTAATGTGTTAGAGTTGAGTTATTTTGGTGCTGGGTTTTCTTGCTATGTAACTGATTATTTCAAACAACTCTCAAGGTTCTTTTGTTTTGGCCAACAGAAATAAAACAGATATTAAGATCAAGGAAAAGTTATTGAACAAAACCATGAAAAAGCTTTAAAGTGGTGGGTTACTGGGTATTATTGTTTGTTTTAATCTTACTGTGGTTGCCCAGGTAACGTCGTATAAATATTTCTTTGCTGCCACTCGGCACCCGTTGCTAAGCAACGTTGGAACTGTGTTCGAGTGGGTAGATCGTCCGCAAAAAGTGAGCGTCATTACTAATGCTGTAATTGCCCGAACGATCTCTGGGTTCAACGAGCTGTCGTTAGAAGACTTGTGCTCGCTTTAGATTATTAGGTCCCCTTTATGTCGTAGATTTTATCGTTTGAGTTCATCATAAAGCAAAAAAAAATTCGACAATTATATATTAAACATAAAACAAGTGGCTACATATCGTAATGGTGCATTTTAGTGTGTTGGTTGCGTGTTTTTCAATATTCGAGCGGCTCGGCGTTTTGCCCGCTCCTTTCGTCCAGGACGATAACTGTTCGTTGTTGGTGTCGTTTTTGGATTTGCTACCGTCTCTTGATAGGCTAATTGGGCAGGAGCAAAGACGAAGGGGTAAGTTACAGCTGCCCCCTCTTGACAGGCAGATAGTGCAACCTCCTGTCCCCTTATTTGCGTTCTGAGGCTCATATTTAATTGCTTTTCGTCTGCCCATCCTTTTGGGCTGCCGTAAGCCTTTGATACATTAACCTGGCCTTCTTTGGGTCCACCCATGTGGGTTTTGTCTGCTGAATCTCGCGGGACAGCTGGACAATTTGATCGTAAAAGTTTTTATTAGTTTTTCGTGCGTGCGCTAGTTCCGTCTGTAATATTTGCAGGGGTTCCATTTCTGTAATAACGAAAATTAATTTTTGTTACTAATCCAGAATTATTAAACATAAATTTGATTAAACATAAATTTGCAAACGTTACACTAAGAAAAGAAAAAAAATTGAAATCTTAAACAACAAGTTATTTATTAAGATGAATTTCAAGTTTATTAATGTGACGGGCCAGGTTAAGAAATCCACAGTCCACAGAGCAACGGGATCAGAGATCTTTGAAATATCTCTCCACACCTTCGTCGGCAGAGTAGCCCGAGTACACGAAGACGGGCCGTTTCGTGTTTCGGATGCGACTGGCTCGGGGCATCGGATGATCATTACTGCGACTATCCATTCTTCCGCCAGCATGACCAAGCGTGGGGCTGTGCGGCGGCGAATAACCATCGGTGTTGGCGATTCTGCCAGCCGCTATATCTTCTTCAACGTTTGCCAAGTATTGTCTGGCCCAGATCACGTGGGATTCGACCCAGCGTTGGTGGTCTTAAAGGCGTGCCAGAAGAGATCGGGCCCGATCATGAATTTCTTGGGCCGGATTCTGACCGCCTACTTGTCCGTTCTGTATGAACGGTCTCCGATTATTCTCTCCCGAGGGTAAGACGTTCTCTTGGGTTTCTCTTGGTTGGGGCACATCGGGGTATTTTCTCGCAAGACGCGTCTCCAAGCCTGCCGCCACTGATCGGCAACGTGCGTGGGGACCCGGATAAAAGGTCCTGATTTTTCTAAATAAGATTGTGATCATTAAAGTTTGTCACTATAATTACAGAGGAAAATTCTAAAAAATCCCTATGGTATCTCTTCGAGTCGCCATTTAATAGAAACTGTCTGAATATTTAATTGCCCCTCATTTTAGTAATCCCACTACGTATGTATGCTTTCAATTCATATGCACAATTTAATAAGGGTTTTGAGTAACTGGAAATTTAAATTAAATTCTATTTTATTGTGGTTTGTAACTTTTCTAAAAATATCTTGCTACAAAATATCACGGGCACTTTACAATAATAATAATAAAAAATTATTCAATAAAATTTCCTTTTTTGGTTTTTAGTTTAGCTTACTTTACCCATTAGTTAAATTTCCTCAAAGATATTTGTTAATTTTTTGTAATACCAGATAATGTTCAAAATACCGAAATATTTACAATTTTTAAGTAACTTCCATAAATTTTTTGGGTACAATGTGTTCCAGGTCTGATTTAATGCCTAACTTGGCTAGAGAATTTGAGAGTTCACCGAGAAAAATTTTAAAGCATAACTTAAATATTTCCAAAATTACGAGTTGCAATTGAATGATTGTGGAACTGCGTCTAAAAATTCTGCGGAACATACATTATCAGCAAATTTATTAAGAAAAATTTTTTATTTAATGTCTTGACGATTTTTATCAATCATGGGACGAACTGATATGGTGGCATGAAAACATGTACAGAAGGCATATCATTGCATTTGGTCTGCTTCGATTAACAACTGCATTTAAATTTTAACGAGCTCGAGGAAATCTCTATCGACATGGAATCAGTGACTTAGGATGATTGTGGTGGGTTTCTGGGTTTTGATATTTTGAAACTATATGGTTGTTACCCAGACAACCCCATACAAATATCTTTGGCTTACCACTCGGCACCCGTTGCTAAGCAACGTTGGAACTGTGTTCGAGTGGGTAGATCGTCCGCAACAAGTGAGCGTTATTGCTAATGCTATAATTGACCGAACGATCTCTGGGTCCAACGAGCTGCCGATAGAAGGCCTGTGCTCGATTTCGACTTTTAGCTCCCATTATTCTCCTATCTCTTTCAAATGTTAACCTATACTCTCATATCATCTATCTTTATGTCCATCCGCTTGGTCCTTCTTATTATTGTCCATGTTGATGATTTTTTTATGGTCTGTAAACCCTTGGTTATGTTAAGTAAACACAGTACATCTCTTATCTTTATCCCTATTATAACTACAATGCTTCCTATTATTGTCATTAGCATTATTATTGTTACTATTATATGTATTATCTTTATTAATTGTTACTACTATTACCTTTATTATTATTTTTATTACTATATAATTACCATCATATTTATTTTTATTACTACTATTATTTTTTACTACTATTATTATTATCATAATTATTATCATAATTACTACAAATAATATTATTATTATTATTATTATTATTATTATTATTATTATTATTATTATTATTATTATTATTATTATTATTATTATTATTATTATTATTATTATTATTATTATTATTATTATTATTATTATTATTATTATTATTATTATTATTATTATTATTATTATTATTATTATTATAATCACCATTACCCTTATCATTATCGTTATTATTATTAAGATTTTGTAGGGATCCGTCTTTATTCCTCAGCGTTAAAATTTTTTTATTGATATACAACATTAGCCGTAGTCCATCTATATTTTTCGGTTTTCGATAAAGTATTTTTGTAAATTCGAAAATTTTAGCAGCGTTCCGCCCTTATTTTACGGTTCATCCTCTATTCTACAGTTTTCGACAAAGTATTTTCATTGACTCGGAAAATTTGAGCAGCGTTCCACCCTTATTTTACACGTTCCATTTTTACGTTACTATTTTTGTTAAGTATTTGAATTAATTCGGAAAATTTGAGCAGCGTCCCGCCCATATTTTCCGCCTCAACTCAAATTAATTTATTTAATTCTTATTTAAAAACATTATTTTTCATGATTTTGGTCGTTCGGATTAATCTTTTTCCGATGGCTATTCATTTTAACTGTTGCAACGATTTCGCAATTTTCCCCGCTACCCATTCCCTCTTTTTGTCCTTAAGATCTATGTATGTTCATATTATATTTAATGAGTGCCCACTGGACTACTTGGTGTTAGATATTTTGAGCCGATTGTTGTAAAAAATTTATGTCAATTTTACAGGAAACGGATGATGAAGGAGCAGCCAATAAACTACTCATTTACCCTCCAATTTCCACTATGTACGGATAATATTGACGTTCCGATCCCTGCGTTCCGCACGCCGGGTCTTCACGGGCACAGATCATCGGCGGTATTCCACGCGCTTACACGAATCTGAATACTGTATATGATTTTATTAACTTGTGATGTGTCTTTGGCTGTGGGCCACCAAAAATAAAATAATAGAAAAAATAAATTACCAAATGAATTATGCAAAAGTCTCGACGCATAAACTGTATATTTGGCATTCATATAAACAAATTTTAAATCGGGCATCGATGTACATAAACCAAAATAACATAACTGTAGATTAACAATTTGAAAATATTGCTGCAAAACATAACTGTAGATTAATAACCTGAAAATATTGATACAAAACATAACTGTAGATTAATAACCTGAAAATATTGATAACTGTAGATTAATGATCTGAAAATATCTGAAAAAAAATCACACAACAAAGTAAGATTTATAAAAAATGTGCATCTTAAATTTGGTTGAAATTAATACTACAAAGTAGTAGTTGAAAATTTGGGAAAACACATCGGTATTTATACCTATAATTTGGCCTTAACCTTGCGTGTTAGTTTTATTGCGATTAAACAAAATTCGACTTTGAAATTATTTGTGTTATCTAAATTAAATTTTTATTTATTTCTTAATTTAAATTAGTAATTTATTTTTAACATTTTTTAAATAAATTTATTCAACCAAAAAATATTTTATTTTTATTCATTTAATTCATTAATTTTTACTTTTATATAAATGGTCATTTTACGGTCGAATTTTCTTGTTATTATGTTATTTTTTATGTAAATTTCGTGCGGTTCTTGATGCATTTTGTATTTATTTTATTTTCCATTTATATTTTTTGATTTTATATTTATTTATATTCTCTCAGATTTTAAAGTGTTTAGTTGGTGTTGTATATTGTATTTTAAGTTATCTTGGTGCTGGGTTTTCGTGCTGTATTACTGATGCATTTAAACAATTCTCAGGGCTATTTGTGTGCTGGCCCAACAATCGTAAAGAATAAATCAATTTTTCGAGTGGCGCTTGGGTGGCTAATGATTGCTATAAAACATAATATTTAAACAATAAAAAGAAAATCTATCAAATCTAACTTGTAGGAAATAAAATGATAAATAAAAGAATGGATGTTAATAAATTATTTATTAAATGATAACAAAATGAACCGTAAATAGATAAATCCTTTGCGAGATTGGTAACTATAAGAAATATCAATAATAAGATTGTTAAAATCCCAATAATTACTTGTCGGGGAAATCGTGATGTCTGGTGGGTTACAGGGTTTCGTAATTTGTTTATCTTTGTTGTTGCCCCAGTAACGCCATACAAAATGATTCTAACTGCCACTTGGCACCCGTTGCTAGGCAACGTTGGAAATGTGTTCAAGTGGTGGATTGTCCGCAAAAAGTGAGCATTATTACTAATACTGTAATTGCTCGGACAATCCTCGGGTTCACGAGCTGTCGATAGAAGACCTTTGCTCGCTTTGCTCTGTCCCTTGTGTAAAGAGTTCAAGATCAGGTTTTTATTGACTGTGGTAGACGAGATGAAGGTTCGATGACGTGATACGAGTATTCGTGATAATGCTTGTATATAAGTGTATCTAGGAGATAAATTAACTATAGAAGCAACTATTCTATTTCAAATCAATAACAAACACATAGTAGTCGTGAGTTAATGGGATAGGCTTGGGGGTTGTATTGCTCGACGTCGGGCACGCTCCTTGCGTCCCGGCTGACGAATATTGGGTGGAGCGGCGGACTGGTCTGTAGCTTGAGGACTTTTGTGCGGCATCTGGGACGGGGCGAAGATGAGCGGGTATGTTACTGCTTCCCCCTCCCGACAGACTGCTAGGGCGACTTCCAATCCTCTGATTTGGGTACGCAAACTCTGATTGAGCTGTCGTTCTTCTGCCCAACCTTTTTGTGCCGCCGTGAGTCTGTGGTAAATAGTTTTCATCTTCCTCGGATCTGACCAAGTTGCTTTGATCTGTTGTATTTCCCTAGTTATCTGAATGATTTGATTGAGGAGATCCGCATTTGCGTTCCTTGCGCGATCTAATTCAGTTTGGAGGATTTGGTTGGTTGTCATTGCTATAATGAACAAAATCTTAAAATTTTCTCTATGGATTTACATAACTAGTATTTATAATTATCGCAAACAAAATTATTAAAATGGGTCTATTCATGCGAATAATTAAAACAAAATGACAAATTAACAAAGATTTCTTTTTCAAAAAAAAAACTTAATCATGTTAGTATAGGGATCATTGTTCGTGTTTTTCGAGAGATCAATGTTCTTCGATGAACGGTCTCTTTAAGTTCTGCTTCTGAGGCGAAACTGGAAAAGGCCGTCGGGTGTCTCGGACTGGGCGAGGTGGATGGGCCTCTGCAATACGCCCGGCGAGGATGTCTTCTTCCACGTTTTTGAGATACATCCTCGCCTTAACCACATTTAGGTCTACTTGTTCCTGCACCCTTTCCCATTGGGTGAGGAGGTTCCGTGCGTGTGCGTATATTTCTGCAGCGGGATACTGCTGTCCGGCGAGTCCACAAGGGTCCTTTTCGAAGCCCAGCAGCCGCCAAGTGGTGGGATACGGCCACTGTTGTCGAAGTTTATCGAAAATTTCTGTAGTGGACCGTGCCTTCTTCTGACAGCGTTCGTCAGTTACTTGGATAGGGGTCGAATCGAGCGGCATGTCCTTTTCTAAAATATCATCATGGTCAGCTACTTGCGTGTAAGGAGTGAAAATCAATTGATTTAAATCGTCCGCTTGATTTTAACAATCGACTATTGGACTTATCAAAATTTAAAACTTATCAAATTCTATTAAATCGTAATTATTACTGCAATTTTTAGTGAAACGAATAGGAATGTTCATCTATAAGTTCTTGGTGTGATATATTCAGTTGGCTATCTTTTCTCACGACACTCCTATATATCTCTTTTTAATGGTTATAACAATTAGAAAACGTTAAGCGATACCCTGATACTATGCAAATTGGGTAAGTCAAAATCTACGATCTACCAGGTATTAACGTTTGTCAAGTTAGAGCTTGTTAAGTGTATAGTATTAATATTTATTAAAACTCATTTAAAAGTTACTAACTACCTAGTATTGACCTTTATCAACATTAAGTTATAGTTTGTTAAATACCTAGTGATAATATTTTAAAAATCAATCCTAAAATTTAATGGATACAAGGTATTATCATTTATTGAATTGTATTTAAAATTTGCTAAATACATAATGTTAATTAAATTTAATTAAAAATTTTCTAAATATATAAGATTGATATTTATTAAAATAAATTTAACATTTACTAATATATAATATGGACGTTTATTAAATTAACTTTAAAATTTACTATTATATGATATTGACATTTATTGAATTGAATTTAAAATTTATTAAATATAATATTAATAAAATGACGTCGGTATGATTTACCTTGGCTTGGGGCATCCGTTTCTCCAATTGACGTCATAGTTGTTATGTTCATATTTTAGAATAAAAGTGGTAGTATAATGACTAGATGGCATCCACACTAGACTATTTAACTAGTGGGGAGACACCCGCATCCGCTATCTCGTGACTAATGGTGGATATGTTAGTGAGAGAATTTATGTTTATGTTAATGGCATTTGATCTATGTTCATCATGTAGGTACCATGTCGACGGACACTTCCATCTCTCTGATCACGCGAATTCATTCAATTTGGATTTACGGTTTCCGGTTGATTCGCTCAATATCTCAGGTAAACTTTAGTTATTAATCGGCTAATTTCTGATGTTACTCTAGTGTATTACATCATGATGTCCATTATTGTCGTGCGTTACTGTGAGACAAGCATGTCTGGTACGTCTGTTTCTCTTATTAATTATAATATTGACCTATTTCAGGAAAACCCAATGGTTTGATCTCCTCATGTTATTTTGGGATGGAATATTTGGTCGTTTCACGGAAGAATAACTCATTTGATTTTCATTGTGGAATTTTATGCATCTTAACGATTTGTTCCTAATTTGTATTGGATTTTTATTATACTATTTCGTCGTTTTCGTTTGTGAATATAATTTGGATTGTGCTTGGAATTATCTAAATATATGTACTTAAATGATGCAGGATTTGACGAAATTAATTATGACTTTTTCGTGTGGGAGATATTGTCGTGATGCTGCAAGGTAGTAAATTTTATAATTATTAACGTCATCAGGTTCTTAGCAGATTTTTCGATAATATTCCATAGTCATTCTTGACCATGATGTGTATGTAAATAAGTTGAATGATTTGTTAAATTCTCCTCAGTTTGTGAAATTGCCAAAGGGTCGGAAGAATGGAAAATTACCTTGTTGATAAAGAATGGATATTCTAAATCATTTTTATTGTTGATGATAAAAGAAACTGTTGATAAATTGATTAAAAATCCTAAGGATCCATGTTGTGGAAAGTCTGAATGTAATTTGTCGGATGGGTGTGAATTGAGTGTTGATCTGGGTGATTGTAAAAATGGATATAAAAAAATTGAGCCTAAATATGTGTTAGTATTGCCGTACTCTGAAGGCTTTACAAATTATAAGAGGAAGTTGGGTAAACTGATAGGAAATTTAGAGTATAAGATCGTCTCTAATTCGTGTAAGGTACGCAATATGTTTATTAATAAATCAAAAACTCCGGTTGGATTGTGTTCTGATCTCGTTTATCAATTTACATGTAATGGGTGTAATGCCACATACATTGGAGAGACTTCCCGTCATCTCTGTACTCGAGTTCTAGAGCATTGTCGATTGAAGGGTTTGACCAATATTAGTGAACACAATAGAAGCTGTAAAAGTGATATCGGAATGTCTGATTTTAGAATTTTGTTGAGAAGTTTTAATAGTTATTGGGAACGAGTGATATGTGAAGCATTGCTGATAAGGTCATTGGATCCAAAGATTAATGTGCAGAGTGCTGTGACTACGAATGTTTTGAATGTTTTTAAATAGTTTACGTATGTTAAATCATGTTTGTTTTTTTAATATTATTAAAATAATTGAAAATTTTAAATTACATTAATTTTTAAAAATTAGAATATAAGTAAAAAATTTAAAATTTAAAATTAATTTAAAATATATTTTTAAAAATATTTATTTATTAAAAAATTAAATTAATAAAAAATAATTTGTTTAAATTAAATGTTAATTCATAATATTTTTAGTTGGTTTTATTAATTTATCAATTTTTGTCGAATTTGTTGGGTTTTCGTGTTATATTTGTGTTTGTATCGTGCGAATCTTGGTGCGTTTTGTTATTATTTTAATTTATTTTTTTTTTTGTTTATTATTTTATATTTAATTCTCTTTTTTTCTCATATTTGATAAGGTTTAATTGATGTTTCAATAGGTTTATTTAAATTTGCATGTTATATTTGCATGTGTGTTACCGATCCATTTAAACATTTTCCAAGGCCATATGTGTTCTGGCCCAACACGTCGAACTCCGAGCGTCCATGTCGATCCTCGGTTCCAACCATGTTTTTAAATTTTTTGGCAAATAAATGATCTCCTATCGTCAGCAGATGTTATATTGGAGTGTGTGTCTGTTAGGTTAGAGATTGGTAATCACACACACACACTGGTTTGGTGTTAAATTCACTACTGGCCATGCCAACTCGAAACAAGCGGGTTATTGATGTGGAGCATTAATTCATCATGACCTTTTGCCAAATGTCAAGGGCTCTTATTTCGCAGTTGTTGTATTTATCAGCAGTGGATTTTGATATATTAATCCGCTGCTGCCAGAAAATATCTATCTTGGACATTCATGGAATATTATGGTTCATAGTAAGTTATTCAGTACTTTTGCCTATGGTTTTAATTTATCTTTAGTTGATGATGTTAAAGTGGAAATTCGCAACAGATTATTTAGGTGAAAAAGAAGCAATACCGTGACCAGTTGGTCATATCAGTGGTTTCTTTAAGAGGTCCTATCGGAAAATGTTGGTCCCGGCCATGGTCGGATCTCTTTACTGGACAATTCGGAACGAACGGACAATGACCAAGAACATCTCCCTCGTCTCGTCTGTGATTTTTGTGTAATTCCACATTACAATTTGTGATTTTATTTTTTGTTTATTTTTATTTGTAACCTCATAACGTTAGATGTGATTATTCATTACGATTTATGTTTTTATTTTCAACTTTGGGATTCATTCATGGGAAATTCTTTTGGTTAAATCATTGGATTAATTTATTGTGGCTTAGTTTGGACGATGGATAGGTGCCGCTGGTTCAAAAGTTGAGAGGTTCTATGATGGCGTTTTGTTGGGTATTGAACGCTTCATTCGTTATGGGGTTGACTCGTCTGACTCGGTATCTATTCTTTGATAGTTGCTGTATTTTATGGGGTTCGATGGTTTATAAACAAATTTCTATCAGCTTTATCATTTACGTTCTGGATGTTAGGCATCGGATAAGGAAAAAATAAATCTCGCGACAGGTATTATTGTGATTTTATTGTATTAGTTTATTATTTTGTGAGTTTTCATATAGTACTATTTCCTGGATCCTGGTATGGAAGATCCCCATCAGCCTGAATCTCCTCTTGGTCTTTATGATATTTTTCTCAATAAATTTTCTCTGAAGTATTATTAGTTGTGGATTTTTAACTCTATGAATTATGATGAACGGTAGTCTCAACACTTGCTTACGGTAGTAGTTGGGTAACAGGATTTATGATTGGGGAGTCTTAACTAAATTGGGTTAGTGGGAATCTTCCTATCCATTTTGCACCTTTCTCGGACTTCACTACTTCGTGGTATTATAACGTTCGTCTTATCTATTCTCTCCTAAAGTGATAGTTTATTAATGTCCGTTATTTTTTATGGCGTCGGTGGGTTTTCCGTCGATTAACTTCGGCATTGAGGCTACTTGGAACTTCTATTGAATTTTTCTAATTTTGGGTGGTTTTAATACTTAATTTATTACTTATTTAAATTAATCTACCTTTACTTGGGTACCAATATTGGTCCTCATTGTGAAATTATTGATATCTAAGTGCTACCTTTATTTTATATTTACTTAGGTTAATTATAGCAATGAAAATTTATAATGATTTTCCTATCGCTTTTATTTACAAAATACAATTTGAGTTCATGATTCAATTTAAGTTCGTAACAATTACTTGAATTTATAATTCATCTAAATCCATGACCCTAGCTTAAACTTATTAATTGTTATACATTCGTGGCAACCGCTCAATATTTATGATTTCTTTAAATTCATGTCCGTAGTTGGAAATTTATGGTTATACCAAATTTATAGTAACAGTTTGATTTAAATTCTTAGCAACGGTTTCATTTTATTTCCCCGTTACCTTTCCCTTGGTTGACCTTAGGCGCATTGTGTTCATATTATAATTAATGAGTGCCCACTGGACTACTCGTGTGATGATTTTTAGCCGTGTGTAAATATAATTTAGGTAGAGTTTATGGAAATTGAGAGACGAGGAAATAGCCAAAAGACCACTTCCTTATCCCTCTCTTCCCCTATACGGAATATTATTGACGTTCCGACCCCTGCGTTCCGCACGCCGGAGTCTTCACGGGCACGAATCATTGGCGATATTCCACGCACTTACACGAATTCGAATAATATGTCAGATTTTATTAACTTGTGATGTGTCTTTGGCTGTGGGCCGGAAAAAGTTCGACAATGAAAAATAAATTTATGCATTATAATAATTTATTTAAAAATAAAACCATAATATACCCGATACCATCAACAAAATAGCATAAATACACCGCTCTCCCCACGCCGACACCCAAGCAGAGCTCCATTGAGGTTGCGAGGATGTGACGTGGAGAGAGTTCCAAATAAAACTCTCACTTACATCGTAATTTAAAGTTTCTGAAAACTGATTCTTGTTAAAAACCGATTAAAATTATGTAAAAATGAATCGGTATATATACCTATTGTACGACCCTAACTTTGCGTGTTCTTTTTGATTTAGTAAAACAAATTTTGACCTTGGGATTTTCTGGTATATTCTAATCTTTAATTTTATTATTTTGAGATTTTTATTTGACAATTCTTTCTTTAAATTTTTAATTGAATTATTTCTAATTCAAAGTATTTGATTTTTATTTCATTTTCATGAAATTTCTCATTTTTTATTAAATTGTCAAATTTGGTCAAAATCATTGGGTTTTCGTGTTATGTCTATATTTATTTCGTGCGGATCTTGTTGCATTTTGTTATTATTTTAATTTATTTTTTGTGTTTATGATTTTATATTTTATTGTTTTCTCTCTTATATTTTGATAGGGTTAATTGATGTTTTAATAGGTTTGAATTTAAATCTGCATATTATATTTGCATGTGTGTTACCGATTCATTTAAACATTTACAAGGCCGTTTGTGTTCTGGCCCAACAAAAGTAAAAATAGATAATGCATGAGAAAAATTGAGTGGCAGAATTTTTAAGAAGGGGAATATGATATATTTTAAATTAAATAAAATCTGCTGATCGTATTTATATATAAAAAATTATCCTTAAAGATTTTTGTTTAATTAACGCTTTGAAAAATAAATATTTTAACTTTGTGAATTATTTGCTATGGGCGTTTTAGACACCAGGAGTTCCCCAAAAATAATTACACTTTGTAATATTTAATTTTCCGCATTATTTACATTTTGAATTACGGTGCCATAAAAACAACTTTAAATTAATTTTTTCCAACAAATTAGCGTAACCATTTGCTTCATTAGCCCTATATGTCAAATACAAGATGACAATTCGTCCAGGCTTAATACATAGACGCATAACTGTTTATTGCATAACCTTGAGAATTATTTTTAATTAAATGCCAGAAACATTACTAGTACAGCTTCACATCTTCGACGATGCGAAAACCATCAGTTATTCAACGAATTGTGATAAAGTTATTCATAAATACGAAACTTAAATTACCATTTCACTCGTAATTATTATATCACTTATTTGATACTTTTTATTTTCCTATATCCAAGTTATTAGAGTCGAAATAACCACTTTCCATCCTTCTTGTATTCATTTCCTAGTTTAACCTTTAAATTTAATTGCATTTAGGTTTTCTGGGAGCCCAATTACATGTCACTTTTACCTAGAAATATGAAATACAATTAGAAAATTTTTACCTCACAGATATATCGGGATACCAACAGTCCTTCCATTTTGATAAAAATGACAAATCAAGGAAAATCACAGACCCATAAAAAGTAACAATAATTGCCAAATTATGCAACAACGTAAAAATAATCTTCGAATTTATATTTATAATTTAGCGTGATTATGTTCGGATACAAATAAAAAAATGATAGAAATTATGTATTAAACTATGATACAATCGTGAAAAAAATTTTTAAAACATAACTATTAATCATCACATAACGTAATTCCGAAAGTAACATCTACAGATTAATAACAAAATAATGTACAAATTCTTAATTACACAAAATATATGCACAAGATTTACAATTTGTGTTAAAAGGAATCTTGAAAGTAAAGAATAATATTAATACATTTGAGGAAAGCAAATTCATTCAACAGACGATCAATTCATCCACTTCCGGCAATTGATTGATCCGCACAAACAAGGGATTTTGTCGGCTTTATTGTCTTCGAAATCGAATTTATAGTCGTAAGTCAACTCTTCACCCCTTTCGATGAGTTGACGCGTCGTGATGATGATCCGACTTCCACAATCCAGTGACAAGGTCTCCGCGACACAATTCGGATTGCAGGAATGGTTGATATATCGTGCCAATCCTCCGTTTACTGTAGCGTCTATGATCAAATCTTCATTCAACCGAAACATGTAGATACTGTTATTTCGAGCCTGATAGAGTTTTTCCCGACTATTTCCCACCTCGTTTCGGATTATTTCACCGAGATATTCAATAATCATTGTCGATTTCTCAAAATCTTTAGCAGCAAATAATCCCAGTCCTTGGATTTTAGATCTCGATAGAATTACATTGTTTCTCCATTCGTATTTCAGTCGTTTGTACTGTTGAGTTTTTGAGTTGAGTAAAGCGGTTTTGTTTAAATTGCCATTGTCATAAATGATTGGTTGATAGTTGTTGTTGGGTTTTGCTTTCAAAATTCCACACTTGTTAAATTTGGTTTCCTGATAATCTCTCATTCGTCTCACATACGTCCGCAGTTTTGGTTCTGTTCGAGCAGAACCGGTTGGATTGATGGCTAAAGGCATTTCGGTAATCAGTTGCATTTTACCGAATTTGAAAGCATAGTTTTTAATCATTTCCACTCCCGGAAGAGATTCAATAACTCGAATGATTTGGGGTTCAGTCAAACCGTACAACTGTTCACCTGACAGATACACAGGAAACAGCCTTGTTAGTCCGGAATCCTGGCGCAATTTTGCAATTTTATTCAGTATTGTTTTCCACAATTTATCACAAGATTTATCAGTCAAAACATTTTCACAGCCATTGTCGATAAATTTCACTTTAAATAAAGGCATGTCATCGGATTCGTCGATTAGACATTCATATTTGCATCGCTTGTTGATTTGAGTTGACGACCAATAAATCCGAGTTGAATGATAACCGACTGGATAGATTATTGAACACGAATTATAATTTCCACTGATCAGTTGTTCAGGAAGCAATTGACCGATATTATTCAATGTCAAAGATCCGGTACGAAATTTGATTTTCACGTCCTGATCTTCTGTTACCATTCCGGCAATAAGAGCACTTTCATCTCGCAGGATATTGACTCGTCGTTCAACTCTCAACGATGGCAAATGCATAGGATGATTCAAAACGACATGGTTTGGACAATACATACCACGATCGGTGTAGAATATGCAACCGACTTTATATGCACAAGGCACATGGTAAACATTCGTACATTTGCTGCGATAACATTGGATTCCGGCACCGGTTTCATTGCAACACGTACAAATGGTCTTAATTGCTTTCCGTAAAGACGAATCAACTTCCATTAGCGATCCACTAACAGTTTCGAATACTTCGAAACACCACAAAGCGCAATTCAGATGGACCCAATTATCGGCATCGATATTGATAAGTCTGCCACATATATCCTCGTCACCATCTCCCACATTCCTACATAACACACACGACCGAACATCAACTAAGTCCGGTTTCCGATAAGAACAGGAATACTTTTTCAGCAATAGATTTTGATCATTTTTTTCAATGTCTTTATAAATTGTTTTCAATGGCTCGGTTTTGAAATAGGAATAATTTAAACCGAGCAATCTTTTCTTGATTGAATCAGTAACGACAACAGCCGGTTTTACCGAACTGTCTCCTTGGCCTTCACTGGGAAATCGTCGACGAACATATTGTTCAAAATCACAAACTTTTTTATAATTTTTAGCCGGTTTATAGGGAGTAATTTTAATCAAAACTTTAGTGCACTGGACGTTATTATTGCTAGTGGACTTTTTCTCTAAATTACATTCAACCGAATGGTATGACTTGAAATTTGAATAACAACTCGAGCTGCAGAATAATAAATCTTCTGTAGAATCCATTCCAAATAATTTGCTGTTTTTTTTAATGAAAGATATCCCATTAAGAAATGCGTAGCAGTAATAACACGTGTTTTGATTTTTAGACGCTGACAACGACGCTATACTGACGGCTTCTTCGATGTGAATATTCGAAAATGATTTTCCATTGATTTTCGTACGTTTCAGAAAGCTGCCAGATAATTGAATGTAATTTCTGTTCAATTCTTGAGATTTAGTCGGATGTAATTCAGTTATTAATTTGGTTTCACTTTCTGTATAAGAAACTATTGGAGTAATTGTATGATTTCTCTCATAATTAATCGCATCAATTTTAGGCTCGGAAAAATTGATTTCATTAGATTGATCATTTTTCTTTTTAGAACAAGAACTTGTCAATTCCGGACTGGCAGGATCATAATCGACGTTGTCTGTTGCAAGATTATGCAAACAAAAGTTTTCTGATTTCTCCGTGACTTTGTTACTTCCCGGAGATCCACAAATGATGTCTAACAATTCATCATTATCTAAATTCTTTTTCTGTGACAATATACAACTCCCAGCATTACTTTCATCCACATAATGTGATAAATAACGATCTTCTTGTGTGGAATCCGAAAAGATTTTTGGCTTCTTAAGTTTAAACAAAGTTGATTTATATTTTTTATACCTGGCAGACTTTTTAAGATTGACAGCTTTAGAATTTTCTATAAATCCTTTTGGTGAAAGAACAATAACAGACTGAGACACTGTTGGATTCATTAATAAGGAATTATAATTAGAAATTTTTAATTTTCTTATTAACTCTTCGTAATTATTTGTTATGGAAAATTGATTGGCTAATTTCCGCTTTTTACTAGGTGTTAATTTTGTAGAATCTGAACTTGTGCGTTTTTTACGAACAGAATTCCCTTGTTCCAATAAACCATGTGCATTTGGTTGAGGAGTTTTGAAATAAATATTATAATTTGGGTTTTTGGAATTATCTTTACAAAGCCGAGTATCATCATCAACATAAATTTGATCAGGGTAAACATTCCTTTTAACAGGCTTTTGATACATCTGATAATTCTGATTGTGAATTTGTATATTAGGAGAATCTGGTTTATAAAATGGTTGATTATTATACGAATTTGGAAGGTACTGTCTATAAGTAGGGTTTTGACATTGATAAGGAAAGAAAAATTTATTTTTATCAGCTTCTTTGAGATAATTTGAGCGAGTATAATCCATTTTGTTATATTCTAAATAATTAGGAGCAGTGATCTGATTAGAAAAATTTGCTGCCATCTGAGGTGAAATTCCATAATTATAATTATAAAATTGAGAATACGATTTTGAATAATTAGACATACCATAATTACGAATAGATGAATTAAGACAAGATGCGCTAGAAATAATTCCTTTTGAATATGACATATTATCTGAACCATGAGATCCAGTTTTCGCTGAAGTGATACGTGCTATAGAAACCAGAGTATTATTTTGTACATTAATATTGGAAGAACAATTAGATAAATCACTGGAATTATAATTATCAGATTTAATTTTATAACACGAATCAGAAGAATCAAAATTCTTTGAAAAGTTATTTTCTTCTCTAATTTTTGAAAGAACTAGTTCGATTGTATCATCAATACTTTTAAGATTAATGGAAGATGTCGGTAATTGTTTAACGATATCGTTACAATTCTGATTGCCAACAACGTCATTATTAGAATTTGACAAATACTGATCAATAGATGGTTCATAATCTTTAATATCGGAATCTGGTTTACAATGCTTAGATGTTGGTGAAGATAAAGTGATTTCGGAAAATGTATCTTCGGGAGTCGAATGCGAATTAGACATGTTAGTGATAGATTCGTGAATTGAACTGGAAGATGCTTTTGCAGATATTTCTGATTGAAAATTATCACCAGAATAATCCATTAAATTTTCACCATCTAAATCACTATTCTTAAAATCATCTGACATTAACCTTCTTCTTTTGATCAACTCAAATGAATTAGAACACAAAGAATTTGTTGCATCAAAATATTCTGTTGTCATTTTATATCATGTCATCGATATGTTAACAAATAAAATATTGTTCCGAAAGAAATAAAATAGGTAAAATATAAGTTAATCTAAAAAGATAATTTTTATTTTAGATTTTAATTTTAAAAAGAAATGAAACATGTAATATTAATATTATAAAAATTAATTATATGACAAAAAGGAATAAAATTAATTCAGACATTTTAATATTTCGTAGTAACAAATCAATAAAACAAAATCTGTAATTTGTATGTAAACAGTAGAAAAATTTAAACAATATTACCAATAAGTTCTAAATTAATTATGATTGATAAAAAATTTTATTTTTAATTAAATAATTTTATTAATTGTAAAATCTTAAATGTTATATTTGATATTTATATCTATTTAATTAACATAGATACATACTTTTATTTTATTTAGAATATTTTTATTTAAAAAATATCTTTTTTAAATTTTATTTACTAAATTCATATTATAAAATTTATTATATTTTAGAAAATGCAAACATATTGGACAATAATAATTCCCCTAATTGAAAGAGTTACCATTGGTTGTCAACAAGCTATATTTTGCTATGCGTCGCAGTACCAAATGACATATTTTATTTTATCTAATAATTGAGGAAGGAAAGCGCAACATCAAAGCATAAAGTCTAGCCATAACATTATTTTATTCTACTTATTTAAAGCTCAATTCTATTGCTTGTTTTCCAATCCTTTAAGTTTCAAATGATAGATACGAATCAGAAGATAATTAGCGAAATTTTTTGAAGTGCTTCATTTTTAAGTCTAATTAAAGATGATGAACAAAGTCCATAACAGTACTAAATATAAAAATATTCCAGATGACTGTTTGGATACGAGGATACCTTTATTTAGTGAAGATGCCTTTAAGCAGGGGATTATTTATGAAGCTAAGGTAACTTTTATTATTTTTAATTCTTAAGTATATTTTAAAATATTTTAATAAATTTTTTTCTTTTCCTCAGTTACTAATACCTAAATAAGGTCAATGAATTTTTATTAAATAATTTAAGACAATTAAAGTTAACTTTGTAAATAAATTAATTAATAAATTTTATAATTGCGTAAATTTAATTATAATAATTACATTTTCAATATAATTTTAAATGTGAAATTTCTTTAATTAGTTGTCTTTGATCCACAAATGATCTCTATCATGGGATCAATACTTAATGGGACGGTAATAAATGATTGTCATTTATTAGAATTTTATGAGATTTCATATCAACGGAGTTAAATCTTATTCGAAGAAAATAATTTATTTTGCGATAACCTTTTATTTACAAAAAAAGATTTAAAATTAATTTCGTTTTAAATTATTAATAAATTATTAATAATATAAATAATGAAATTTTATGCAAAATAATATTATGTATTAACATAAAAAGTTGGATAAATTCATAATAACTAATATTCTTTATTATTTATATAAAAATATATTTATATCATAAACCAAATTATTAAAAATAAATCATATTTGTTATTAAAATTATTAATGTTTTAAATGAATGGTACAGCACCTCTGCTGGTGCCATTTTGATATATCGCTCTTGATTTTATCATAAAAATATTTTTATAATCAAAAAATATGGTTTTTAGAAACTTTCCGCATTTTCCCTTATATATTTATACATAAGCAAATTGACCTATGGAAATTATTTTATTTGGTTTAAATTTTCTAAATCATATTTCGCGATTTAGAAGATCTTACTCAATAAAAAGTTTTATTTTATAAAAAATTTAAAAACCTTTTCTGAGTACATTTGCAACACGAGAAATACCCACCAAAGAATTAAAGTATTAAGATTTTCGTTAAAACAATAATAATTAGGATTTTATTATTTAAACCCAAAAAGTATAATAAAATAAATTTCAAATCTTCAAAAAATAGTTGAAGAGAGAACAAGTAGATTTCTCATTTATATTGCAAAACAATCCAGAAAAAGATCAAACAGAAAATGTCATAGAACGTCTTAAAAATAGTTAACAGTGGCCTCAAGTTTTAGTTTAAAGATATTTAAAAATGATCAATGAACATAATCAAGGAACGCAACATAACAAGAGGTAAAATATATTTACACGTATATTTTAACATTAAAGAGGTTACGAACTAATTGACTCTATTTCGTGATTTCTCTCGGCAATGTCATTTCCCTGATACTATATCACCAGTTAATAACTGGAAAATGGTGAAATTCCTGTTAAAAACACCCGTTCACACGAGTGTTTATTATTAAGAGGTTAATTTGGCAGCCGAAGAAATTTCATTTTAAAATTTTTATTTTATTTACTAATAAAATGTTTATGAATCTTTTATTTTGGTATCAAAAATTGTTGACAAATATACAGAAATATGTCTCATCAGATAACTTATATTGCAAACTTTACTTCCCTTGTTAATCCTAGGAAGGTAAGTGCAGCTATAAAATGAAAAGAAGCATAAATGAAAGCGGCTGAATTTTAAATTATTCATTTTAGTAAATCGAAAAATATAAGTTTTACTTACAAAGTCCAGAAATTGAGGTTTGGAGTTCCATAGGTATCCCAGATCCCACAGTAAAACACGGGAGTCGCGTTACACAAAAAAACCTCTTTTTTTTTAATTAAAAACATAATTTGATTTCTGACTGTAGAAGTAAGTAAATACAATGTTTAGGGCAATTGTCAGAATTATGTCCATCTCCCCATCAGTATTGTGATTTTGAAGGGGGAAATATTTGCAAAATCATTTGCCACTAACCATGTAATTTTTATAACGTTCAATTTGACAGTTATTTTATGATAAGTGAATAAGTGAAAAAACCTATCTTAACAGAAATTTGCAAGAGAGAAATCTTACTAAGTCAGCAGAATACATTTTTTAAATCTTGCACAGCGAAACCTTTTCTGTTTTCTTGCCATTGTTGGTTTGAATGAAGAAATGACTCGTAATTCAGATTTTCCATACGAAAGAACAAGATTCGTTATCTAGCACTCGATGATCCTTCAAAGCAAGAGGAAGCATTTAATGATATTCTGTATAAGTGACTTGTCATTTTATAGATAAACAGCTGAACTAGGCAGAAACTTAAAAGTTTTGCTATTAATAAAAAATTAAATTTCACATTGTATACCAATGAAATCGGTTATTCAATTTTTGGGTTTTGTAGTCTCAGGGTCGTTACTCTCACAACCGCACCTCAATAATTTACCATTTACTATTCATGATGTACTTATGACTCAATAAACATGACGAAACGGTTCAAAAAGGTTTGGAAACTGTCATTCTAATGAGACTTATTATAAGAGTAACGAGTTCCACCATGCCGATATAAAACAATAGGTAAGATTTCAACTAAACTTTGCAAGAGAAAAGTGGAAAAACAAACGTATTTCTTTTTTTATTTGAATCAATTCAAGTTTCCAGTATCAATCAATTTTTAGAACTAAAAGCATTTGCGTACACTTGTCCAAACACACGAACCTCTTTACTCCGAATAATTCATTAACTTTTCTTATGACTAAGACTAGATATAAGGGGTTTACCATGGAAAACTTTCTTATGTTATGATTCTATATCGATGTCATAACTGCTGGACAAAATTTGATGTATTCAATAAAGATTATGTACTCCTCTATTTTCAAAGCTGTCACAATAAATGTGTTATATATCCCACAAAATGATTCTTAAGGATCAATTTTCTACGAATAAATCTTTGATTACACTAGATAAAGTCGAAAGCACTTTTTAAATTTTTCGTGCACCGAAATGTGAATCATGCTGATTTAATTTCCTTTCTGTTTCCAATTGATCTCATTGCTCCTCTAGAGATTTCACTTCTGTAATTTACTTTTTACGACTATTTCCAAATGAGGCATCCAATATCAGGCCGCTTTTTCAATTCGGATATTTCGATATTGCAATTTTTTAATTCCGAGATTCCGATATTAAAAGTCTACAATTAAAAATTTTCAAAATCAATTTTTTACTAAAATATTTTCAGATATGAATAAACGAAAATAAAAAAATAAAAATTTAAGTTAACGGAACATTTATTTCTTTAAAAACATGTGGCAAAAATTAAGATTGAATACATTTCATTTAGTTTTTAGTTATTTTTCTTTGTACGCACTCTCTGAAAGTGGGCCTGCAAAAAACATAGAGCAATTAATGTTTCATTTTTAAAAGATGAACGGAGTTTTGTGACAAAATTGCCTTTGGTGGAAACTGACCTTTCAGATAGGACACTGGAATGTTCTACGGTTTTCAAATATTCGTATGCCTCACGAAGATACGATACCCACGTTCTATCCTCTTTGAAACTGGCCATTTCCCTGTGAATAACTTTCAAGGCATTCTTGGAACTGTTACCAGTTTTTGATTTGAGATGATCTTTCGTATCATTTCAAATGGCCATGTCAAGTTGATCCTTCAAAGACAAGTTGGAAGATCCATCTACTGAATCACTGTCAGACGATAATTCTGGTTCTTCTGTAGCTCAATTAAGTCACCCATTCTGTGCAATCAGAGTGTTGAAAATCTCTGCTTTGCTGAGTTGCCGAAAATTCAGAGCATCTTCCACATTTTCATATCGCTGATGACCGTTGTGGAGGTAATGCAGGAAACTTGAACGCGTTATCCGTCGTTTGTTGATTCGCACACCAAAGATGCTTTCAAACGGACAGCAAAATCTGATGTTCCCAAATTGTTAATCAGGAACACTATGGCCGTGTCGGCTGACAAAATATTCGCGTTATTTTTTCACAGCGCTTCTACGGTCAGTTTCACAAGTTCTAGACATGTAACAACCGGTGAAATGGTGTCAAGCTCCAAATCACTGATCTCAATATCAATCAGTGATATTTTGATGCAATTTTTTAACTTCAAGAAGCGTTCAAGCATTGCATACAGACTGCTTTATCAAGTTTTCATGCCCAGAATCAATAGATGGGTTTTCTAAACTCTTTGGTTGTATATTTCCCCAACGTTTATCATTTTTTTGTTAGAGGACAACAAAATAAATTTACAATGGTGCGTACTTTTGCAATTAACGGCTTCAAATCTTTAACCAGCTCAATTTCGCCGTCCTTTTCAGCCAAAGAAACTTCAATACCACTAAAGTCGTTCTCGTCCATAACATCATTATAACATCATGGTGTTAACTTCACTTCCGTTTCCTGCATCGTCAACGGCTTTGTTCCTTTTTTGGCTGTTTTTACAAGATGTCAATTACAGCTAAAGGAATGCCGTGAACAATGCAAAGTTGTTGATCACATACGCTTAGTCCCACTTTCTGCATAACCGACACACCGTTGGTTGTAATGCACACAATGCCTTGGTCAAACTTCTGCACTTCACAAGATTCCAAAAATCTTTTTCTGTGAGCACTTCCACGTTTAAGCATCTACGATTTCTAATTGAATACCATTCTTCAAACGTTAGACTGAATCGAATTCCTTGAGACCAGAGAAGGATCAGCTCACACTTTGCGATCTTTTGAAGGGTGTTTGCGTAATCCAACACTATATTTCGAATTTTGGTTGCTGATTTTAAAAACACCAAACCCTATAACCTGGAAAAGCTGTCTCAATTTTGCAGAAATGATGAACACGCTGAAGGGCAGTCCGTTCAAGGCAACGAGTGTGGACAAAACCACAGACAATGTGTTGTCTCCCTGCTTTTGAAAATGGTCGGTAATTAGTATTTCGTTTTCTTGAGTAGCTGTACAACCACTGACATTGATGCTTTCAAGTCTGTAGTCAATTTTCTTTTCAGTAAAACAATGTTAGGGATGCAGAATAAAACCACACAGAATTTTAGTCTTTGCTTCCCTTTAAATCTGACATTGTGACTTTGACTAAGAAAAGATAAAATAAAATAAAAATACAGAACTTTAATTACTACAAGATTTCTTACCAAAATCAAGCACATTTTGGAGCAGATTTTTAATTTTGGCAATTGGAAATTTTTGATGAAATTTCTATGTAAATTATGATAAAATTCATTGGTTAGAAGTAAATCAAGAGTTCAATTTTGATTCTTACCGCTTATGCTAAACGTACGTCACGAAAAAACCTTTAAATTTTCAAGAAATTTAGTTTAAATCCCCTTCAAAAAGTTTTCTCAACAAAATTTATGACAGCTGCACAAAATTTCAAGAGTTGGCAATAGTGCGTACTTGAATTTTACGCGGGTAAAAACATGAAACCCTTACATGTAACTTCCAAACTCTCCTTTTCTGTAGAAAATAAATCACATTATAAATTTTTTTTTCAATATCGAGCCAATCTAGCAAATTCCGATATCAAGAAAATGTCCGATCTTTCCGAGATCTCGGAATCGATATTGGATGTCACATTTCCAAAATACTAACTCGGATACTAGTGCATTTTGAAATTTACATTTAATATACAATAACAAAAATTGTATTAAATAAAAAACTAAAAAATAAAGCGATAATTTTATCCATTCCCCTTTCCTCATATTTAATAATTAGGTTTCTTTTTTTTATGGATCTCGGTACAGAAAATCTGGATATAGCTGCTTTACAAAAATTTAAAACAAATAAATAATTATTTTAAAAATTAACGATTAAAACAAAAATTCAGCAGATTTATTTTATCAAAAACATCAGATAGTAAACCAAATATTGTATAACAGTATATTGTTATATAAGAAAATAATAAATTTATCTCTTAAAAAGCACTCGAAATACGCCGGCGTCATTGATCATTGCAAAAAATCATTTACCAGATTAAAACGAAACTATTGCAACAAAATTTTAAAACATCAATAAAATAATTTATTTCGATAATTAGTTTATTTAGCAGTCAAACTGAAAAAAAATTTTCGAATATTATTATTTCTTAAAATATATAAATATATATATTTAAAAGTCACAAAACATTACTTGATTATTTTAAATATTTTTTCTAAATCACAATTCAATTTAAACAATATATTATTATAAAAATCGAATTTTTCAACATTTTCATTGATACGATATCTTTAAGGATTTATTCAAATTTTGACAGCATTTATTGAGAAAATACTAAAATAGAAGAAAAGATTGACTTCGAACACTTTGAATGAGAAAATACAAATATGTTTACTGATATACAGTGTCAAAAATAACAAGAGATTGAGATGAAAAACCTAAAGATGCGGGATCAAATTAAGTAAACTGAGTCAGCACGATGAATTCTGTACCGCCTGATGTAATTGTATTGGGATATTTGATTTCGATGTCTCCTATATTTTAAGCTCTTATAATTAATGTGTATGAATGTCTGAATGTTTGATTGATTATCTTAATTGTTTAGGCCCTCGAATTATGTCATTTTTTTATTATTTATCCTGATGATGTATGTGCTCTAGACAGACATGTAGTATATATTGTCTGCCTTTCATTATTTAACCTCTTTGAAATCGTTATTTTAATCTTATTAAATTGGGGACCATGCTTTTAACCCGATAATTACTGAAAATTCTCCCTCATTGGAAGATATATTTAATTGAAGATATTCTGGATGAATTTATCGAAAATATTGAATCTTATTTTTCACTAATTCAAATGGAGAACAGCCAACAAAATGGAAAAAATGAGATACTTTTAGATTAATAGTGAAAACGAATTTCAAAAACCACGAGATCATTAATTTCAAGATAGAAGAAAAGATTTTACCCAAGATTTAAACGACAGACAACCAATTTTAACCAATTTTCAAAATAGAAATTCAGAACAACGTTCAAATCCATGTCGTGGAATTGGTCACATGCATAGTGAATGCCTAAATAGTCGATGTTCGTGTTATGTTAATCAAGGTCATTTAAGTTTTATGTGTTTTCAGAACCAGAATTACTATGAAAATATATTTGAAAGAAATACCAATCAATACCGAGAAAATTCCAATTAACAGAATGAACAGAATGGTAGAAATGATGTTTCTGTAGTATAAGAGGACGCTCCAAATGACTATGACAAACTTTCTGTGATATCGGTAAATGCCAAATTTCAAACTGAGGGAATATTTTATGAGTGATAAATTACATGTAAGCTATGATAAATTTTTGAGGACTCTTAATATTGAATATTGTTGGGGTATATGAAAAATATAAAATAAAATACCAAGAAAAAATTACAAATTATCAAAATTAATTTAGAGTAATTTAAAATTTGAATAAAAATCAATGTTTCACGGTAGTGGGAAGTTGTAACCGGTGAAAAATTTGGTTGTGAAGACGAATAAATTAATATTAAATTGATCAGAAATCTATAGAAGGATTAGAAGTTCAAAAACAAATTAAAATTATTAAATCAAACTATATAAATCATCATTGCAAACATATTGGACCCAAGGCTCAAGGTTTCACAAGCATCAAAGGTTATCATCATCAAAACTGTTTTTTTTAAGATTTTAATAAATCTTTTATATCATGTACTAAATTTCTAATAAAAATATATTGGAAAGAGAAATCAAATATATATCTAATGCCATGTTATTTAATATAGTCATATAAATCTGTGGTTCTTAAAGTAATAGTTCGTGAATAAGATCACTGCTTTGTGGAACATTCAATTTTATTTTCAATTTCTTTTATTTAAGAGTTAAATTATTTGGATTATACTTATTTTAAGATGGGGGAAATATAGGTTGTCCTTGTTAGCAACCGTCATTTAAGTTAGCGGTCCGCAATTTTCAACAAAAACTTAGTGCTGGTCTATCGTGTGAAAAACTTTAAGAGCCACCGATATAAATAACAAAAGATTTTCAATTGTCAAATTAAAAAAAGGTTTTAATTCAAAAATTCTTTTAAAGTTTCCATACATGTTGTAAGATCTAAAGTTAAATATCGTTTAAAAGTTAGTGTGTTTTTTATTACTTGGTTGTAATTGAAAGTCTTTCAAAGAAAAAATGAACTTTTGATATGCTATAGAACATCATAAAAAAGTAATATTTTACTAAAAAGCTATATCTCTAAAGTCAAATAATAAAATGATAAAAAATCACTATTCAAACACGCGTTTTACGAAATATTTAGACAGATTGACTGTAATCATCAGGTAAAAACAAACGAAATAAAATGAAATTAATTTATATAATCAAACAAATTATAAATTATCTCAATATCCTTTTTTTGTTTAAAACTTTTAAATTAACTTTTAAAATTATATTTTATCTAAAATAAATTCTATTCTACAAAAATATTTAAATTAATATTAAAATTCTAAAACAAACAGCATTTTTACATATCCAAATTTTACAAAATCAAATTGTTTGGTTGTTGAAATATATTGTAAAACATTTGATGAAATTGGCTTTCTTGTAATTAAATCATTGACATGTTTATTTAATTATTTAAAAAAAGATGTTTTTATTAGTAATGTCTTCGTCATAAAAGCACATGAATTGTATTGTCTTCGTAAATAACGCACTTGTATTGTACACGTCTTTGTTAATCATGCACTTTCTTCATTTATTCCAAAAATATCTTTAAATATTTTTTAACGAATTAAAAATTTTACATATTCTTAACAAATGACTAATTTTATAAAGACTTTTTTGTTTTTCACCTCTGATTTCTTTATAAGTGACATAATATTTTCAATAAAATTTGACTATGAATCAGATTTGGTAGAAAATAAAATGACTAATTATTATAAATTTTAAAATTAAAGCAACTATGAATAATTTTCGATAACATAATTCTTTAATTTAGCTCTATGATTTACAGATGTGGAAAGATAAAATTAAAAATATCAATATAAAAAACCTTAAAACAATATATTTTTAAAATTCGACATCTACTTTCTCAAAATGCATATATATATATATATATATAATGAAAATATGTAACAAATATTATAAAAACATTAAACTTAAGTTAAAAAACAAAAAAACAAATTTATCTTTATTCTAAAATATGTTTATTCTTTAATTATTTTTCATAAAATGTTAATTTATCAATTCATTTAATTTCTTTATTTGTAATATACTCTAGTATTTTTTTTCATAATTATTATAAAAAATTGATTTTTAATTTAACTATATTCATTTTTGATGAGAAATAAAAATATAAAAAAGTGATAATAAATGATAAATACAACAATGATAATATGACAGAATTTTGTATTTATATATTTTTCACGATAATAACAAGAATTATCAAACTTTAATTCGTATCTATGGTAATATAAAGAAAAAAAATGAATTTTCGGAAAATTCTAATCGTTTAATTTGCAATATTTAAACAAAAATTTCGATCTAATTTCATAATGCACTTACGAGGTTGATAATATCGTAATCAGCTTTCATGTTAGATATCTTGCGAAATATTTATTTTCCGGAAAAAAATGCTCCTGGGAATCGAATTTAATGATATAAATATTGTATTTATTAATAATTTTCATCTAATTATAGAGTTGACTATCAATTAAACTCCCATAGCAATTTACGGCGAAATTAAACTTGGAGATTTTCAATTTTCCCAACGTTAAGTCAATTTAACAAACTTTTCCTTATTACACTTCAAAGAAATTAGAAAATTTATACAGAAAATGGTTAATAATGTAATTCTACTAAAAGATTGTTTTAATAATCGGCCATAATAAAATTCGAAAGAAACTATAAAAAATTGAAATTTATCAAAATTTAAATTTCAAATAATTCGATTTTAAATTTTAAATTTAAAATATTTAATAATTAGATTTCTCTAATCTTAAGAATTGGCATGTTAATTACTTTTGATTAAAAATTTTATTTGTATTTTCTGGTCGAATATTTCATTCATATTTGATAAGTTAAATTTTTTAAGGAGTTTTTATCAACTCTTAGTTCTTTTTGCGCCAAGATAAAAATATTTTATTATTTCTATACTTTTACCAAAATGAAATAATTATTTTTAAATCTATCTATTTGTGATAAAAAAAAATTTGAAAAAAAAATTTAATGGTATTTTACTAAAATTAATTTTTCTTTTTATATAAATGTTCCTAATTTGAAATAAAATTTGGGAGCATCGTTTAATTTAGAAAAGATTAATTCTTTTTTTTGTTGAAGATCGGGTGGAAATTTGTAATTATCAGTTGAGGAATAAATGTAAACCATACTAATATGCAAGTATAAAAAATACCGTATAGAAAAGGGACTACAAAAACTTTTTAAAGTTCTTTAGATTCCATAGATCACTGTGTTAAAATTTTTGGAATTGTTTCAAATTTCTATGAATTTGTTTTTAAGTCTTTTGAAGATAGTTGAGGTTAAAATATTAAATAAAGTCATATTTAAATGATAAAAGCTTTTAAATTTAAAGTATCCCATTAAACACTATTTACTATTATACTTAGAAATCTTCGTCAAAAGTATATAATAGTGAGTATGAAGTAGTGAATATAGTAATGAGAATAGACATGTGCATTTTGCCTTCAAATCTTATCCATAAAATATTAAAACAAATAATCTACGAATTATTCTGATAAAGATTAATTCTTCAAGCTATTGAGATTTTATTCAAATTTTATACAAAATTAAAGTATTGGGTTTTGATTTAATTTGGTAAGATAACGTTTTTTTTAATTAATTGTTCTAGGATTATGCCCTGATCTGTCATTGACGTTTACGCAAACACCTTCAAGATTATTATACTATCCAACCTATGTACCCATTGAGGTTGAAAATCCATATATAATATTTTTCATAATATTTTCAGTTTCGGGTTCTTGACTGCTGATCGAAGGTCTATCTTCTCTTTCATTTTATACCCATGCCCATGTCTATATATTTCTACGTTTTATATTTCAGTAGCCTACTTTATTCATTATTTGTTAATCTATCCTCCAAATATTTGCCCAACATTCCACCCTTATATTTCGGAAAATTTCTTATTTCATTTAGTCATTAGTTATAGCAATTGTATTTCGTCCCAATCTGAGCCCTTATATTCTTTTTTAATATTCTCTTTATGTTAGGGTGTTTTCTAAAAATTCAATCCTAGAGCATTAAACTTCTTATTATCATCTCGGCTCAACCTCCTATATATTTTAGAGTAATCCAATCCGATTAAGCGTTTCCGTAAGCCCTTAATGATTTCGTTCTCAGGAATACCGTTCCAGCTCAGTGCGATGTAACTTGAACTTCCCAGTTCTGTAAACAGCCGGCACTCTGTCCATGTTGTGAATGAATTCGATTTTAGAAGTAAAGACTAATATAATTTTAGAAACATATTGTTGGGGTTAACAAAATGCACAAAAGTAAAAATGGAAAATCAATTAAAATTTTAAAATAAAGGCGACAATGATTGTTTCCAAAATTGGAAAATTAATTGAAAATAATGAAATCGATTCGACGAAAATATTGAAGTCATTAACAGAATTGAGTCAATTGTCTTTGAGTATGAGGAAGTTAAAGAGTGTAATTAGTTTGCGTGCAAAGTATTATAATATGAACTCAAACCATAAAGATGAGATCAAGGAAAGAATGAAAATATTTGGAAAATCGTTTAGAAAAAATAAATGGTTAGATTTTATTTTTGTTGATGTGATTGATGAAATTAATGAAAGTGTAATCTGTTGTCGTTGTGAAGTAAATGATTGTGTTAAAGATTTGAAAAATAGATTAAAGGAGAAACATAGTAGAAAAAGGAGAAAAAAAGGATGGATAGTGGAGTTAAAATTTAATAATAGGTATTTAGAAAATGATGAATTTTTGATAGATTGTGTTATTATACCGGGAAGTAAAAATAAGTTACAAATAGCAGGTATGTGATAAGGTGCTGAGTGAAATTGGTGAAAATGAAATGGTAAAAAGGAGTAGGAGAGAAATTTTAAATGAGTTAAAGGATAGTTTATGTATTGGAGATGAAAATAAAATAAATAATAAATTAGAACTAATTGAGGAATCGGAATGGGAAACAGAAAGTAAATTGGAGATTGTAGAGGTGATACGACCATTTTTGTATGGATAAACTAGATATGCTGAAAAGTTGAAAGAATTAATGAGGAAATTGAGCAGAGAGTTGAAAGAGGCTAGAGTTGAATTAAAACAATTTGTAGTAGCAGTTGATTACGATGGTGCTCAAAAGTCAAAAGACTAGGGAAGAGAGCTGCTAAAATTATGGGAAAAGATGGAAATATTATTTTGACTTATAAAAAGTGAGGAACTTGATGATGATGAATATTTATATGATTATGGATTTGTACCCCAGGCACTAGATGAAGATAGATATTTAAGAATGGAAGGAAAAGTAGGATATTTAGTAAATCGTCTAATAGCGGAAAAAGGGTTGAGATTTGAATGGAATAATAAGTCAAGTAAGTCAGATACCGAAGAAGAAGGAGAAATAAAAGAAAATAAAGGAAACACGGAAAAAGAAGATGAAATAATTGAAAATAGAGAAATTAATGAAAATGAAAATGCGGATGTTCAAAATGAGTGCGGTATTAAAGATGAGTTTATAGAATTAGAATGGCAAAAGAAGCTTGGCGTATCGGAAAGTAAGGTAAACGACAAAGATAAGAAGGTTAGAACTTTGTATGAAATAAAAAAGTATTTAGTGAGATAAAAACAGGATGTTGACGAAACGAAAGAAATGTTGAGAGGTCTCGTCAAAATAGTTTATCCGATGTTTGAAATAGAAATAGAAGTGGACGATGAACTAAAAGGGATAGTTAAAGAAATTAAAAATCGACTTCCTGACGTTGTTCAGAATTTTGGCCATGTAGATACGTTTTGTGAGAGAGCAATAATTGAAGACTTAACCAAAGATAGAATTAATGAGGAAGTAGCGCTAACAATTTTAACCTATGCTATTTTAGAAATTGGGACTCATGCATTTGTAAAGTCGGATGACTTGGATAATTTGATAGATATTGCTGCTCGATTAATAACCGAATTTTTGATGAGTTAAGTGAAGGAAAAAAGTGGTTGGAAAACGGTGTGCCCACCGCCTTCAATGCAAGAAAATGGAAATTGGGAGTTAAATTCACTACCAAGACGGTTAAATGAAAGAGCTAGACCAGAATAGAGGAAAACATTGTTTATCCATGGTCCATGTTTATGTTGATCATATTTTGTGCAATAACTACACAATCAGCGTCTTTCGTTGCATACAACTGCTCACAAACAGAGAATGGAAAGATTTATTCAGTGGTGGATATGTCAGAATGCCCAGATGCATACATGAGTAAACTAAAAATCGAAAGTGATGTAAAGTATTATGTGTACCAAGAGTCGTATTTACGGAGAGCTCTAGTGAGAGAATGTATTGTCAAACATACAACGTTTGTGTTCTATTGTGGCATGTGGAGTCATAGGTCACTAATAAAAGTGCAGGCTATACCCAAACCAGTTGAGGTCCTCTCAGAAAATTGTTTATCTGCTTTTCAAACGGGGTAGTTAAACATAAGATCAGAAATTCAATTAAGAGCTAAAGTGAGCTATAGAATACGAGAAACAGTAGTTGTGAAAGGGTAACTGAAAGCAAATGGATATTGTGAATGAGAACCATACAAAATGAATGGTAAATTGTGCAAAAAACAGTTGTATTGGAAGAATATTTTACTGAGTTTAGAGAGTTCGAAGGAGCCTTTGATGATGATACAGTCAAATTGTCAAACTGGAGAATCAATCCTTGTTTATAATGTTGAAACAAATAAATGCAATTTAGCATTTCTTAAAACCATGAATTTTAAAGAGTTAATTGGAGAGCAGTTTAGAGAAAGACCTGATAATTTTAATGCCAACTATAAATTTAATAATACAATTAAAACAAACCCAGTGTGGACGAGACAAACCAGTACTGTTCTAATGTCAACGTTACAAGCAGATGGTATGCGATTCATAAAAAGGATATTACTAGTAAATTTGGCCGAATGGTATATGCAACAAATTACACAGGTGTTTATGTGTCAAGGAATATTGTTGAAGAAGCAAAGGTTAGAATTCATAGAGACGATATAAAATTAACTCATTACTTTAATAACAAAATTGATTATTTGTTTCATTTTAGTCAACACATCATGGAAAATGTATATCGAGAAATGATCTTAAATGAGTGCAAGTTAAACAAAGAAATTCTCAGAAATCGTATGGCAATGGCCGTTACAAATCCAAATTTAGTAGCATCTATGCTAATATCATAAAGTGGAGTGTTTGCGAGAATATTTGGGGAAGCATTATATAGTTACAAATGCAAGGAAGTCACTGTGAAAATTACTAAGTATGAAAAATGTACAAATGAATTACCCGTGAGTGTCGGCGGGAAATTACGATTTATGGAACCAATAACGCGTATATTGCTGGATGAACAAAGTAAACCAAAGATTTTACAATGTAATCGATTACTAGCTCCGTTGTATCGCTTAACTTCAGATTCATGGATAGCATTACCAGACTATCGTGGAGTCAAAACGCCAGACTTTACATCGTTGAATAAAATGGCACAAATGGGTCTTTATGTGAGTGAAGATATTGAAGAAGCCCAAAGAAATTTATTATTTCCATCTAAGAAGGAACGAGTTATCTCGTAAATGATTGACACGATATTACCAAATGGAGAAGGAAAAGTTAATTACGAATATTTGTTAACACATGATCATTTCAAATGAGCCACCTATAAAACAACGGAAAAGATTTGGGCAAATTTATGTTCTTGGGACAGGCATGTGCCGGTTTAATTGGAACATATGTAATTGCAGTAACAATAACGGTAATAGTATCACAGATATTGTCAGCCCATCGAATATATGTCATTTCTGGATTGTCACGGAAATTGATTATTGGGTGCATTCCTTTTGTGGCTAGGTTCTTTATTACAAATCATCAAAACAAAGAAATGGCAAAAGTAAAAGCACTGTTAAAAAATGATCAAAAGACTTAGGAATCTTTATGTCAATCGGAAAACAAAAATAGTGCTAATAATGACGATAGCAACGATGGCAGGCCCGAGCAAAGATATTTTCGGAGAGGGATAGTGAAAAGTACAACAGAACCAGAGTCGAGGTTTTTGTTGAAACCATTGCCTAAATTGAGTAGAATTGATACTCTTACAAGGTGGTACACCCCGTCATTTGTGCCAACAGCACCGGTATATCCAAGTGAGAAACTGAAAGAAATAAAATCAGTCGATAATATCGCAGTTGAATTAAAAATGATGGAACCAACAAGTGCTGAAATTGAAAGAAAGAACATGCTTGGTCTTCCATGTTAGATTCAGGGTCAAGTCATACGATAGTGTCAGAAAAATTCTTAACCCGGCAGGAGAAAGCCAAGTTAAAACCACCAGATCATTTCATTAAATCAATGTCACGTAATGTGTTATATATTATAGGAAAATTAAAAGCCAAGTTAATCATTGGAGATCAGAAAATAACTCATTGGGTATCAGTGATGAAAAAAAGTCCAGTTAAATGGCATGGACATTATGGAGCAACTGCAAGGGATTTCTCTTGATTTGATAACCGGAAAGTTGGTAAAAGGCCAGACAGGGGAAATTGTCCATAGAGCCGGAGAAGTCTTTTTGAACCAAACAAAAAGCTAATCAAAAAGTACAATGTACCTATGTGTGATGAAATAGTAAAAGTAAAAAACAAATCAGTACCAGCTAAAGACGTAGCACGATATCCATTAAGATCGAAACTAAACAAAGATAAACTTGTTTTATTTTATGATTTCCGTTAGTCCTTTTTCATTTTCAATTTCTCTTTTCTCATTTCTGTTTATCAGAGTCATGAAAAGGATTCCCCTTGTTTTCAACATTCCCCCATTAATTCTGGTAACTTTATTAATTATCTAATATTAGTATTCAGGTATCCTAAACAATGATTTCACTTTAAAAATATTCGATAAGCATTTAGGTTTTTTTAATTCCATCTGTTTCAGCTTCCACTTTATAATATGTTCACTTTTCAGCCGACAATTTTATTAATTACTTTTTGTTAAATTTTTGTTTAATTTAAGACTCCTCTTACGTAGTTCTTTAATTTTGATCAATTGTAAATATTTTTAGGTAAGTGCAGCAAAATTTTAATAAGTACCAAAAATGGCTTTTAAAATAAAAAAGAAGCGAAACTTATTCAAAACATATTTCAAACAATTTATTGTAACACAAAAATCAGTTTTAAAGTTAATTATGATATTTAAACAAACAAAAGATAAAAAAATGAATAATTTTACGTATTACACAAGTTTTGTTGATAAGCTTTTCTTTTCATGTTTATCTAACTCTTAGAATTATATATTATGTAAATTTTTATCTTTTTCTCAATGGAAAACTCGTGGATTTCAAGCCTAAAATTTTTAGCGATCTAATGAACCATAATTTTTATAGTTCTGTTAAACAAAGAATTATTTTTCAATTTTGTTAATTATATTAACCACAAAAATAAAATTGCAAAATAATTTAAAATATTTTATAATGTATCAAACCACTGAATCCGGTTCTTTTATTAAAATCTCACTCTTTTTTCAATGAATTTTCACAATGCCCTCACGAAGTTTTCAACTTTTAATTGAAAATTTTAATTAAATAACGATAAATAATTTGAATACAGTTGAGAAATTGCGTAAATGCGCTTCAGGTTTTTCAAATTTAATATTTCATTTTACTTTAATACTAAAATTAAAAAAAAGAAAAATAATTCAAAATTTAATTTAAAATAATATTTTTAAGTTTCAGAAAAATAAAAAAAAAATTTTGCAAAAGAAATCAAAAATAACTTTAAAATTTTTATTCTAAATCTGCATAATTTATTCATTTGATATAATTTATAATGTAAAATCTGTCGTTTAAGACATATTTTCTAGGTTAAGTCATCATTAAAAAATTTATGTTCTGTATTTTATTGAATTAAATGTAATTAAATTTGTAAAATGTTTGTTTTAATTTACAGATTGTTATAAATAATAAATTTTCAAAAATTTAATTATGTCGGCAATTAAAGAAAATATTTCAAAATTTAAATCAAAAATGCTACCTTAAAACTGTAAAATGTATTTTAAAAACAGATGAAGATTTATTAATGAACTCGTTAAAATAAAACTGAATACCATGCTAAATAAACAAACACACAATATTTATGCTAAATTGTTTAGAAATTGTGTAAAAACATTTAGCACCACTGTTTAACACTCAGTATCAGATCAATCCAAAATGGCTGACAGTGCATTTTTCCTGAATCCACAGTACGAAGAGACTTTAATAATTTGTTTCTGACAATAGCCTGTTTTTTTATCGTGGCACTGAGTGTTAAAGCAAAAAAATCATTTTTTCAGTACTGTTAAAACTGTGGTCCACTAATATTTTAAATACGGCCAGGAGTTACCAATAAAAATAAATTATTTGAATTATATTAAAAGAATTATTAAACATGTTATCAGTTATTAGTAAAAACACGAGAAAGCCAAATAATCGAAATATATTTCGAAGTAATTATCCTCATCACCAGTCTGCCATCATAATCTATGTCAAATTTTATATACAGAAACAATATTAATGCCAAGTTAAGATTTATTGATTTAATTAAATAATCTCAATGAATTTGTTGCTGATTGAACGTTTATTTTAGGGGATTGTGATTTAATTACCAAAGCTTCACATAAAATTCTTTCCCACTTATTACTGAAGTTTTTATATGAAATTTTAAAATATTTTAAATCAATTTCTCTTTTTTTATTCTCAATAATATTTGGGAATAATTATCAGCGGACATAAAATTGAGTTTTAAAATGATTAAAATTAAAAATGAGATTTAAATGAAGTTTTAATAAATAAAAATCGAAAATATTTTAAAAAGTTCGATTAAAAAATTGTTATACTAATTATTAAATAAAATAAGGATTTTATTATATTTTGAATAAAATTAAATTTTAAAATAAAAATAAATGCAGTTGTTAATTTTGTTAAATATTCGGAAATACAGAAGATATATTTTGCATTTGAATAAATTTTGGACTTTTAATGACTAACGATTTTGAACTAAACGAAGATGTTTTCACAACATCTAGCATTACTCACGCCTTTAAATCGGCTATGTTCTTGAATCCGTATGCGAAAATGACGGGAAGTATCTCTAATGCATGTGGAATTTTACCCATTAGAGGAAAATTTATACACTAGATCAGAAACTAGACCTATTAAGGTTAGACATTTATTACTAATTATATTTAATTTTAACAATTTTGATACTATTTCAAATACATCTGAATTGCCTAATAATTTTGTGACAGACAATTAAAGCCTTCCGAATATAGAATTACTAAAAAATTAGATTTTATGCGTTCACCATAATTAAGTGAACTATAATTTTCTCCATTGTTTTCATCTGATGCAATCAAAAGATGGTTTCCTACAAAAGCCTTAAAATATCCTTTTTTATTCATAAGAGAAACCAGCTTTTGTATACTTTTATTAGATTTTTCAAACGTAGAAGATAATTACCAAGATCTAAAAATCAAACTCCTTAATCATATTTCTTTTATATTTAAAATCACAAAACCCATTCAAAATATTGTATAGCTTTTTATATATTTCTGTTTTGAAACCCTTAGCCGTTTTCTCTACTAATAAATCTAAAAATGGAATAAATGAATTAGCTTACATTGTGAACTATTAGAGTGAAGCCCATTCATATAATTTAAAAAGGAAAAACACACATCATCTGAACTAGAAAATATTAAAAAAATATTATCAAAGTAAAGTTTATATATTTTAGGCTTAACAAAAAGAAAATCATATATTTCGTTTATTTAGCTTTCTCGTGTTTTTATTATCAGTTATTAAATAATAATTAAAATGCATTAGTAAACTGACAATTCCTCATCAAATATATTATCATTATTATTTAATAGTTCTTAAAAATAAAGAACAAAGAAAAAATTAAATATATTTCCAAACCTTTGTTTCAGTAAGAATTTTCAATTATTATGTTATAAACTTTAATTATTAAATTAATGTTTAATTAAAAATGTACAATTGAAAATTTATTCTATTTAATGATTAATTAGATCCAAAATTTATCTTCAAAAATGAAATTTATCAAAAAAAATTTCATAGATCACTTTTTAGACAAAACATCCAAAATAACCTAAAATGCAGTACAACAAAAATTAACGTAGATTTAAGTAAACTGAGTCAATACAAGGAAAATATCACAAAATCTCACTAATCATTAGTGACTAATGTGTTATATCATTATTAAATTTGTGTTATTTGAATTTTTTATTTTTATTTTATATATTTTTTCATATTTCCTATTCTATATGCCAATGCAAAACTTTGAGCCCTCAATACGGCTCGTGGAACAGTTTGCATTGAACATGTTGACTTTCATACCGTTGTTGAATAAATATTTTGACATGATAGAACATCAAGACAAACATATTTAAAGAAGTTTTGTCAAAGAATTTATCAAAGTGTAAATTGTGTTCAGCGAATGTAAAGTCAATTTTGTTCAAAAATATCTGAGGAATTTTGAAAACAAATTTTTTTCAAGACATTACAAATCAGATATTGAGAAACCGATTTAAATGAATGAAACATAATTATTTTGTTTATACAAAATAACAAAAAGAATACACAAATAAATCATAGAGAATAATTGCTTCGCTTTTAAGTAGAAAATACCTCTCAAATCAGTTCAACAGTTATTGTTTAAAACAATAGAAATTTGAATATAATAATGATTGTTAAAATTATGCCTATGAATGTAAATAAAATATACATAAATAGAAATCTATTAAAATTTCTGAAAATTTGACAAACCAATATTTTTCAAAGGAAAAGTTGTGAGAGGGTTGTAAACAAAATGTCAAAGACGAAGATACCAATTCCAAATAATGGATTAGAGGAATCTCAGGCAAAGCAACTAAAAATTTAAAAAACCATTATTTTAGTTGATGTCGTTGGAAAAAGAATAGAAGAAATAGCGGTGGTCAAAGTGGAGGTCGCGACCCATAAAGAGGTCGTCAAATATCGAATGGTACAATATTTGTAGTATTCTGTTTCGAACGGTTTTCAAAACGTTTCTGGTGCTCTAAATAATCTAGCTGTGATTCTTACAAATTGTTGAGGATATTTAAATAACAAAATAATTTAATCGCTGAAATATAGAAAGTAATTTTGGGGAAAAAGTATAAATTGGAAAGTATGCCGTTTCGGAACTCTGAAAAGAAAAATTGAAAACAACAAATAAAAATTGAGAACAGAAATATAAAATCAATAAAGTTAAACAAAGAAACACGACAAGGTCATTCTTAATTAATAAGTACTAATAGAAAAGAAGAAAACTAAAACAAAAACAGTTTGAGAATGGAATTTTCTTATCATCCAAGATAAAAAGTTGATTATGATGGTAGTCTAGAAATAAAAAAGTTGATTATCATGACATTTGTCGAAGATGCCGAAAATTGTCAACAAGTAACCACCTATAAAAGCCAAGGACAAATGTGGAAAAAAACAACTAAATATTAAAAAAGAAGAAGCAACCAAACTTAGCATAACAAAGAGAAATCAACTAAAGTTAAAGTAACCTGTATACTGATACGAGCTTGATCAAAGAAGCAGTTAAGCAGCTATCAATTGGGCTATTACTCGCTACGTGACGTAATAAGTCCTGATTTTTAAATATTGAGTGGTGAACCTGTTGTGTAATTGTGTTAGCAAAGTCGAATTGATTGTAATAAATATTGAGAATATCGAGGATTTTGTCATTGTTACTGATGTTTCAAGACACGCTTAAAGTCAGATCGATAATTGATAATACTTAAAATTTATACTGATGTATTTTTCATCAAACTTAACCTGATAATATCCACTTGATAAATCTAAAGTTGAAAAATACTTTGTTCTTGTCATATTCTTAAATATGTCTGATAATGGTAGAAGAAATATTGGTCTATATGTCTTAGCGTTTAGTGCTCGATAATCGGTTCCATTAAATAAGTTAAAGCGGCAAAATAATTCTTTCCAAATAATCTAAAGGGGCATCACCCCTTATGATCCGCCACTTGAAATCGCTCAGAATATGAAAATGCATGATTAAATTTTACAGATTGTATTTGGCAGTTTATATTTGAATAATAAATTTTTTGGTTTTTTTGAATCTTCTGAATATTTTTAATAAATGAAAACAAGTATTTAAATAATCCCAATAGTAGGTATTAGTTTAAAGAAGCTGGTACCAAGGTTTTTGACATAAATGATACTTTGATTTCTTGAATTTTTATACAGTCTTCCGATAAATTCAATTTTACTTTATATTTCGTCATGGTTTTGATAAAAATATATAAACGAGGGAAATAATTTTCCAAATTTTTACCATTTGCACATCCAATCTTAGAGTTGCTTTCATATGCTTTAATATCATCGGTTTGATTCTTTAAATCTTTACATTTGAATAAGCTCTGGTATTAAACACAAACTTTATTTAACGATTTCCTATTGAAAATTCAACAATTAGTTGAGTTTTTTGCTTTTTGAGTTTTAACTTTGATTGTTTAACCTTCAATAATTTTTCGACCTTCTTTGAGTAGAGTTCAATGTAGCATTTACCATAGATTTCGTCTCTTTCACAGTCCACTTATTTGATAATTTTATCGTCGAAGTATCAAAGAAATATTTCCAATTTGTCTTTCTCATAAACTCTATAACATTGACTAAATAAAAGCACATACTCTTTAACTCTGCTAATATGATCTTTTACAGCTTCCCAAATGTTTCCATTTCTCTGTAAAATCAAAAATTTGTAAAATCATTCCCTAATTTGCAGTTCTTAAACAACTGCTCGTGACGCCATATTATGTTTTTGTAAGTAATACTAAATTATAATAATAATAATAATAATAATAATAATAATAATAATAATAATAATAATAATAATAATAATAATAATAATAATAATAATAATAATAATAATAATAATAATAAAAACTATAAGGAAATTTGAATTTTCAACATTGATCGAAAAATAAAAGTTTTTGGAAAAATCTAATTTTCCAAAATCAAATTTGCGGCAATCGTTAAGAATTTTATTGATCTATTCCATATAATAAAAAAAACATGTTTTATATACCTGATTTTGCCTTTCAATTTTTCGGTATTGCGTTATCTGTTTTACACAGGAAGCAATTTATTAAGAAATCAGCATGAAAAATCTCAACTAATTAAACTATCATTTCTTTAGATTATAATCAATAATAATAATTATAATAATTAATATATAAAAATTTACATCAATAAATAATTTCCTGATTTTCTCTGCATTTTTGAGATATCCTGTACTTTTGTCGTATAATTGCAATCAAATTTATATTAATTCTCTTTCAATAAACATTTTATAAATTCCTTTTTCGATTAAGTTGTTTTTATAAATCGATTAAAAATAATTAAAAATATTAATTGATAAATCAACATTGCACAATATTTCCGTGTATTATTCATTTGAATTTAAAGTTTTAAAATATGCAATATAATGAGATTTTTAAATGCCTCATTTGGCAAATTTTGTCAACCCATGAAAAAATTTTTAAATTTTTTGAAAAAAAATGAAAATATTTTAAAATAATTTTTTATAAAATATTTAAAACTTTTTTAAAAAGATAAATAATTGAAAAATTTATACCAACATTTTCTCCTCTGTATCCTTAAAGTTATATGCTATCAACTTTTGTCTAAATAAAACAATGCCATCAAAATTCCTACCAATTTCTAAAAGTCACTAACAGTAAAATTTATAGGCAGATAAAGGGACTCTGCCTCATACATAAATCCTAAAATTACAAAAATAGTTGAAATTTTGAAAAAAAATCCTTTGGAAACACGGATGAATAATAAATAAAATGGTGTCACATTCATGCATTCAAAATATATTGTGAGGGGAGCCAATAAATCTTTACAAGTATTTGTTAACCAAACATGCAATTTCTGTTTTTCTTTGCGTCGAATGTGGAAAATATATCTTGCAATATTTTAATTGAATTCTTTTTGCCAATATTGTTACGCAAAAGGTTTAGAGGAAATAAATTTTGCGATCATTGAAATTTTTTCAGATCGGAAATTAAAACAAGGAAACCCGACAGGAAATCTCATTTAGTTTTAACCTTCAATTAAAAAGAAAAGCAAAACCGAAAAGTAAAAGATTCTCTGAAGTCCATTTGTAAAACTGAAAGAAAGCATGATCTTGACCCCAACATATAAACAAACACACACACACACACACACACATATATATATATATATATATATATATATATATATATATATATTTATAATTATAATACAAAACCCGTTATGTTCAAATCACAAGTATTTAAATACAATTTAAAATGCTTTCTTTTAACCAAACTCAAATTTAAATAAATAATTAAATAAAAACTCCTCAATTATTTTAACATTTAAATTGCAATTTTATAAGTGACCAAATATTTTTGATTTAATTTACTAATTTAAAAAACCAATGACATATTAAAATAGGGGGGCGAGAAAAAAATACTGACAAGATCTCATTTCAATTTATAATAAAAAAATTATCCATTTTGATAAATGTCAAATTTGAGATATTTTACTAATTTTAAATAAAATTGAAATTTTAAATGAGTTGTAACAATTTATCGCTAGCTGATTATATTTTATGAAATGATTATAAAATATTTAATCCAGCTTTATTCAACCGTAGTTGAATATCAATGAAAACTGCGTCTGCAGGATTATTAGCTTTATTACATGATATGAAAATATAAATATTATTTATTTATATAAATTTTTTTTTGAATTTTATTCTCTTAAAATATTCATATTATAATATCAAGTTGTTTATTTAATTATTGAAAAATTAATTTGAGTTTGAGAAATACTTGCAAATGATATAAGTTGACGAGTTCATATTTCGACTAATATGGAAATAAATTCTTATTTAATTCTTAATTTAAAAAAATATTTATTTGAAAGTATTATTTCCATTAAAATCTCGATTGAAAAGTTTTAATGTATTCAAATTAAAAATACAAATTTTTAATTATTAATATATGTTAAAAATCCACAAATTAAAAATATTATTAAATTAAAAATTTCAGTGTAATTAATTTTCAACTGATCAATTTTTAAATTTTCATAAAACCTTTTTAAAAATTTGATTATTAAATTATATTTTATATTTAACAGCCAGTTTTGAAAGTTAAAGTAATTTTAATTATTAAATTTTAATAATTTTTTCAATATTTTTCCAACGCAAATTATTATTTTTTCCAATGAAAAGTTTAGTAATATTACTTAATGGGCAAATCATGACATTATGCTAGGCGCACTGTTTGACCAAATCCTAACTCAATTAGACAATAGGTTTTTGACACATATCGCACCACTTGATATTGTCATAAGGTTTCTTCAATGTGGATCTGCAAATTGGCATTACGTAAAATCAAGAAGTACTACCTCTCTTCCAATCAGTTGTCACTCACAGATTTTTTCCAAACCAACATCTTATGTGTAACACTTGATGGATTTATTTAATTTCGGGAAATCCATAACTTGCCGAACTTTTTCTTTATTCGCTTGTTCAAACGACGAGCATAGGTATTATTTATCAAAGTTTGTGACTATTTGCTCTTTTAAGTGGTAGAATCCCCATTAGCGTAGGTGACCCTCCTGAGCTTTTACACCGTGCTATCCACTTTGCTCCATTGGATTTAACATAAAAATCGTCATCATGAATGTGATCACTTTGAAGCACTAACGATGTCACGATATTGAGTTTCCAAATGCTACACTTCCTCTATGCCCAATGAAAATTCATCAACCACGAGGCACGATAGAGCAATTGAAATTCCTTGAATATCAGTCAATCAGTGATATTGTTGAAAAGTTTTAATAATTATTGGGAACGTGTGATATGTGAATCATTGCTGATAAGTTCATTGGATCCAAAAATTAATGTGCAAAGTGTTATGACTACGAATGTTTTGAATGTTTTTAAATAGTATGAGTATGTTAAATCGTGATAAATTGATGTAAGTTGTCAAGTTTGAAAACACATTGAACCAAAATTTTTGTTGGTACTGCCTTATTCCGAGGGTTTCAGAGAATTTAAGAATAAGATTCTCAAGCATGTAGATAAAAATCAAATTAAGATTGTTTCTATGTCTTGCAAAATAATAATCATAATAATTATAATATTAATATTATTAATAATAATAATAATCATAATAATTATAATATTAATATTATTATTATTAATAATAATAATAATAATAATAATAATAATAATAATAATAATAATAATAATAATAATAAAAATTAAAACTAATAATAAAACATATTTATAGTTGGTTTATGACAATATTTTTTTAAAAATAACCATTTAACTTATATTTAAATAAAAATCTCAGTGATTAATTCTTAATGGACATATTTAATGGACTTTCTTCAAATACTTTATATTTAATTATGTTAATGTGAATGCAAGTCATATTTAATAAAAATACAAAAAAAATAAATTTTCAATGTAGAATTCGTTTAAATGTAACAAAAACTGCGACAACTGATAATTATGGAAAACCTTAACAAAAATTAAAAAATATGTCTATTTTGTCTGAAATCTTAAAATTTGTACCAAGTAATAATTTCAAAAATATTGATGAATTTATTATTTAATAATATAAAAAATTAATGCGATAATTTTTCATTAAGTATATCGGATCCATGGACGTCGCTAGACCTCAGAATCGCCTGGAAATTGTATCAGCAATGAGACGAATCAGGGTAACATTTTAAAAATATTTAAAATCATTTTACTTCTAACCAAAATTGCTTAAATTAAACTTTAGCTTCTGAAATTTATAAAGATATTTAGTTTATTTATATAGCAAATATTTAACTGTTTTATCTGCATCATATTTAATGCTGTGATTCTCAATATGGATGTTTCAGACCAGAGGTTCCAAAACAATTTTGTTCTGTAGATCCCTCTGCAAAGGTTTTTTTAACTTTGGTAGAACCCTTAGTGTCGTAAAATAGAAAATTTACAAATATATCAAAAAACAACTGTTTGAAAAGCTTTATGGAGACTTTTAGTTTTACAGTCTTCACTATAAAATGAAAATGTGTCTATTTTTATAGTAATATATCTATAAAAACGACATAACGATTATCATAAAATTGATATACTGAACATCAATTTTTTTAACTAGAAGGATGTATATGATGCTTTGATAGCAAAACATCAATATTTGGCATCAATTTTAATAAATTCAACCTTAAATCTGTTTCGTTTTTTTGTAATGAGATTTGCAACCACACTAAAACTCTTTCCCGAGAGATATGAAGGTAGAAATCTATCATAAGTTTTCTCACCATATTCATGTTTGGGTTGTCGGTGGAATTAAATATTAGCAATCATTGATCTAACTTCAAAGCGAGCTCCAGACAGTATAAACTTTATTGATTAATATATTAATAAAATAATAATTAAATAAAGCAAAGTTTCTGTACTGACACGATAGATTCAAAAAAATACACTTTTCCGTGTATACATTCTTTGACTGCGACGATAATAAAATTCGGAGTCCCTGTACTTGCATCTTAAAAAATGTTTTTAGATTTTTTATTTACAAAAATAAAAAAACACTCAATTAAAATGTTATTTATAAATATAAATGAAATAGGTGCAAAAAACTGAAAATTTTGATTTTTTTGATACATATTAATTTAAATAAAAATTATTTATTTATTATATTTGTGTACGCATTCATTGGTGTGATAAACACATTTATTTAAAGGAATAATACAGCTATGCATGCCAATAAAAACCATTTTTTGATAGTTTTCTTCGAATAAAAATACTTTATTTTTCGCCACATTATAATGTATTATAAATAATATTATACTGGAATTTGTGTTCGGTTATCTTTCTTTCTCTCTCTCTCTCTCTTTATATATATTGTATATATTGCCCTCGCTCACATTCCCTTGGGAAATAGGCGATTATTTATGACAGAAAATTGATTTGAAATTTAATCGTGTTTTTAAAGAAATTCAATTTCTCCGCCAAGTTAATTAGTTATATTAATTATAATTTTATTTATGTTTAAAATAATTCATCATTTCTTGTTCATTCGGTTAAAGCAGGTATAATTTGTTTTGCACCACAGCATCATAAGCTACTTTTCATTTGCCCTTAGGATCCCTTATTTTCAATAATAAAATTATAAGCAAAATTAATAAAAGGAAGACATTATTTTCAAAACATCAATTTAACTACAGCATTAATAATAAAACAACAATAATTGTAATTTTTAATTTTCTAAAAATTCATACATTTTTGATTTTTTAATTTCATTGAGAATATTTTTTAATTTTAATAATATTTACATTTTTTTAAATAATAATTTTAATTTTCAATTTTATTTTCATTCATTTAAAGTTTAAGTTCAATATTTTTACTAAGAATGAATTTTCGACTCTGCAGTTTTTAGTGAGATAATGGCCCTAGTAATTTTATCAAGACTAAAAGGTTCTGTTGAAATCACCTAAACAAATGAAACCTTTATTTGTCTTTTGAAAATACAGAAACCAAATTTTATTGTACAATATGCCTGACACAATAGTGAGCCTTAAAAACTCTGTGACTATAGGGCGACTATACTGATGTGTGTTTTTTCGAAGGCTACAGATTTCTATTCAAATTTCTTTCGAATCACAAAATTATGATACTAAATTGCATAATAACTGTAGGGATCTGTCAAAGCAAATCTGAAGCATCAGAATACAAAATTTAAAAATTTAAAATTTAAAAATTTCAAAAAATGTTAAATAAATTTAAATAAAGGTTTGCTTGTTATTTTATTATCAGTTTAATAATTTTAATATTTTATAAGGACTCTTTTTGATTTTCACCTGTGATTTCTTTTCATTTATAAAGACATTATATTTCCTACAAACCTTTTGACTATGAATCAGATTTATTTATGGTATTCACGAATTGTCGACATTAATTTTAAAATTTCTATTATGAAATAACATGAATGTCTGAAATGAATTTAAATTGTGAATTCTGTTTCATTATTGATTTTAAATAGTAGGTTAAAACTAACCTGTCTCACGGCGGTTTAAACCCAGCTCGCTTTCCTTATTAGTGGGTAAATAATCCAACGCTTTATGAATTTTGCTTCACAATGATAGGAAGAAGGATAAAAAAGCGACGTCACTTTGAACGCTTGGCCGCCATAAGCAAATTATCCCACTAACATTTATTTAGCTATCTATTTAAAATCAATAATGAAACAGAATGCAATTATATTTCATTTAATATGGCCAAAGTAGGGATACTTTGATGGGAGACCTTTATCTCATTTCTGTACAGATACATGTTGTTAAATAAAAAATTACTGATTTCTAACCTGAAATGAATAAAACGAAATTCAAATATTTTTTAGTCTTTGAAAAGTATCTTTTAAAAATATTGAAAAAGAACAATTTCTTTTGCAACTGGGTTTGAAATGATCAATTTCCTTGTTCATGTTAATAAAAATTAATCAGCATTGTTTTGTAATTAAAATTCCCGCTTAACTGAAGTTTGATAATATAATAATTTTTAAGTATTCTATAAAAAATAGGAGAGGGTGGTGAAATATGAGCTATCATTATCGCCTTTAAGCAAAGAAAATGAGAAATCTTTCTTCTTAATTGGCTAAATATCTTCAAACACCAGGAGGAGAACTAATTCAAAAAACTGCATTAATTAGGTACATTTTTGTTTAAATGCACATCGACAAAAATATTTTCTAAGTCAAATTTTGCTATTAAAATTATGTATGATAAACAATGAATAAATTTCTGTATTGCAATGAAATTTATTTTTAAAAAAAAAATATAAAATATCTTGTGTATTTTGTATATTATTTTAATGAAATATTTTCTTAAATTATTTTATTTATAGAAAAGCTTTGATGTGTCAAAACGTTAAAAATGTGTTTAATTTAAGATAAAAAACATTAATAAATAAGAAATAAAATTAAATAAATTTATATATTTAACTAATAAAAAACTTTGAATAAGTTGGCAATATTGTGATTAAAATCTTTTGGTAAAATTTATAATTTTCACTAATGACATTTTTTACATGTAAAAACGGAATGTATCAAGAGCTATTTGCAACTATTGTTGGATTTTTAAATAACATCAAACTCCTTGGAAAGTATAATAAAAAGAATCAAATCAGCTATTTTAAAAACATTGGGTAATTTGAAATTAGGTCTCTTAAAAGATACAGAAGACGATAAATTCGTGAAATATAAGCTTCCAAGATGCTTTATTCTTATCAGCAGAAGCAATTTAGAAAAATATATTTAAACCACACTTTTTAACAAAATCAAATTAGACATTTTGAATAAAAAAATATCAGTCAATAGCTTCTTTGCACAGATTTCTACCAAATAGTAAAGAATAATAAATGTTGATAGAAAAAAAATGACTGAAAATTTCACAAATAATTTAAATTTTTTATATACATTTTTAATAATAAAACAAACATATTTTTAAAGAGTTAAATGCATTTTTGCTTTTTCGAAATCATTTACACTAACCGAAAAAGTAAGCGTTATGATAAATAAGTTGAGGATAACTGAATAATAAAATTAAATAATTATTGAAATGAACCAAATTAGGGGGGATAAAGTTTAGAACAAAGGGAATCCTGTTCTAGATTCTGAAAAAATGAGAAAAGTGAGAAATGGAAAATAAAAAGGAAACAATGAAATACGACAGGATCGTTTTTAATTAACCAGAGCAAATTGAAAATGAAAACAAACAACAAATAATAAAATGAAAATGACATTTCCTTATCTCAATGAATGAACTAAAAATCGGGAAAATAAAAAGATAGATTGAACAAAAAGTGCTTATCTTGACAATCGTCAGAAATAGCAGCAGAATCACTAATGGCCATAGAAAATTAGCTGTAACTAGAAAAATAACAATTTTTAGGTTATAAAAAAAAGAAGATTGGATTCAGAGAGAGTGAGAAAAAGAGATAAAAATAAAGAAAATAAGACATAGTAAAATCAGACAAATTTAAGAAAAATCAGAGATTATTGTTTAAAAGAGATTTTCAGAAAATAAGTTTATATTATCTGGAATTCGTCGTTATTAATATGACGCTTTAAAGTCAGATTAATAATTATTAAATTCACATTCAAATAACAACTAATAATCCCAACAAATATTATAATACTTATTTGTTTAAATAGGATATTTTTTGTATTCTAAATATAAAATTAGGACAAAGTTTAAAATTCTTTTTTCAAGATCTTGATAATGTTTTATAAATTTCCTGATTTCTCAAAGACAACCAAAACACAGAACTAAAAAACTTAACTACATTAACAATAAAAAATCTTTTAAAAAATTTCAAAGAAAAAAATGATGTAACAATTAAATAAAATAAAAAAGTGGAGAAGTTTTAAAAGTCCCGAATTTTTATTGGTATATTTCCACTTTGTTTTTATCTATATGGTAAACATTTTATCCTCATTTACATATCACATTTGTCTGATAGTTATTTTTGAAAAATACATAAACTAATTAAAAATTTTTGTAAAATTGATTTATTTAAATATTTAGTCAAGTCCATTAGAAAAATAAATTTATAAATAACTTTTATTTATTTCTAAAAATTACATCCACTATTTTTTTATAAATCAATGTTCAAACATAATAAAATAAACGATTCTATTTATGTAATTTAAATGTAATTTAAAATTATCCAATGAAAAAAATATTTACTTTTTCTTACTGAAACTCATGATATTTTTACGAAAATAATTTAATTGAAATTTAAGCCATCTTTTAATTTCAGTTTGAATTCAAAGCTAAAGCCGTGAAAAAGGAACGAGTCTACTTTAAAATTTCCATCGATGGGGTCTATGTTAATTTAAGAAGTCGCAAAAAGGTGAGTTAATAAATTTCAAAGTCACAGCTAAAGTAGTAGTAGTAGTAGTAGTAGTAATAATAATAATAATAATAATAATAATAATAATAATAATAATAATAATAATAATAATAATAATAATAATAATAATAATAATAATAATAATAATAATAATAATAATAATAATAATAATAATAATAATAATAATAATAATAATAATAATAATAATAATAATAATAACAATAATGATAATAATAATAATAATAATAATAATAATAATAATATAATAATAATAATAATAATAATAATAATAATAATAATAATAATAATAATAATAATATAATAATAATAATAATAATAATAATAATAATAATAATAATAATAAAAATATACTCAATTAGAGTCGGCTAAAAATGTTTTAATTTTCAAAATAATCCATTGCTTTCATATCTACAAATTTATTTTACCAAAATTAGTTTTCAATCTCATTTAAGACTTTTTTTGAAATAGAAAAATGGAATTGTCACATCCACATTAGCAATTGCTGGAGCGATAAATGAAAATCTTCCATTAATTACAACAACAAATCTATTCATTGAGAACTATTTCACTGTCTATTTTATCAGTGGGGCCTTTTATCAACAATAATTTATCGGATACTCGGTTAAAATTAAGCATTGTTTCATAGCTCACATTGAAATTAATTTGACTTAAGGCTTCCCAATAAATGATATAAAGAAGCATTGAGTAAATTATATTAATTAATTAATAATATTAATGACATTCTCATTTCTTGAAATTAATTATTATTATTAAAATTATTATTATTATTATTATTATTATTATTATTATTATTATTATTATTATTATTATTATTATTATTATTATTATTATTATTATTATTATTTTAAAAAAAATTCAAGAAATCTTTTATAAATTACAAACTATAAAAACAACGTAAAATAAATTATATTTTCCTTTATCCAAAGAGAATATAAATGTCTCGGCAAATGCTGAATTTTGACAAGATTAAAACTTTATTATTTCCCAGTCAAATTACTCAAATTGCCGAGATTGGCAATTTGCAGAAGTAAGAGATAGCAGCATAAATTAACGAAATTATATTTAGTAAATATTTACACAAATTTGGAAAGAAATATTTACAAATAAAATTATTGAATTGCAAAAAAATTATTCATTTTAAACATTCTGAACAATTATTAAATATAAAATTTGGTTTATATTATTTATTTTAAATTATTTGTTAAAGTTTGCTTTAAATTAATTAATTTATTCATTTACAAGATTAAATCACATTTAAAATTGATCCTAAGCAATAGTTTATTAAAGTAAAGACATCTCATAGAAACCAACTATATTTCGAGAACTAAAATATAAATTTAAATATATTATAACAGTACGCATGAAAAACATTTGATATTTTCCAAGAAAAAACATTTTAATTTAATCAACTAAAGTGAAAATAAGGAATATTTAAACAAACTAACTAATAGTAATCGTAATCAAATTGTATCAGAAATAAGTTCATTTTTATTTTTTTAAAAATAAACACCAAAATTTATTATCATACTTTTTAACAAATTTTCATTGAATAATAAAAATTCAAATTAAATTAAAAATTTATTCAATAAATCTTTTTACAGATCACTTAATATACAAAAACAACATTTAATTATTTAAATAATTTCAAAATCATTTTAGAATCATCACTTTTAACATTAATTATATGATTTAATAATAATAATAAACATAAAAAAACGCCAAAGCAACATATGTTATACTCCCTATGTCCTAAATTATAATATAAATTTGGTATATCACTATGGTATAAAAATGTAGACCATAATTTTGGACAGAATGAGTACTAGAATATATTTTGTTGGAGTCATTGTCCTCATCGGGTAGTTTTTTTAAAAAAAAATCAATTTCAATTCTGCCAGATGACAACACTGAATCTGTCAAAATATATTGTAGTGTAATTAAATTTTTATATGAATTTCCTTTGTCACATTTGTTACATTGTTCATTATTATTCATAATTTATAATTATTTAAACTAGTGCCATTGTATAATATTAATATTAATAATAATAATAATAATAATAATAATAATAATAATAATAATTTTATAAGGACTTTTTTTGGTTTTCATCTCTGATTTCTTTATAAGTGACATAATATTTTCTACAAAATTTGACTATCAATCAGATTTATTTAAAGTATTCACGAATTTTATGACAAATTTGATTTTGAAACAATTAAATCTTTCAATGTTGAATTAATATTCATAGCATCGGCAACACTTTACCCCAATTTAAATTCGTTTAAAGAAGAACTCCCCTTACTCAATAGGCAGCATTATTTGTAGAGTAACCAAAAATTAAGAGTGAATTCCTTTCATGTATAATAAACAATAACAAAACCTCAAAAACATTTTCAAAATCATTTTGCTGTTAAAAAATGAATATTGACAATGAATAGTTACAAATCAGAAATTTCATATGACTCAATCTAATATTTAAATATTAAAAACTGTATTTTATAAATTTTGATAAAAATTTTAATATTTCATTAAAAGAAAGATATTTATGGGAAATTCCTGAAAAACTACATTAACCGAAATTTAAGTTTATGGAAAAAGAAACGTAATAGTATAATAGCTTACTTGATTATTATTCGGCTTTTCATCATTGTAATTGTTATTATTGTCATTATTATTATTATTATTATTATTATTATTATTATTATTATTATTATTATTATTATTATTATTATTATTATTATTATTATTATTATTATTATTATTATTATTATTATTATTATTATTATTATTATTATTATTATTATTATTATTATTATTTACTGTTTATTATTATTTTTGTTTTTATTGTATATTCATTTAATTTATATCTGATTGTAAATTTTGAGTAATAAAGCCTTGAAATTCAAATTTCGATAATTATTCACGATTTTACTCTAATTATTCAGTTAATAAAATGTCGGTCAGTGTGGTGAAAAATATTTGTTTGAAATTTTCTCCGTTCTGACATTAATCTATCCCACAGAAATTTCGTACAATTCTACAGAAATAGCAATAATGTTGTCACATTCTTATTGGATCATCCAACTCAACTGCTGTAATTAAAAATCTTGTTACAGTTAAAACAAGAAAAGATAATGAATTGCCTGATTATTCTAATGGGTTTTTAATTAATCTTTAAATTATTATCCATTGAGAAATAATTCAATTGTTTTTCATGTGAATTTTTGTCGACAATTAATTTTGTTTCATTGTTGTAAATTTTCGCAAATCTCGTCAAAAAATACAAATCTAACGTGAATATCGCGTTATTTGCGTAATTTCATTCGTCAAAAACCACACCAAATTCAGCGGTAATTATTTTTAAAAAGGAAAACTGATTTCATGGTGCCAAATTTTAAACAGAAATGCCATTTATTATAAACAAACAATTACAATTCATATAATTTAATCTTTCGACCATAAATTATGTGCAATTTAAATTTTTATTATTTCTTTATTTTAATCTTTAATCTAGTGCAACGTTTATCAAATATAATATTTAAAAAACTATTTTTTTTGATGACAGTTTATAAATTAAATTACAAATTAAATCATTAAATATATTTCCGGAAAATAAATTTTAATGTAAAAACAAATGATGATAAATGACGTTTAAGATTTTTATTTTGTCTTTAATATTTCAAAAGTTATATCATGAGGTAAATTTGTGGAGAAACTTCACAAACAATGTCTTGGTCAAAATTAGTTTTATGTGTAAAAGTGTAGTTCTTAAACGTGATTTTATTTTCTGACCTGAATTTTGCTCAAATTACTTTTTTACATTGTCTTTACTTTTAAATGTTTATTATTTTGTATGCTCACTATAATCAGAGCCGTACAAAAGTTAAACTCGTGATTGAGAATTCGGAATTTCATATGATACAAAATAAAAAAAACTTCGTTAAATTAAAAAAAAAATTGGGTAATTTATCATTTTCTCGTTTCATTAATAGCTACTCACTTCTATCGTTTCTCCTTGAAATTTATTGATTTTTTATTTATATAACTCAATTAATAATTTTTTTACTGATTTAGTATAGCTTTAACAAAATAAGTTTATAAATAATTTATTTTCCCAAAATATACTTCTTACCATGAAAAATAAAAGATTATAAAAATCTAACATAAAAGAATAAAAATTAATAAATAAAAATAGTAAAACTATAAAAAGTGTAAAGAAAATTATTAAAGTATCGATTTAAACGAAATCAACTTTAATTTCATAGTTTAAAATTAAAATAAATGGCAAATCTCTGGAGAAATACGAATAAGATTGAATAAATTTTATTTATTATATTTATATTAACATACTCATTTAGAAATTTACATTTATATTTCTTTCAACTCGAGGCCATTTTATCAGTAACTAATATGAATTATTTAGTAATTGATGGGCCAACAGCGATATTTTATATGTTTAAATAAAATGTTTCCAAATTTATGACTAAATTCTTCAATAATTTCTTTTCTCTTCATTTTCATATAACTTTAAATCAATAAATTCAAACAAAAAAATAAAGAACAAGTTTGAATATTAAAAAAATGAAAATAAAATAAAATATTCAAACAATATTAAAAATTTTACTAATAAATTATTCAGCGATCCCATTCTACAGAATATATTCCAGAATATATCAGTGGACAATATATTATTTTTTAAAGAAATTTTATTTCTTTAAACTCTTGATTGAGAATCTTTAACAATATTTTCATTTGGCAAATTGAAAATTTTGTCATTTTATTTGAATTCCTTACCGTTTTTCGTTGAAAAACTGAAAGTTATATAGAGACAGTGAAGATTTAATTTATTAATATATCATCAAGTTTAATAAAGTAGAAATGATACGATTTTGTTTTTGCAGTTAATGTAAAAGTACCGAAAGTATCCAAAAATGTGACGAAATCTGACATTTATTATCTTTGATTGTTTCAACGTCTCACTGATAGAGATACCTTATACTATAGGAAGATAGAAAAACTTCTACCGATGTGAAAATTAAATACCTACACAATATTTTGTTTAAATTTAAAAAATAAATTATGAATTTATTTGAAGCTATTTCTATTTCAACCATTCCACACAGAGGAAACCATGGAAATATGTAAGTTTGCATTTTAAATTTAGTTAACTTAAAGATATCATTGAAGAATATCTTCTGTCGATAAAATATGAACAATTGAAGTTTTTGAAAAAGTTTTTGGCAAAATCAAAAATGGGATAAGAGTAAAAGTTTTCTCTTATCAATGCCTTTCATTATTTAACATGCTGCCATTTGTCAAGAAGTCAATGAAGAACTCGAAAACCCCGATTATAATAATTTAAGAAACTATTTCCACCAAATGAAAAAAATTATTAATAAAATGTCTAATAAAAAAAGAAATTTTAGGCGCATTGCAGATATTTCATATTTAAATAAATGTGTCTTTATTTTCCTTAAAATTTACATAAATAAAAAGAAATTAGTTCAAAAAGCATTTTTATAATTCCTGAATAATTCAATATCCTCACTGGTCGTATTAAGTGCCCCTTTTGTTTATGAAATGTTTACATGTGTTTGTGTATTCAATTAAACTTTTCTACTCCTTTATTTTAAATGCAACTATTCCATGTAACATTTAAAGTCAGCTCACAGATGAGTTTGTGTGTTTCTCTTATATAAACTTATTGGCTTTTAGATGATAAAATAATGTTAAACCATTTTTGAGTAACGATTAAATTTTATTAGGTTTTGCATTTATTTTATAAAATATACAATTTCTAGAAAAAGAATCAAAATTAAGTCATTTTATAGCCAATTTTTTACTAGAAACCATTTTTTATATTCACATTTTGTTAGCCAAATTATTAAATGTATTCTGCTGAATTTACTTTTTAATAACCAGCAAATTTAATCCTCTTAACAATATCATCAAATTTACTATTTAAAATTTTATAATTCGTCAAATATTGAAACAATAAATTTATAAAATTAATTCTACATAATTTTAAAAAAACATTTAAAATTTTGACAAAATAAAAGCTCCAAATGAAGAATAAGCTTTCTTTATTACAGGATTTTTAAATTCTTACAACCTTTAAAATAATCCTTTAAAATTATTTTTTCTTTAAATAGAAACATTATATGGCAATGACTTCTTAAAAAGAGGTTTTGAAAGTGAGTTTAGTGAATTTAAATAATATCGGAAAGTTATCAGTCATTTATTTTGTAAATGAATTATTTATTAATTTTATTATAAGGAAATATTTTTATTAAAAGGTTATAAAAATATTCATTTTGACTTATAATAGTGAATCCTCACTGTAAATAAAACTAACTCAAATATAATTAATATTTGTCAAAATTTCAACAAAAAAATTAGTTTTGTTTCTTAAAATAAAAATCAGTAATGCAAGTTTGGGAGGGGTCAGTCTGGCGTTTGTAAAAAATTTGAATTTAACCGTTGTAATACAAATGTAATGTCTGAAATTTACAATTTATTTATCAAATTTTATTTTTTAATTAAAACGGGGAATTGCAAAGATAATTTATACTTTTATAGATTAAATAGTAAATTATACCTTAAATGGTTTTGTTATAAATAGATTAATTATTCTGATTTGTTTTTACTCTTATTTAATTAATTTTCTTATGACTATAGATCAACAAATTCAAGCTAGATCAAAAATTTCGGTTCAGCTTTTATTTCATTGACTTCAATTATTTAATTAAATAATTATATATAAATATATATAAATTGTTTAGTTGTTTATCCATAATTGACCAACTATATTATATGAGCGGTTGACAGTGAGGTGATTTAATAATAATCTATAATAATCTAATCATATAACCAGGTTATTATAAATTATTACTTTTAATCTATACAGTTTATGTTAGAAGAAGACGCTTTTAAATAATATTTATTCAAGATAATCCAAACCGGGACATAAAATTATTATTTACAGTTTTTTCAATTGCATAATCTAGAAAAGGGAGTATAATTAGTTTAGCCGATATTATCGATACATATCACACACATACTTACTTCATTTCATTGCACAGAAACATTCCCTTATCAGTCATTATACATAAAGGTTAAAATGACTTTGACCAATTTAAATTTGTTTAGTTGTTTATCCATAATTGACCAGCCATATTATGTGAGCAGTTGACAGTAAAGTGATATAATAATAATTTAAAAGGTTTCTGTATTTTAATGTTTTTAAAAAATGTATTTATTATAATGTTTAAATCAGTGCTGGAAGCCAGTATACAAAGAAAAAATAAAAAAATATAATGAATGAGATAAAAGGTATACATTAAAGAGAGTTAAAATCTAACTAAGTCGATATGTGGAACAAAATTTGGAGTTAAAACATTTATGGAAACCCTTACCCATTAAATTGATATACCAATGATACTTCTGTTTGATGTTAGATTCTGCTATTAAAAGAGCAGATAATGTAGCACATGTCGAAATTCCTGGATTAATAAATCATTAAAGATTGCAAAACCAAATATTTATATTATTTATTGAAAACCCTTCAATAATTTCAATAAATAATAAAAATATAGATAAAAATCTCTTATTTATTAACATTTTATAAATCTCAAAACCATTTATTAATTTAATATATCGATTTCTTTGATAAATTATTAAAATCAAATATTACTTTTAATCTATACAGTTTATTTTAGAAGAAGACTCTTTTAAATAATATTTATTCAAGATAATCTAAACCGGGACATAAAATTGTTATTTACAGTTTTACCAATTGCATAATCTAGAAAAGGGAGTATAATTAGTTTAGTCGATATTATCGATACATATCACACACACACTTACTTCATTTCATTGCACAGAAACATTCCTTCATCAGTCATTATTATTTCACTTTACTGTCAACCGCTCATATAATATTATTGGTCAGTTATGGATAAACAACTAAACAAATGTAAATTTATTTAACCACCAAAGTTTTTAAATAGTTAAAATTTTTAGCGCAACCTTAAGCTAATGTTTAATCTTCAGTCCATCAAATATTATTATATATATTTTGTTAGTATTGTTAATATTTACAAAATATTCTACTTTTATAAAATATATATTAACAAATAAAACTGTCAAAAATGCAATGATATTTATTCTAAAATGTGTCGATTGGACATAATTCTGTCTTTTGAGGATAATTCTGATACTATTTCAGAGTTATGTTTCTTCAACAACATAGTTTTATATTAATCAAAGAACACAGTTGAAGTCATTTCCAGTCAAAGATTATTATTACTTTATCTTAAATAAAATTACCATAAAAATAATAACATAAAATAGAAATACCAAAATAGGATAACGTTTTGTTTAATGACTTAAACTAATATTGCATTAATAAATTGGCATTTTTTGATAATTACACAGGTTTGCGATTCTGTAATTACAAGGATTATTTTCCTATTCTCTAAATTACTTCAATTTAAATATTTACAATTTCTTGATTAATAAATTAGATTTAAATTTAACCAGATATTTTCAAGAACCGCTGTAAATTGGTTATATTTTTAAAAAAAAATATTTACAATTATAAAGATTTTTAAATAAATATTAATGGTTTTAAAAATTTATAGAAATGTTTTAAATTAAAAAAAATCCTTTTTATTTTATTTGTAAAAATCACAAAAAATTGATCATTGATGCTGGTTTCTAGATTTCAAATTAAATAATACGCGGCAATAATTAATTTATTAATTATTTTATTAAGAATAATTATCTTATTATTGAAATAATTAATTTTATTTGAGTGAAGAATCCACTACACTGTTTTATCGTTTTTGTAATGTGACTGTGTATTTATTAATATTATTATTTATACAATTGTTTTTATTATTATTATTATTATTATTATTATTATACTATATTCATTTTAATTTTTGTCAAACATATGTCCCTCCACCTAAAATATCCCTAATTTCATTTGAATATTTTTTTATAAGCAGCATAGTAAATATATAGTAAATTAATATACGTTTGCTGTGGAGACTGATAAATAAATTAGACAAAAGTTGATAACGTAAGTTGATAAAGTAAAGCTAGAGGCCATCGGATGCGCTTTTAGACAGTTTCTGTGGTACACGGAGAAAAATATGATTTTTCATTTAGCCAAGCAATAAAACAAGTGATACCGGAAAAGGTATGCAATAAAGTTGATTCAGCTTTGAATATTACATCAGTTTTAGTAGTAGTTTATAATTATACAAAGCTTAAAAGCTATGATTAAGTTGAGTAGGAACTTGTAAAAAACCTCCAGATAATTTGTGGATATTATTAAAATTTTTATTTATCTAAGACTTAGATCTATGTCACCTACCGTATTTTGCCGCAGATACCCTGCAGACGGGTATAACTCGCATCTTTTCACTAAACCAGTAAAAAATAATTGATATACCCCTCACGTGTTTTTTTAATTTTTTTCATTACGATGTTATTTAATATAAACAAAAATATAAGTTGTAATTTTAATTAAAAACAAAAATATTACTACATGATACAAATTTGAGACTTTCATCCTGAAAAATTAATTTGAAATTAGCAAGGTTCTGAACATGCAATCTTCGTATCGTTAGTCGTCGTTGACATAAATCCCAACTAAAGTGAAACAAAACTAGAAAATAATTTAATTATTTGCGGTTATAAATTTAAAAAAAAGCAATACTAACATATAAAAACGTGTAATAAAGGTTTGATATAGCCCGCACCTTTATATACCCGTACCCCCCCCCCGTAGAGTTTTGTAAATTCTGGTATATTTCGCGGGTATCTGCGGAAAAATAATTATAATTATGATTTTTATAATTCTCTTATTTTGACAATAAAAAATACATGAAAGGCTGCAACGGTTTCAGTTACAACTAAAGTAATAAATTTTAAAATAAAGATGTTATATACTCACTGAAGCCTTTTATTAAGTGGATTCTTTTTGTGCGATATTAAAGTTAAGCGGTTCTTATTTTCTCGATTTTTTGAATTGAAATTTCAGTTGATTTTATTTAGTAAAATGGGATTACCCATTTTTACAGCATACATTATTTGAAGTTTTCTTTGTATAGCTATACTCTCTAAATTCATTTTGCTACAAAGTGACTACATATAAAATTATGAGAAAGCTAAATGTAAAATGTACATAATAACTGAAAGGAGTTCTAAAACTCCAATTTAAAAATAATATAGTTAAAACAACTATTTGTGTTAAATTTATGTATTAAAATTTTTGGTAAATTAAATCATATTATATTAAATTATATTAAAGTATTTTAAATTAAATTAATTATATTTGTGACCGATCAATATTAATAATTCCCACGCCCGATGTTTAAATTTTCAGATTTTGAGAGAAAATTTTGAATTTTCATTTTTGTGATAATAAATAAATGTTAGAAGAAGATTTAATCTAATTGCGTCTAACATTGTGATGAAATTACGCAGAAACTGTTTGGTGTGTGTATGCATTTGTTGAAATTTGTTTAAAATAAAATTATTGTTCCAGAATTAACAAAGGGAAGTCTCAAAAAGTAATCGTGGATTAAATTGTTATCAAACAAAAATTAGCAAATGATAAGACTCAAATTGGTATTTCCTCTAGTGATGAAGATGATATCCAGGCAGTTCGCTAACAACCCTACCTATTCTCAAATAGTGACGATTATTAAATATTAACAAAATAAAACAAATAAAATTTTATGCCATTAACAATGAATTGTTTTCATTTTTAAATAAAATAAGGCTCAAGAGTTAAAAAAAACTCTTTTTTATATGTAAATGTTTCATAATTTTTTCACGCGGATTTTTAAGTAATTGTAAGTCTTTTTCTTAGTTACTTCCGGTTTTGAATATTAAAGAATGTATAGCTGTTTTTTAAAGGAAAGTTAAGTTTTTTATGGGCTTTTCTTGGGAACACATCCACCGCATTTTAAATGAGTCACCAGTAAAATCTGTCTCGGTATAGCTTAAGTGATTGGATTTTGACACGTAAATGCTTAAAATGAATGCATTGGTGTGTGTGTGTGTGCGCGCATTAGTTTGTAACAAATGACGAGATAAAAATGCTAATAAAAATATTTTAAAATACAATAACTTTTTTACACAAGAATGAGTAGTTATCCTTGTTAAATTCAATGCTTTGCGAATATAAAATAATTTTATTAAAAAATGTAATTTTTCATAACTCCGAATTATTAATAGAAACAATACAAAAATAGTCATATTACAAAAATAATAATTTTAAAGGTTATAAATCTTTTAAGAATTTTCATCTTTTTTACTATTTTTAAATTTTTTCATTAATTTTTATAAAGAATAGACGTCTCAAGTGAGGCATAAATTATAAAACATGGCTTGCTGCCATATGTGGTGGCTCATATGTATATTTTTTAAATAATAAAAATTTTATTTTATAATTAAAAAAAAACAATTTTACCCAATAAAACCGTAAATTATATGACAAGTTTCACGTGCATTATTTTCCTTATACACCTTACTACTGATAACAACGACAGTAGACCGCAAAGAAAAATTAAAATCAAATCACCGATGGATTTCCATTATGAAAAAGTTTCCAGAAAATTCAATTAAAAAAATCTTTCAACAAATGAATCATGTTTCAGGAATTCCATTCACAGAAATTCCATAGAATAATTTTCTATAGGAAATATAATTAAAGTTCTCCCCGATATTTTTTATTTCTTATTAATACAATCAATGACAGTAAAAATTTAAAATGTTTCTTTTACGAATTTTCTTTCTCTGGAAGAATTTTTCAACAAAAACTAAATTTTTCGAATTGAAATTGTGAAATATCAAATCTAAATTAAAGATGATTACCATAGTTAATAATTCATTTGATTAAAACAAGTTAATGCATCATTTGTTTTGACATTTACAAATTTTGAGAAAGTTTCATTTGTGAAATGAGAGTTTCTTTGAAAATTGTTGCAGCCAACGTTGGGGTAATCAAATTAGACAGTTTGACCAAGTAAATTAAACGATAGCTGCTGCGTAGCCAGGTGAACAATTAGGATATGTAATGAAGTTACACGGACAGTACTAAGGCAGAAAATGACTAGTTAATTGAAAAGCAAATTGGAAAGCTCCCAAAGGACTGATTGCAGGCTTTATGGAGAGTGAAACTAGTTATAACTCAAGTATAACTAATGCTGATTTTGAAAATTGAATAAAGTTTTATTTATTGATTTTTCTGCGTTTTTCTGTAATGAGTTTCAAGTTTTCTTTTATTAAAAAAGAGAGCTGATGAAGTGCAAACTGTAAAGTTTGCTTGGAGAAAAAAATTGTGAGAATTAGTTACGGGTAATTGAATTTCCAACCAAAGAAACATCAATCAAAGCAGTTTAATAAAAAATATATTATTGAAAATTTTCGTAAGGATCTTGTATAGATATTTATAGAATATATATATATGAATTATTAAATGTTATCTGTTCTAAAAGTCACTAAACAATAAAATTATTTTAATACTTAGCAGCAATTTCGAGATAAATAATTTTTTATTTTAATTTTATTATGTAAATTTTATATTTTAATTATTAATAATTTGTTTCTGAAAAATGCACAGACAACCAATTAACACACAATCAAAAGTTTTTAAAAATGTTTAATATTAATTGAAATTTAAAATTAATGTAATTAAATTAATTAAATAAAAATAATACATTATAATACATACATATATATATATATATATATATATATATATATATATATATATGAGAAAATTTCGACAAATTAACAGATTGTCTTATGGTGACAACTAAATGAATAAATAGAGTTAATATTGTCATTCATATTCATGTTAAAATTACAAATAATTAGAGCAGAATAAACGAATTTAACGAATATTGTTGCTATTTAAAAGATTGTTAAAATTGTAATCATTTTAAACAATAAGATCAAGAATAAATTGCCACTTAAAGCATATAAATCTTGAATTAAGATATTCAATTCAAACAATTAAAAAACGAAAGCGCCACTTATTAATCACCCGAAATGTCTTGAATTTATATTGTAATTATCATAAAAAATGGAATAAAATATTAAACTCATAAAATATTCAGTATGCATAGGCAAGATTCAAGACCAAATATGCTCACTAAATTGAATGTCGTTTTTCGCTTTCTAAGTATATATAAAAGAAAGCAAACAAATTTCTTAATTTAAATTTTAAAAATTAATCATTTTAAAAATATCAAATTCGGTTTTGAAAATTTTATCAGCAAATTTTATTAGCTTTAAAATCTTTTTGTTTTTTTAATATTGACCTTTTTCAATTTTTATTATTGTCATTTTTTTAAACAATATTTTGTTTTAAATCTCGCTTGAATCTTTTTCAAGGGTTTGTTCAAAGAATTGAAAATTAAAAAATTGATCAATGGTGAAAGGAATTAAATATATTTTTTTATTATTTCTATCAATATTTCTTTTTATATTATGTGATTTATTAAATAATAATTGTTTCGAAATCACAATTTTAACTTATGCCCGACTGTAAAATTTGTAAACGTTGTCAAGCATAAATGCATTTTTACATTATAAATTGTTAATCATAATGTTTATTATTGTCTGATTATATGGTTTACTATTTGGTTTAAAATATAATATTCATAACATTTTGACATCTCTTGTCAAAAGTAAAATAATTTATAATTCAATGTAATATTCTGAGCAAGAAATATTAATCAACGATTTACACACACAAACACAAATTCATTTATTATATTAAAATAATGATTATAATTTTATTTATTAATTAAGTTTGAAAAAAATAGTTTTAATTTAATATATTTCTTTCAATTTAAAAATCATTGAATAATTATTATTGATTATTATATAAATTATTTTTTAATTCTAATATTATTTTTCACATTTGAATATTTATTTTGTTCTTTTTGTACAAAAATAAATAATACAAAATTTCCAATTTTTTTCTTAACAGTTATAATTTTAATATTATTAATAAAAATTCACATTCATAGTAAAATAGATAAATACTATTGCATTTATTTTATGAACTAATTATATTATAATTTCTAGTGAATAATATATACTATCAAAATATTAACATTGTTTATTTATTTTATTACTACATCATACAATTGTAGGATGCTTAATAACGGTTTCATTTGAATTTATGTTGCCCAAATAATCTCCCTTCCCAGCTGATAAATATTTCCGGGGAACAATAAACGCGTTTATTTTAATTTATATTGCTATAGTTTTATAAGTTATAAAAATTGTTTTATCATTTGAAAAGCAAATTTCATTATTAAGAAAGACAATGGTGAATTTTGTGAGAGTTTTGAAATTTAAAAATAAATTTTTTTTATTTTTAACAAAATTTATTGAAAGAAATGAACTTTTAAAATAGATTTTGTTGGGAAATTGTACAAACTCAAATAAATCAAAACCTATGAAAACTCAATTGAAACAAATGCCATAAATAATTGTTTGCACATTAAAAAATGAAAAATTGTAAACATGTTAGTCATGGAAAACTGAATATTGTTATTTAAATAATACCGAAAAGTAATAGAAAATATAATTATTATTTTCCTAAATATTATGCTAAATATAAAAAAATTACTAAAATTTATTACGAAAAATTGATATATATATATATATTATATTTCATTAGATTAAATTATTTTAATATTATTTGAATATATACTTAAAATGTCTAAGATTTTTACTCGCTTTATAAAATATAAAATTTTAATATTTTTCTACAAATCCTTAAGCATTTTACGGAAATAAATATTTAAATTTATTAGGAAGATCAAATTTCTTAAAAAAGGGTTTCTCAATTTTAGAGTATTTGTCGATTTGATAATTTTAATTAATATTTCGTTATTTAACTATAAATATATTCTATAAAAGACCATATACAAAGACTTTAGCTATATGGTTCAATAATATAGTGTGTATACGTCCATTAAATCAAAATGGACATATCTAATGCATTTCAATTGTATGTTACTATTTATAGATCTTTTTAGTGTATTATTATTCTTGCGTTCTCTGCTCTTTGAATTCGGCATAATCAACAAATTGGTGATCCGTAAGATGTCAATGCTCCTGAGCGATAAGGCTATCCTAGACATTTTCAACCGATTATTTAATAAAAAACAGGTGTACTTCCTAAAATTTAAACCAGAGCCAAATTTCCGCAAAATACTATCAGAAAGTCTAGAGTGTACTCCTTCACTGCCTAAAAGTGACTATTATTTTAAAAATAATTATTGACATTCATATTTCGCATAGACCAATTCTGTAAAAAAAGTTATTGAAATATATTTATATTAATTCTTTTTAATATTCAATTATGGAAAAATACCCGATGGCATTCTTTTATTTTAGCATAAATAATGTGGTAATGAGATTAAGAATTTTGGCTGCCAAAATTCAAATTTTAAAAATATTATCATTATACATTATAAAAGAAGTTAAATTTAAATAAAACAAAGCACTGATTAAATATTTATTTTTAAATTTTTTTATAATAATTTTACTCATAATTTAGACTCCAATAAAACTCAGATTATCACAAAGCTTCAATCTCCTTAATGGCCCCTCTTCTGATCATCCAGTCAACAATTCTGCCACAGGATTGCTCTTAATGCATCATCCCATATACAGGTATGAAAATTTTATAATTTTTGTATAAGTTAGACTTTTGATCTGATTTAGAATCTTTTACGTATCACACGACTCACAGGATCTTAAAATATTCAGCTACATTGCTAGAGACAGCAAGTCCACTAATTTTAAGTGCAATGTTTTCAAAGCTTTACGAAAGGTACACTTTAGTTTTATTTATTTAGAACTTTACAGATTTTACTTAAAAATCAAATAGTACATTGTTTAAAAGAAAATCTGCTAGAAAATGATACAAATTTAACAAACAATTTAGGAAGGTAAAAATATGCATAAAATTATTATCTTCTAAATTTTAGTATATTTTAATTACTCTGACACGACACACAAAATCTCCAATACTAGCTTTGCCAACTGATGAGTACAAAAAAGAGAACATTATTTATTTTCCCTATAAACTTATTCGTATACATGTTTTTTACAATAATTATATAAATACAATTAATTATATTTATTATTAATTATAATTAATTATATTTACAATATTTATATTAATAATAAAAAAAGAGAACACAAGTATTTTATTAAAAAAGAGAACATATTCTCCTTAAAAGAAACATTTTGGTAACCCTATTCAATACCCCTCCCTGGTAAACTTTTAATTTTCAATTCTTTGAACAAAACCTTGAAAAAGAGATTCAAAAGTTCAAGCTAGATTTAAAACAAAAAATTGTTAAAAAAATGACGATAATAAAAATTGAAAAAGGACAATTATAAAAAAACAAAAACATTTTAATGCTAATAAAAAAATTTTCAAAACTGAATTTGATATTTTTAATATGATTAATTTTTAAAATTTAAATGAAGAAATTTGTTTGAATAAAGCATTTTAAATCAATGTAGTTTTAAGTTTGAATCTACCTGACGAAGACAGTGAGTCATTCAAAATATGTTTTAGTATAATATATATGCTTGATTCGCGCTATATATATATATATATATATATATAAACCTAGAATGACATCCACTTTAGTGAGCTTATTTGGACATGAATCGAGCAAGTGCATACTGAATTTTTTATGAGTTTTATATTTTATATTCCATTTTGTATTCTAAATACAATATAAATTCAAGACATTTAAGATGATTGATAATTGGCGCATTCTTTTAAAATTATTTGAATTGAATATCTGATTCAAGTTTTATATGCTTTAAGTGGCAATATCAGTGAATACAATTGTTGTCTGAATTTTGTGTTTATAAGTGGATTTCAACTTCTACTTAGATTTTTTTCGGATCTTGGTTTTCAATTTATGTGTCATGGATATGATACCACATACATTGGAATGACTGCCCGTCATTTCCACTCTCAAGTTTACGATCACAGTTGACTGATGGAATTGATTGATATTAGTAAGAGCAATTTATTGATGCAGGATGGAACTAAATACAAAATAGTTTTGGTAAAATTTTTAAAATATTTTGTTGAAGATTTCATTTAAATTTTGTTAAAGTCTCGGTTTTGTAAAATTTAAAAAATTAATTTTTTAACATTTTGTAAAATTTGTGATTTTTAAAAAAAGCAAAATTTTTAAATTTTAATAAAATGTTTTGAGAATTTAAAAGCAGAGATTTTTTTAAAATAATAATGGTTTTTTTAAAATATTTTAAAGTTCAAGACTACCTGACGATGACTGTTATTCAGTCGAAATATATTGTATATGAATTTATATATATATATATATAGGATTGGTTTTCTCTTTAATTTAGTTCTTTTGCCAATTTGGTGTGGTTCTGTTTTATTAGAAAAATGTTATCTATACCTAACATTTTCCCTTTAAAATCCCCGCAATTGCACTTGGATCTAGTAAAAACCTTCAAAATTAAAAAAAAATTTATGTTTTTCCAAAACCTCATTAAATATCACTAAATTATTGTAAAATCTCCGAATGAATATCATATTTTTTATTTTAAAAGGATTTATAAATGTATTACGTAAAAATTTAGAAATCAGTATAAATTCAAAACTTTAATATTTACAAGTTCAAAGAAAATTGTAAATATTTTGAGTTAATAGAAAGAGATTTATTCTAAAGAATTTCATCCTATTTATTCTATAATTAATTTTATGCATTTTATTTTTTTAAAGATGGAAGCAATGAAAATCGTTCGCACAGTTGGACAAGCATTTGATGTTTGTCATCGAATCAATCAAAAGTCTGAAGACACAAAAAGCAACTCAGAATATAACCCAACAATTGATGAAGAAAATTCCACAGAAACCAGAAATCAAAACTCAAGTATGACGAGTTCGTCCCAAGAAAAGAAAATTTCTTCTTCTCAATCTGCTCAACCTATTAGATCTGCCGATCTAGTTAAAATTGACGATGAAGCTCAAAGTGATTCACAATCTGAATCTTTATCAACTCTAGATGACCTAATCATGCAAAGTTCTACAAAAAAGGACGGAAGAAGAAGTAAATATTTTAACATTTTGGCCTTTTTAAATTATATATATATATATATATATATATATAATTTTTGGCATTATGTAAATTAAAGTTAATTAACATATAATGGGTGAAATGCCACATACATTGGAGTCTCTTCTCGTCATATCTGTACTCGAGTTCTAGATCATAGCTGATTGAAGAGGTTCACCTATATTAGTGAGCACAATAAAAGCTCTATGAGTAAAATAGGGATGTCTAATTATAAAGTTTTATTAAAAAGTTTGAATAATTATCGGGAATGTGTTATATGTAAAGCATTGTTGATAAAGTCATTGGGTCCGAAGATTAATGTGCAAAATGCTATGAGTACAAATGTTTTGAATGTTTTTAAATAATGTGACTGTGTAAAATTGTGATAAATAATGCTGATTGTGTTTTTAAATATATAATATTAACTTGAGATTTTTATTAATGATTTTATTTTATTTATATGAATTTTAAAATTAACGTTAAAAAGTTTTAAAACATAAAATATATTAAAATATTAAATAAAAAATAATATTTTGTTTAAAATATATTATTTTGGCTGGCTTTCTTTAACTGACAATGAATCTGTTGAAATATATCTTAAAATGGTTTAAATGGCGTTTTATTTTAATAAAATCATTGTCATGTTTAGTTAATTATCTATTCAAATGTAAATAAAATAATTATTTAAACAATTTGATTACAAAATAAAATAAAATCCCAGGGTTGCAAAAGCATGAATTAAGTGCAACAAATAATTAAAATTTAAACAAATTATACAAAATTTATTAAAATTAAAAAATATTTTTTAATTTAATTTAAACAATAAATAATTTTTCAATTTTTATCTATATTTAACAAATTTATTTAAAACTTAAATATTTTAAATTAAATATTTTATAATAATTTTATTTTATAGTTTTTAAATTTTTAATTATAATTTAAAAATGAAATCTGAAAAAAATATTTTAAAATCAAAATTACAAATGATTTAACTTATTAATTCAATAAACCATAAAATAACAACATTAACAATTGATATATTCAATGTTTAGCATCCAGACTATTTATAAACATATATTAGGTCGTGTAAAAAGTTCCCGGAAAGCAGCAGCAAGTGAATTTACAAAGCACTTTACATACAAGGAAGTTATAAGTTACTAAACTCTTTTTACACTACCTAGTGTATTACCATTGCTTGAATTCATTTAATTTTAATCATGTTTGCTTTCGTTGTCATTCTATATGTTGAAACTGTAATCAAAATATGCCCTGGAACTTTTTACACAACCTAGTAAAACACATAATATCACATCATTTCGTACATCATCTTTCGTATCTAATTACCTTGTCAACAACGCTTCACATTTAACACTTTTTAAATAACTATTAAAAATATAACTAAAAATTAAATAAATAACAATGTTAGCCAATTTCCGCAATGTTTATTTATAAAATATGAAATATTTCGACCGATAGACGACCCTGATCACACATAACCAAAATATAACTAGTTTTTTGCTTTATCCTTTTCTTCTCTGATTGATATTTTCTTTCAATCTACTGTATTCAACATATATATTTATTTAAACAAATTTCCAACATTATAAAATTAACAAATTAAAATAAAAACTTTTAAATTTTTTTAAAAAAAAAAATATTCATAAAGTATTTTTATTTTTGAATTTTTTTATTTTGTAATCATTAAATGAATGATTTTATTATTTTTATTATTATTATTATTATTATTATTATTATTATTATTATTAAGGTTATTATTTAGGTTATCATTATCTCTTTTGTGAAAACCAATTTAACTAAATTAAAATTTCTTGTTTATTATTTTTGTTTATATTGTCAATGTTGTAAAATAAATTTGATATAAGATTTGATTGAAGTGACAAGACATTAAATAAAATTTGAATTCAAATGTAGAAATGCGTTGCAAAAGTTCAGTTCAATGAGAAAGTGAGCAAAAGAGCAACATGATTATTGCAATATTTGTCAGGAATAATTGAAATTGAAAGTTGTTTTAAAGATTCGAGTAAATAAAATAAAATTTTAAATTCCATATGCGTTGCTTTGATGAATTTGGTTGCAATCAAACAAAATTATGAAATTAAATTAATTTGATGTTTTAAAAATTGAAAATTTATTAACCTTTTTTAAAATTTGTTTTGTATTTATCAATTAAATATTTATATTTTTCGCTGATATTCATACTTTTTCCAAATCTTTACAAATAAAACTATTTATCGAATAAAACCTGCTTATAATATATTTTCTAATTAATAATAACATAATATGAAAAAATAATCTTCATAGAATATTTTATTTTTTTTTGTTAAGGTAAATTTCACACATGCATGAATAATTATTTTACATTTTTACAAGTGAATCCAGGCAGCCGAGAATTTCAGAACCCTACTCTAGACTAAGCTAAAACTTTTAATGAAACAAAAGTATTTTTAAGTTAAATAATATACACAAAGAGATCTGAGAATATGTGAAAAAAGATAATAAACTTCATTCCGTATTGTTTTTGGCTTTATGGCCCACAAAAATCAATATTTATAGTTTCAGATAGACCTGTTTCGGGCATTTTGCATATTTTCTCCCTAGTTTGAGTTGTTGGAGATTTTTGTTTGTGGTAATTTAAGCAATATTGAATCACAATCAGTATCATTCAATCAATCCTCATTCATTTCTTACACATTGTCCTTCAATAATGTCTCATTTACACTTTCTGCATAGCTCCGATCACCTTCTCTCGTGGTGGACCATATACTTCCGAGAATTTTTGTTCATCTCCTTCATCATATTCGATTTCAGCAACTGTTCTCCGATATTTGTGATTTAAGTTATTCAACTTTTTAACAGAAATTACTAAATTTATTGGTCTTTTAAAAAATGTTTTTGGCATTTGCTGCTAAAAATGCCTTCACAAATTTTCCTCTCGATTCTTCTTTAATTTAGATAAGTTCCAAAAATCTTCGATTTCTTTTATAAAATCTTTGATATCCGGATTCTGGAACTTTAATAAAACTGGGCATTGTGTCGCCAATTTAGCTACCGTAGGTTTGATGTTTAAAACATTTATAAGTAAAATACTTTCCAAAATAATTAATTTCAAGAAAATTCAAAAAACGATCTTTTTCCCATATCATTGAAAAACAAAATATTTTTGAGAAGTCGTTTGTTGGTCTAAAGATAAAAAATCTTGTAAAAACTTTAGATATGGCTTTCAGTGTTCCACCGTTTTCAATTATTTTAAATTAGGATTTGACTTTCCAAATGATTTGTCACCATTGCTCAAAATGCAATTAAAAGGATTTCTTTTATCATTTCTCTTTCAGTTCACTTTTGATCGGTTTGGTCTTTATAATTTCATCTATTTTCATTTAGATTTCGACAATAGATCAAGTGAAATTTCAATTTCACAAAACGTTTCAGTATATCCTTTATTAAGAGTTAGACTTTGTTTCGTTCAATTTCGAATTATGCAAATTTTACTCCACATGTCATTTCTAATGTCATTTCAACTGATCTTTACAAGAGAAACTCACTGAGAAAGTTTAAGAAGATAAACAAAAAAATTAATTTAAAATAAAAATTTTTTTTTATTGATTATTTAAGAGAAAATATACATTATTCTATTTCCTTTATTTTACATATAAATATTTTCATATATTTATCAGTAAAATCTTGAATATTTTTATTATTTGTTGACTATTTCAAATGTATTTATTATTATTTTCATAAGATTAAATTAGTGGTTCTTAACCAGTGGTCAGCAAGCTCTTTGCTAATTTTCCTCAAAATGATAAAAAGCTGAAATTTAATGCCGACTCCTCTGCACTCTCGCCAAGAACACTGTAGAAACCCAGAGAACAACAAAGTTACACTCTTTATCATTCTTTCAGGATTTTAGTTTTCTGTGTCGTTCTCATCCATTCTCGGATCAGTTTCCGTATTTTTTGCCTCAGAAAATAAATTCTCAACTAGAACCGAGAATAATTTTGTGCTAGTATGAGAGTAATACAGATAAACCTTTAGTGTTGTGATAATTTAGATGTTGTGAAGTTCTTGCCAAGAATTCTCAGCGAAAGTGTAGAACCGGCAACATACACTCGCTCTTTTTCAAATTGCTTCCTGAAGTTCGCCTAAAATCCGCCATTCTTTCAACTCACATTTCACTCACAGTGTGTGGTCAAATGTTGAGATCAAATTAAAAATGTATCGTCTTGTCTTCTCAGTATTTCAGTATCTCTCTTAGACTCTCTGATTTAGTAAAATTTAGTATAAAAATCATTACCAGCAGTATTAAAACCTGAGCTAAATCAAGTTGTAAATATGGTAAACGAGACCTTTAAAAACACGCATTTTTAAAACATTTGCATATGTTTGCCTTTGCACAATCAGTGAAGCCGTTGTACAATGGAAAAATTGTTATGCAAATTTTTAGAACTTAAGAATGACTTGTTACAACGTCTTCAAAATAATATTTGAAGTGCTAAAATGACCTTGAGGGATCGTACTCTAAAAAAATAAAATTGTTTGAAATAACTCTCTTTGAAATGAATATTATTTTTACCTTTCTTCTCTAGGACACTGCAAATTTTGGTACAATTTTAACTTCATATTTGCGTTATATAAATTTTTAATTATTGGTTCTTTTAACTGTTTTGTAATTTGTTTAATTTTTAATAAAAATCAAGTGTGTATATTTTTGTTTTTTCTTATCCTTTGACTTTTGTGTTCTACAAATTTCTCTTAAATTCAAAAGTGTTTCCTGGATTCAAAGGGTTTTGAAGCCTTTTAATTAGATGAACAAATTCAAATGATCACACACAAATATAGAGAATAATTTTTAAATTTTAATTATAAAATATTGCAATTTTGAAATATATTAAAAAATATATTTTTGGAAAATAAATAATTAATCTAATACTCTTAAAGTTCAAAAAAATGTTTATTTTAAAGGTCTTTCAAAAAGAATATTTTGTCTCACATTTAAAGTTTGAGAAATTTCAGAAAATATTTCCATAAACAAAAACGATAGTTGATATCAAGAAAGAATCGTTTTTTAACGTGTATCTTAATAAAAGAAAATACAGAGCATAAAAACAAAGAGATGTCATATTTTGCTATAAATACATCAAAATAAATTTTCGTTCTTCTAACCGCTGAAGTTAGACAATTTCCTATTGCAATAAATTATCAATCAAACAAGGGATTTCAGAATAATTTTTACATTAAGATTTTATTGGATTATAATTTATTTATTTATAAAATTAAATTGTTTGTAATTATTTATTTTGCACAATTCATTGATATATTTAAAAATAATGGTAAAATTGATAAATATTAGTTTTTGAATACTAAAATATATTGCAATATATTATATTTTAACAAAAATAATATTTTTAAGAAAAGAAATATTTCATTCATACAATTAAAACAAAAATAAATGACTGTAAAATGTCGGAATTCTTTTTTGAATCACTGCATTTGATTTTAATCGTTGAGTAATTGTATTAGGCATGAAGAAAACGAAATGAAATTTAAAAATAGAAAAATAAATAATAACTAATAATAAAAAGAAAGTATCGATTTGTTTTTCTTTTCTTTATATCAAAAGAAAATATTTAGCAATTTTCAAAATATTTCTTCAAATTTTAATTAAAGGTTCAAATTACTCTAGGAAATAAAACAAATAATCATAATAATAATAATAATAATAATAATAATAATAATAATAATAATAATAATAATAATAAAACCTTAGACATATTGTAATTTAGGAAAAAGAATCTGAATCAAATTAATCTAGCAGTAAAATTCCAATAAATATTTATTAATTGCTCAACGAAACCGTATTTCATTGTTTAAATGCAAACAATAAAACAAAGGCTCTGATTCACTTTCATCAATATTTGTCTATTTAAAACAAAATTGAAGAAAAAATTTGTTCGGTCACATAACTCATTAATATTAGCAGTTAGTTGTAGAGTTATCTCTGAAAAGGGAGACAGATTCAATTTCGTCATTGTTTATTTGAAACTCTCAGTGAAAAGAAGCCACTACTTTGAATTATTTGAAGTCAATTGTTTACAATTTCTTCCACTAGGAGAAATAATTTGTAAAGTTATGATTTTAAACTTTTGATTTAGAGCTAACAAACGAAATAAATGAAATAAAAAAGAAAAAAGTTAAAAGATTTAAAAAAAAATTTAAAACATTTTTAAACCCTTTCAGATGATAAATGAAATGATAATTCCTTTTTTATTTTTATTTTAATATAACTATATATCTATAAATTCAAACTATACACTTATCCTTGGCTCAGCCTTTATCATGTGTTAATAACAGTTATTTAAAACCTATACTAGAAAACAGAAAAGAATATGTTGGTGTCTTTCACAAAAAACTTCTCTCAGACGGATGATAGTAAAAATAAGAAATTTGCACATGCCATTTTAGTAACAATTTCTAGGCGAAATGTGCTTGTTTGAACTTTTACAATATTGAATTTGACAGACGAGTGGTTCTATTGGGAACAGTTGTATCTGTGAATGTCAAGAAAGAAGGATTTCTCAACATTGTTTATCATTGTCAATGATCAACAACAGATTAAAAATATTTTGTATAGTCAAGTATTCAAATAAATTTGTAATAACTAAAGGGGTTATTATCTATTCCGGGTGAAGTTAGGTCGTAAAGTTAGTATAGTTCAAATAAATTGAAATTCAGCGATAAAACCAATTAATAGTACCTAATTAATAATAAATTTGAAAAGAATGCCAAACCATTAAAAATAATAAATTAACGTATAATAATTAACTATCATAATAAAAATTTATTTATTTTTTATCTTTTTTTTTGGTTTTTTATTATTAAAAATAATCCAGTTATTGACGTATAATATAGCCTGAAATAAATATAAAAATAAAAAAAAATGAAAATCGATCAATAGTGAAATGGCAAAAAGACTTCTCTGATAGAATCTTAATACACATGTAAATACCATCTTTTTTAAACTAAATGAAAAAGAACAATTATTCCAAAGATTTTGCCGTAACTTATTTTTTTGTAAATGTTCTGCTTTTCATATTTTCAAATCATTTCCTGGAAGATAATAAAACTATAATTTCTGAAATCAGAGAAACTTAGGATAAATAAATCAGACCAATTTATAATTAATAAATTAATTAAATTTACGTTGTATGAACAAAGTCAATTGTTTTAATCTCAAATGAGATTTAAATATATTTCATTTCGTTTCAGCTGTGCCGAATTCAATCAGTGAACCAAGCATAAAATTGCATTCTAATGGTCTGAATGAAGAGAAAAAAATAACTTTTGACAGCTTCCTTTCATCATATCTCTTCCTGAATTATATTATATCAAATCAGGTAAATTATGTTAATATGTCTATAATTTGAATAGTATAAACTAAACAAAGGTTTTTATTTTATTTATAATCTAATTGATTAAATGAGTGAATAATAATAATAATAATAATATTAATAACTACAAAATAAAACTACAAAATACATAAGACAAACCCAATAAAATGTTGAAAAAGGTAGTACTTTGCCTATATAAAATTGTTAAATTGCTGTATTTACATATATGCTTTCCTCATAAAAACTATACGTGATAGAGAAAACCTGATTGCAGTTTTGAAGTCAGCGTCAAAAATGATATCCAGTCAACTCAAAATTATCTTTGATGAGAATTCTTTATTCACCAGTGTTATCAAAAGTTCAATAGACAAGCCCCTATTTAATGCCATTCAGGGCTTAATTTATTGGTGAAATATGTAAAATATTAATAAAATAGTACTTTTAAATTAACATATCAAATGTATAATGTGTAATGTTTTATAAATTTAAAGTAATAAATTTAGTTTTGTTCTGGCCAAATAATTAATTTAATTTTAGTTTTTTGGAAATCTTCGTTTGTTTTATTAAATCAATTATATTCTTTATGTTGTTGAAATTTGTTTAATTTTTGTTTTTTAGTTGAATAATTTAAATTCTGTTATTTTGATATAATAAATGTTTAGTAAAATGGAGTTTATACTTTCTGTTGATTTTGATTATACTCAAGAATCTACCCTTTATGATCCAAAGGACATATGCAATTTAGTTAATAATCTCGTTCAAATTCCAATAATTAAAAAAACCTTATCTTTTAATTGCTAATTGTAAACGTGATACTCAGAAAGGATTAAATTCAAATTTAAGCGATGCTTTAGACAAGATCCGCTTCAAAAGTTTAACAGATACATCAGTTCTGGATATCGCCAAAGAATCAATGATCAAAATTATTCATGATATAGATGTTGACTTAAAATCATCGTTTCAAGTATATTAGTGTGAATTGAATGTATGAAGAATGAAATCTGTCCTTCTGAAAATATCAATAGTTTACACTAAAGAAAAACTCCTCAAAAATATTTTGTGTTTGAATAATATGAGAAAAAGATCTGTTTTTGAATTTTCTTACAATAAATTATTTTTGCTGTGTTATTAATGGATTTTATAAATACAAAAGCTTCTGTAGCTAATATCTCGTAGCCCTATCTCGTCTATCTTTTGAGCAGGTTAACATATTTTTGTTGCTATTACTGTTTTGTTTAATTATTAAATAAATGTAATTATTATATTAAAATTGAAATTATATAAGTTAAAATAACTTAAATTGTCATTAATTATAAATAAACTACCTTACACTAAAAGGTGACATATGTCTAAAGACTTTTAATATCTTTAAGCTCGCATTTTGACTCAGTGTAAAATGCACTACTTACAAAATCCAAACTTGTCACTGATATTTCTAGAATCTTTATACAATCTAATGGTTTCTGATTTCAGTCGAATGCATTATTAACAAATCCATTTAACAAAACAAGTTAATGAGTTTTATGAGGAATGTTGTTTTCTTTTTTAGCACATCTCTGAGCAAACCGAAGAAATGTTAAATTTAATTTAAACCAAACTAAATAGTAAATATTCCTTTTAATTATTATATAAATTTGTTTCTGTAATCTTCTTGAGCAACATATTAGTAGAAATTAAATTTATAACTAGAACTGACATACAGTGCAATTAATATCAACTTATCACTTTATTTGTTTAACTGAACATACCATAAATTTTAAATGTATCAATTTTTTTTCTTTTTGCCATAAATAAAACATGGGAACTATTAAATATTATTTTCTTTTTATCAAATCAAAAGTTGAAACAGAAATTAGATATTTTCAAGCATAAAAAGCATAAAAATTAGTAGATAAATAAAATAAATATAAAATTAATTTTTTAGATGTTTAGAATTTGTTATTTTATATTTTAGTTACATATAATATTGGTTTTAAACACATGCTTTATTATTGAAAAATTTAATTTTATTTAAGTAATTTAATTAAATTTGGATTTTTATATTGTTTGAAACATAAAGTTAAAAAAATTAGTAAAAAAAATTAAGTAAAAGGGAAATCAGAGAAAAATAAAGACCTGGTAAACTTTTTATTTTTAAATGCGCAATGATTCACATTTGAATTATTTAATTTAATTAACTATATTTTGATATCTATTATATTTACTATATCTGATTTTATTTTAAAAAATTTTCATTTAAAGTAAAGTAAAAGAATATGAAAAAATTTACTTATTTTATGTCGAAATATTTCATAACACCACGAAAGTGGTTTACCGTTTCATTTATTTGAATTATATTTATATAAATTGCTCTACTATTGACAAATAGTTTTAATATATTGCTATTTATAAAATTCTTAATAATTTTATTTTTTGAGGATACTTTAACCTTATAAACATTATTTATTTCTCATCAAATCGTATTCACTAATATTGTAGTTTATTTTGTTTATATAAATGTTCTAATGAAAGTTTATATATATATATATATATATATATATATATATATATATTAAATATTTGCATTTGAATAAAGTTAAAAAAATAATAAAAAAATGTATTGTTACTATAATTATTACTATTATTACTATTTATTATCACTATTATTACTATAAGTGAACGTCGGCATTTATTGATAATAATATTATTATTATTAAGACAATAAGTGGTAATATTTTAATAAGATAAGTATAATTATTATTTTAAATTTTATTAAAATAACCCAATTATCATTATTATTTAACGGTAAATTCTTGGCAGCTGTACAAATTAAAATATCAGAAAGTGAATAATAAAATTAGCCCTTGTTCAAAATAATGATTATATAATTACATTGAAGTAAGGGCTTTATTTTATTTTTCACCTATCTTATATTATTATTATTATTATTATTATTATTATTATTATTATTATTATTATTATTATTATTATTATTATTATTATTATTATTATTATTATTATTATTATTATTATTATTATTATTATTATTATTATTATTATTATTATTATTATTATTATTATTATTATTATTATTATTATTATTATTATTATTATTATTATTATTATTATTATTATTATTATATTAAGTAAACCTACTGAATGTCTCATAAATATTAACGAAGCACTTCAAAATAATTTCATTAAATCCTTATGAAACCTTTAATTAGTTTTTGAATAGTTTAGACATTACCTAAGTTTAATAAAAGCTCATTAATAATATAAATATATATTATAAATTTTTGATAATTTAATTAAATTATTAATAAAAAGCATTTTAAACATATATAGAAGTCCTTTTTTTCTAAGTCAAAACTCTTCAAACTCTTGCATAAATAATGTCGTTATTTTTAGATAAAATGTTTACGTCTAGGCTTGATAAATTATGAAATCAAATCTCTAAGTAGATTATATAAATAAATTTATATTTATAGTTTATTCATTATCTTTATATAATGAATAATTATTAATGTCTGTAACTTGAGATTAAATTCAAGGATCTCGTAAATATTATGATTAAAATTTTTTACTAATATAAACATTAAATTAAAACAATTAATTAATGTTATTTCAAATTCTTCCAGTTATCGGAAATGAATTCCAACCTTTCAGGAGAATTGATAAAAACTGTGAATTCCAAATTGCCAACTTTTGATAAACTTTTCAGTCCCCAGTTTTTCCGACCTGAAAACCTCGGCACGAAAATATCCAAAACTCAATTGGAATTGTTGAAAAATCAATTAGAAGAAGAAATCAAATTCAGAATAAAATGCCAGGTGAGTTTGAGTATTTAAGTAAAACAAAAATTCAATTTAAAATGCGAAAGAAAATATTTTATTTTATTTGTTTTATTATATAATCAATATTATTAAGAAAATTTGACATTTTGTTTAAACTAATATTTATTTATTTTTTTAATTAATACTTCAATTACTATAATTCAAAAGTTTACAATACCTTAATATTCTGAATTTCTAAAAAATTTAAAATCTTTAAATTAATTTTATTTTTAAATTGGTTTTAAATGTATAAAATTGAAATTCAACTGAAATATTTCGTTTTTTGTCACAAAAACCTTTAGAAAAGACATTCCTGATACTCTGTATTTAAAGTTTATATTCTAGATATGAGAGTTTCATATAAATGTCAAACCTAAAAAAGTACTGCAACATATTTAAAATTTAGTTAACGAATTTCTGTCATAATTACCATATCAATCGCTTTTAGTTGTATTCTAGAATTTTTAAAAAAATTTAATTTAATTTAAAAGAAAATTATTTGAAAGTACTATAAAGATCAAGGAAAACCCCAAAAAGACAAAAGGTTTATACAAAAGAATAAGTTTGAATCAAATGTTTCTCAGGGAAAATAAATTCAATTATTTTTTAACAAAATATTAAACGTTTTTTAATAACCGAAAAAAACATCCAATTTATTTATAACTTAGTTTGTTCTTATTTTAATTTTTATATGCTTTTTTAAAAAAACAAAAAACTTTAAAAAAATGTACAATTTTTAAATTTTTATCAGAATCCAGTTCTAATAATAATAATTAATAAAAATAATCAAACTTCTACGGGAAAAAAATTTAGAACATATTCAATGAAACCATTAAGTGGTTCCAATCAGATAAGTTTTGTGAAACACTTTAAAAGTATTTTGAAAGCGTGAAAAAGAAGTGTTTTCCGTTTTTGAAAACTCGAAATTCAAAAAAATAATAAAATGTTTTAAAACTATTGCGAAAATGTGATGTGTAAAGAATCTTGACTTCAGTTATCCTTTCGATTGTTTTTCGTTAATTTTCATTTATTCTTTTTCCTGACATTAACTTTTCATTTTAAATTAAAAGGATTTAAACATTAATTTTTTCTGTGAATTTTTAAAATTTACAAATATTTATGTTTAACAACGACATAAAGATTTTGTTTAATGTTTGACTATGAATCAGATGTTTTATTGATATTCACAAATTTTTGCTACAGCCTTTTTCAATATTGTGCCTATTAATAAAACATCTGATTCATAGTTAAAAATTAAAAACAGTCTTTTTTATTGCAAAACGAAAACCAGAAGTGAAAACTAGAAAATGTTCTTTTAATACAATTTATGTTTTTTTACCTTTAATGTTGGTTATAATTTAGAGATCCTATATATAATAAATAAACATTGTAACTATTTAATTAATAAAAAGCGCCATCCAAGCACACGTTTTACGTTATATTTTGACAGATTTACTATCATTATCAGGTTAAAAACCAACCAAAATAATATAGATTTAATTTATGTATTTTGAATAATTTACTAATTTTTAAATATTTTAATGTATATTTTTATGCCGTAAAATTTTTAGATTAACTTTAAAATTTATATTTCACTAAAAAATAAATTTAATACTATAAAAATTCAAAATTAATATTAAAAATTGAAATCATTCAAACATTCAATGTTATATTTTAATTAAAATAATTTATGCTATAAAAAAAATATTTACTTATCTAAAGTTTACATAGTCAAACTAATCATGAAGTTTAAAAATAATTCCTAATATAGACGTATCTAGAATTGTTTAATTTAAATTTGTTTTTTCCTATAACTTTATGCCCGTTATGATTTATAATAAGCAAAATAATTGCTATTTCGAATAACTGTTTAATATAAATTAATAGATAAATCTTTTTAATTGCTTTTAAGGTAGTTGTGAATTTTAAAACATTTATTGTTGGCAGAAAACTGATTTTTATGAATTTTATCAACAAGTATACTACATAAATAAATACCGCAGAAATATTATTTGTGAACGGTCCCTAATAAATCTTTCATTTATTTACTGTACCGTATGACAGTATCAATTGTTCTGTTTCCTGCTTCATATACACGTAGTGATTTTTTTTCTTTAGTAGAAAATTCTAAATATTTATCGATTATCTTCATAAATTTATATTTAAATAAATAATATTTTTAAAAATTTAATAAATAAAAATTTTATATTATTTAAGTATATTGCTTAATAATTAAATTAATTACATTTATTAATTGTAAAAGCTAAAATGTCAAAATAATAAATAATAACAATATTCACTTTTATCATAAAAAGATTTTATTTTGAATGTACACGGATCCAGCTAAACAAAAATTCGCAACATCACAACTTCAAAAAATGTTACGAAAACACAACCAAAATTTTCAAAATAAATACCGTAAACGAATGATTTCGAAATGAAGAAATGTGAGTTTCACAATTTCCGTTTTATCTAGAGAAAAGCTGTTATTTTTTATTAAATAAAAAATTCTGACATATAAAATAGATAAATAAAATAAACTATTAAATTAAAATTTAATTTAATTTAATTAATTCAATTATTTACATTTTGGTGACGGTTACTTAAACAATTTCAGTTGTAAAAGATAAAATAAAAAGATTAGTCAAAATATCAATCTATAAAAATAACAATATTCACTTGTATCATAAAAATAATCTAATTTTGAATGCACACGCTTTCAGCAATTCAAAAATTGAAATCGAGTAAAGAAAATAACACTTGATAAAGGCAAATCCGAAAATGTGTGTGTCATAGAATTAAGTTTAATATCAAACAAATAAAAGATCTTTATCACTTAAATCTCTGTTTTTATTGGATTTTTAATTTATAGTTTTTATATTAAGTTGAGTTTTTTTAATTATATTTGAATTATAATTCATTTATTTTCTAGTGTCACTAGATATCGTTTTGAGTGATTTTATTTCAATTATATTATTTGAATCTATAGAAAATTCACCTTCAATTTCCTATTTTTTGTATTAATTTCAATTTTAATGGCTGACATAATCCCATAGAATTCTTTGTTTTTTTTATTAAATTAAAAATTCATTCAATATTGAATTAATATTCTTTTTCCCATAAAACAATTTTATCAAAAAACTTTTGAGACATTTTAAGTTGAGAGAAAAATGAAATTATAGAAATTTTATCGTCCAAAATTTTGTGTTTACATTTTAGGAAGGGAGATAAATCAGGATTTATTTTGTTTTAGATGTAATGTTTAAGTGAGTCACTGGTTTTGGAGTGATCATAAATTAACCGCCAGTTACCGATGTAAGCTCCCTAATTCCTTTGAATACCCATCTAATGGATGGGGGGAATTAAGCAATAATTATAATTACATATTTCAGTTTATTCAAATCATTGGGATTATAGTATTGTCATTTACATATAATTTATTAAACATGATTTTAAAATTAAAAGTTAAAAGTACGTTTCATTTAATTATATTTTTATCTTTAATAATAATAACAATAATAATAAAAATAATAATAATAATAATAATAATAATAATAATAATAATAATAATAATAATAATAATAATAATAATAATAATAATAACAATAATAATGATAATAATAATAATAATAATAATAAATTCAAATTATTCAAATCCTTAAATTTGAGAGATTCCGGTATATCTATGATCCAAACTAAGTACATTTTACAAATATTATATTTAAAATGTTGTCAATCATTTTATTTCCCTCGAAAATATCGCATAGGCACTATTTTGGAGGAAGACTGTAAATAACGGATAATTATCGGCATTTTCTAATAACAAAATTTATAGTATTTATTATAAACAAATTAAATTAATAATTTAATTAAATAATTTAAATATATATTGATGTGCTCTGTTGAATATGAGAAATGTTTTATGCATCTTTTCAATTTTTAATGATAACATTGTCATCTAAACATCTTGATTAACAATCAAAGAATTATTTATCTCTTTGGGTCTGTCCCTCAACATAATTCATGAATATTATCATTGTAAATGTTTGATAACTGATTAATTACCATCAGGATTTATAATCAAAAAAAGAAGGCAAGGTTTTAATAATTGAAAAAAGTCAACTGTATATTCTATATAAAATTTCACTATATATTTCCATCGTTTATCAGTCTTCTTCAGGCTAGAAATCACATAAACAAAATCTAAATGAAAATAAGAAAAATCTAAATGAAAATCGTTATTTTTTAAATTAAAATTAAATTTTATAATACGAGTTGAATACGATTATTAATGATTGATTTGTTTAAATTTTTCTATTTTAATTTAGATTTTGTTAATTTGGTTTCTAGCCTGAAGAAGACTGATAAACGATCGAAATATATAATGAAATTTTATATATAATATACTTTTTTTTTTATATATAATATGCTTTTTTCAATTATGAAAACCTTGCCTTCTTTTTTAGATTATAAATTCTGATGGTAATTAATAAGTTATCAAACATTTACAACTTTTCCAGCTTCTGAATTTCTCTTAAGCTTAGAAACCGTCTAGAAAAAGGTTATAATTAGAAAATAGAAGATAAATCGAAATTAATATTTGCAAATTACAGACGGATGGACGTATTTATTAATGTTTAAAATATTTAGCTAACTGATGTTGATATCCAGACATATTGTTATTTTAAAATTGGAGTTTTTCAGTTCCCGAAGGGAGAATATCAACTTCTATAATTAATTTTTTTAAATGTTTTAATTAATTATTTAACTAGTTCCTCAATGCAAAATATAAAGTGAATTTTTCGGATCTTTTTAGATTACTATTACCACAATTCTAGCCATCTTGGTAAATATTTAGCAGTAATCAAATACCACTCGAATTGTATGTACCCAAACATTTCAATAAATAATTAATTATGAATTATTATTAATGGTAAAATAAGACAATAGAATGAACACGTTCGCTACCTCAGCTTGAGAAGAAAACCTTGTACCACACAGCTCATGACTTTGAATGCCATGGAAGTTTATATTTACAGCTCCTCCAACATTCAATCCAGATATTTTTTTTAATTTTGTAAACCCCCCCCCATTTTTTAAATCCATAAAAAATTTGTATTTTTTTTATTGTTCACTTATCTCAAATAATAAATATCAATTAATATGATTATTTTATTTGCAAAATTAGTGAAAATGACATTGTTATAATTCATAAAATATAGAAATTTCCCGTGATGCTTTGTCGTTTCCAGTTTCATAGTCTATTCCTTTTATTTAAAATATTTTATTACAACTGTCCACAAATATTATAAATAACATATCGTGAAACAAAACAGTTTTTGGTGGACAACGGATGTTATAATGAAGAAAAAAGTGAGTTTAATATTTATTGAATTCAATAACTATCATTCCACAGACTATACAAATTTATACAAATATATCATTTTTACCAAACATTTAAAGAATACATTCATAAATATATTAATATTCATAAAAAATAAGTTATACAATATTAAAAATAATTAAATTAATGATAAAATGTATTTGTAAAAAATATTAATAGAGAATATTAATATTAATAGATAATATAATTGACTATAATTTATTGATTATATTACTTAAAATATACATAAAAATTCAATTGAATGTTCTCAAAAATACGAAACAATATAAAATTTTTGAATCTATTAAAACAACAAATCGAAAAATATTATCATATCATAGGATAACATTTTTAATATTATTAGAAAATCAGTATTAAATATTTTATTTTAAAAATTAATTAATTAACCTGAAAATGAAATTAGGTTTATATTTGATTATAAATTTTTCGTAGTAATTTATAATTGTTTTTACGGACAATAAAGTTTTTATTTTCAATCAAATGTAAACTATAAAATCTATGACTAACTGAAATGCTTTATTAAAACATTTAGCTAATTATTGTTAGTTTTGAATTTTATTTCAATGATATTTGCATAATATTTTATGTATAATTCTTTCCCAATTAGGGATCAAATGATTTGAGATAAAGATTTCCTTAGTCATTGAAAGATAATTTGTTTATAAATTCCAATTAAATCTTAAGATTACTGATCAACGCAAAACATTTTTTATCAGATAAAAAATTTTCTAAGATTTAAAAAGTTAAATTTCTCTTCACGTAAAAATCTTTTTTATTATAAAAAAAAAATTTTCTTCAGTAAAATTATTGTAATTGTCCACATTCGAACTCCGGCTTGAATATCTCTGTTCGCAAATCTGGCCGGAATTTCAAATCGGCTTTCAATTTCAGTTCTCTCGACAACTTTAACCAAATAAGTCGTTGAAGATAATTATGATAATGAGATTTGATTTTGCAACATAAACTACGGTTTTTCACAATGACTTCTCTGATAATATACTTATTAAGACTGATTGAGCTTATTTTCATTAGGCTTTCATTTGGGATCCATTATAATTCAGGCCTGAGAGTATATTGGGAATTAATTCTCCGATTGGCCAATTTAATTGAGAGAAATTTCTCAATTATTATTCCCATATAATCTGATTGTACAATAATATTAAATAAATATTTTTAATAATCATTTACAAAATAGTTATATAATAATAATAACAAAATATAATATTATATAATATAACAAAAATAATAAAAATAATAATTATTATTATTTAAATATAATATAACATTTATTCAAAAAATGAATTATGAAATATTTCGAACTGAAATACGCCATTATCACTCAAAAACAAAATTTCGCTTTCTGCTTCATTCTCTGATAAATATTTTTAACAGTTTTAAACAAATTTTTCAAATTTTCAAATTTAATTTGCCAATATTAAAAATTAAATAGACCTAAGTAAAAACCTTTTATATAATTCTAATCAAACATTTCTTAACATTTTAAAAATTTATATATATATATAACGATATAAAATATATAAATATTGAAAAGTTTTGATATTCTTTTTTAAAATTTTGGATTTTCAATATTTTGCCTCTGTATTTTCGATATATATATATATAAGCCAAATATATATAAGCTAAAGCTTATATAGTTATTTATACAAATGATTCTGATATCGACAAAAAATATTTTATAGTATATATAATTTTAATTATTATTGTTATTATTATTATTATTATTATTATTATTATTATTATTATTATTATTATTATTATTATTTATTAATCCATTTATTTATTCATAGTTACAAAAAAAAATAAAAAATAACTTTAAGAAAATTATATTTTAATAAAGATTTATTATATATTGTTAAATAACGTCATATTTCAAATCTTTAAATAGTAATTATATAATTTTTTGGAAATAATTTTAATTTAATTTAGTTTAAAGTTTAAAAATAGAAAATATTTGTTTATTTTCAAAATCCCATTATCGTATTTTGTATTACGTCTCTATGTTCTAGTTTTCTTTTTATTTCTCCAAAAAAAACTTCACACAGAGTAATGATTTTAATTGATAAAATATTTTCCTAATAATCCTAAAAAATAATTTGCACTTGCCCATTTGGGTGACCGGGCAAGTTAATTGGCATTCAATAAAAGTGTGATGTTTGACATTTTGTCTTCGCTGCAACTAATTATGAGTTTCTTGTTAAAGTTGGTGAAAAGTGTTAAACATATTTAGAATTAATTTTAGGTTGCTGCAAAAATGTATTTCCATCATTAAAATCTTTGTTAAATGGCGTGAAATATATTTGTAGTTAATTTTACAAATATATTTAGAATTTTATTTTTCCAAAATTATATTATGTATGTTTTAATAAATTTGTTATATTTTTCTTTAGTTTAGCTTAACGCAAACCATTGGAAGTTTATTAAATTATTTTCTTTTCTTGTTTAAATATACAGAATATAAACATTTCGAAAACGTACGATTATCTGAAATAGTTGATTTTAATATTAAATCAGAAAATAATGAGCTAAATTGACCGGATATAATTGCAATTAAAATAGAAAATTATCATAATTGATACTCATTTATTATGGGCCTGTAAAGTTAATATTTTAATAAATTAAACTTTAAAATTTTTTTTTTATTTTCAAATTTCTTTAGATAAGTATTATAATTTAAATACAATTCAAAATATTTATTTTTAGATAAATATTCTTATATTTCTTTTTATCAATCCAAAACCGGAAATGAGTTTATATTTTGTTGTCTTAAATTATGATTTTTAATACTTCCTAGCCTTTAACTAGACAACTTTTTCATATTTTTTTAATTTGAAAATAAAATAATCACTAAATAAAATAGTTTCAAACATAAAATAAATTTTTTAAAATTTATTTTAAAAAATAGAATGTATGTCGATGGTCTAAAATGAAGGAAATAAATATTTTCAATGAAGATGTTGGTTAATGATAAAAAGAATAAATGTTTTTATTGATTTTATTATTAATTTGTTTCCTATCATTTATTAATTTAATATTTTAAATAAACAAAAAAAGAAGAAAATAATGGTAATTTTTTGTAGAATGATTAGAATGATTTTTAGAAGTTCATTCAAGACATTTTAAGCAATATTATTTTACAAGTGACAAAATATTTGCTTTCTTCTAACTGATTATGAACATTTCTGTAAAACATTTTCAATATCAAATTTATTATTACAAATATATTATATCAAATGTACTATTAAAAAAATTTCTAGAGTCAAATAGAAGAGCTGGCGTGTCAGAACAAAGTACTATCAACATTCATCAAGCGAACATTCGAAGAGATTCGTCAAAATCAGTGTGAATCATGCATGCTTCGCTTATCTGGGCTCGATATCACAACGAGCACTTGTTCGTCACTCGAGAACCATCGCAACTCAAGACCAAATTGCGCAAATGAAATCGATCTTAATCAATTGTTTCAGGAAAATCTTAGATTTCCTGTGAGATTTATCATTCTCATTTGGATAAATATTTATTGTTAAATAATAAAAAAAATTTAGGCAGCAAACAGTCAAGAGTCTTCCATAAATTCAAATTTTTTCAAAAATAATCATTCTGATCAGAAAGCCATATATTTCAATGAATTATTTTCCGAGCACAAGTAAGCAAAAATATTATGAGAAGTTTGTTTAAATGCATAACGTCTAAATATAATTTCATACATAATAATGCTTAAAACACTAATACTAGGTTGTGTAAAAAGTTCCCGGGCAGTTTTGAATTACAATTTCAACATATAGAATGACAATGAAATCAAACATGATTAACCAAATGTTTTATCTGGCAAAGTAAAGTTCTCCATTGTCTATAATAAGCTGCCATCTCTCCACAAGTAACCGAATCTGATTAAAATACCAATTTTTTTCTTTTCTTGCAAAGAATTGCTGACAAGCCTGTTCAACCTCAGATAAAGTTGTAAATGTTCGCCCTCGTAAGAAATGTTGCATTGAACGGAACAATCCATAATCAGATTGAGCAACATCTGGGCTGTATGGAGGATGTGGTAAAACTTTAACACCAGACAATTCATCAATCTTCTGCTGAGTTAGAATAGCGCGATAGCAGGGGGCATTTAACTTTTAAAATGTTACATACACGATCCAGCTGTTCACAGTAAAGCTCCACATTGACAGCATGGCCGTCAGGAATAAACTCGTAATGCAGAACACCTTGGTAGTTACACCAGGCCGACAGCTTCACTTTCTTACCAAAACGGTCTTGACGGATCACTGGTTCAGATTCATCTCCATGTTTAACCCATTGTTTTAATCGATTGTTATTGACAAAATAAATCCATTTCTCATCGCAGGTAACAATGCGTCTCCAAAACGATCATCTGTAGGATTTTTAAGTAGCTGCTGACATATCTGAATGAGCATCAATGAGATCATATGGATCATGACGAGGTGTTTCATCATGTAATGAAGGTGCTGCAGATGATTGTGGAGAGTTTTGTTGCAGACACCAAGACTCGTGGCTAAAGAACGCGTGCTTGCATGTTTACCTTCATTCAATGAATCAACTAAATTCACTTGCTGCTGCTACCCGGGAACTTTTTAAACGACCTAATAATAATAATAATAATAATAATAATAATAATAATAATAATAATAATAATAATAATAATAATAATAATAATAATAATAATAATAATAATAATAATAATAATAATAATAATAATAATAATAATAATAATAATAATAATAATAATAATAATAATAATAATAATAATAATAATAATAATAATAATAATAATAATAATAATAATAATAATAATAATATTAATTATATAATTATTATTATTATATAAATTTAGTTTATTTAAATTACAAATATTATTTAAAATGCAAAACTTAGCTACTAATGAATTTTCAACAGATAAATAATAATTTTTTAGTGAAAAGGAAATCCCTTTCGATGAAATGGACTTCTACCGGAAATTGGATCATTCAATTACCAGAAACTTTTATAAAATGGCTTCTTGGTCACCCCACGTCAACGGTGATTATCACATTGATCTTAAAAAGTCAAAAGTAGAGATTTTAGAAAGTTTAAAATATTTATTTATGAATTTAGTCTTCCAATGACCCAAGTCAATGTACAAGCGAAACCAGTATTGCCAATTCTCAAGAAGAAATTAATAAATTCAATGATAAAATTATGAATTTCTAAATAAATAAATTTCTGATTTTTTTTCCTTTTAAATATTAACCTAGTTCCTATCAAAATCTACTTGATTAATTTTGATATATACTCAAAAATTCTTTACTTATTTTATGAATATTTTTTATTCATTTTCAAATATTTTCTTTTAATATTTCAATTATTTTTATTGTCCATAAATCAAATATTTATTTTTTTATATAACACAAATGTTAATAGCACATGAGAACGGCAGTGTACTAAATTTGTTTTAATAAAAAAAATATATTTTCGATAAGTGAAATAAATGAAAAATTAAAACATAATTTTCAAAATTAAAGTGATTAGACAAAAACTGATAAGTGTAGTAGTTATGTCTTAATCTATATTAAAAAGAGGTCTGTGATGGGAACTCCGTTATTAAGAATTAAAAAAATCGTTGAAGTTTATTACAAAATGTTTTGATAAATCGTTGATGAAATCTCAGGTAACACGGACTTGATGCAAAAGGTTGTTGTGGTGAGTAGAGGGATATGAGGACTATGTCCCGTGGATATTTGGCTTGAAAAAATCCCGAGACCCCCCCATAAAAAAAATTTTTTATGGGGGGAGGGGGGGTAATTTTAAAAAAAAATTATTTGTTTTAATGAATGAAATTTTTTTTAAAATTATTTGTTTTAATGAATGAAATTTTTTTTTTTAAATAAATTTTTGTTCAAATGTTTAAATTTAAAATTTTTAAAAATTATTTAATTCATGATAAAAAAGATCAAGCATTTTTTATCGATTTAAAAGCTTAAAAATAAAAATTGGCTTAAATCGCCTATGATTAGTCGTACTGAGTAGTATTTTTTAATAAAATTGGCTCAAAATTGATTAAAGAACATAAAAATATCGAAAAAAAAACCTAAGTATTTTTTCATACTTAAAATCCCATAAAAATAAAATTGGCTCAAATCGCCTGTCGACTACAAATCATGGATGTTTTATTTTTTATTTACTTTACTTTTTTGTTTAAGTAAATAATATTATTTATTTATATTTTAATTATATTTTAATTTACTTTAATCGTTTGTTTAAGTAAATAATATTATTTATTTATATTTTAATTATATTTTAATTTACTTTAATCGTTTGTTTAAGTAAATAATATTATTTATTTATATTTTAATTATATAATTATTAAATTTAATTATTTGTTTAAGTCAATAATATTATTTATTTATATTTTAATTATTTTTAATTTTATTGTTTGTTTTAATCAAGTCAATTATTTATTTTTAAATTATATTTTTAAATTAAAGTGTTTGTTTTAATGAAGTGAATTAAATAATTATTTTTTATTTTCATTTAATTATTTATTTTATATTATTATTATTTTATATTAATATTATTTTTATTTTATTATTATTAACATTTTATTTTTATTTTTAATTGTAAGTCTAAGAATAAAAAATCATCGATAAATTTTGAATTGTAAAAAAAAAATAACTTTTAATCCCTACAAATATTTTTATTGACAATATAGATTAAAAAAGATTAATTTTTATTTCAAATCAAAAATATCAGAGTAGTATGTTTTACGCATTTCGGCCAACAATATATGGATTGTTTGGTCACGTTTGAAATCGTGGCAACATGGACATCCATTTAAACATGTTACTCTCATACTATCTTTACAAACAATGCAATTTGCAACACATCGGTCACCAGATCCCTGAACGTTGTCATAGTGAATCTCGAGAAGTTCTTCAATGTTAATTCCTGTGAAATGGTAAATTTTTGTTGCGAGAAACTCTGGTGCGCAATAATCCAACGTATTTTTAATTCTTGGATAAAGTTCCTGGATTTTTTTTAAAATTACTTCAGAGATAAACTAAATAATAAAATAAAATACATATTTAATTATACATGATTTACCTTTTGACATTTTTTAATACTTAATAAATAAACAAATTCAAACAAAATATTTAAAATTTATTAACATAGTTATTTCTGATTTAATATTTTCCACATAATCATTATAATCCAAGGATTTTATTCCTAGTATTACTACTTTCCCACTTGAAAATATATTGACACATGATGGATTATATTTTTGAAGACGTAATGCTGGAAATATTTCCGGTTCAAATATACAATTCACCTTTCTTTGTAATTCATATAGATTTATAAATTTTCCAATATCTATTGTTACAGTGATTGATTGAATTTGTAAATCATGCATATTATATTTCAAATCCCCATTTTTTAGAGGTTGCTTACATCCCATTACCCGACATTTCCCCGATCTGAAAAATATTATCGGATACTTACCTGATCGATCTACAACTTGTTGTGGTTTCCCAAATGGGAATTTCATATCAGGTATTGAATATCTTCCTTTATAATTTATGTTACTCAACATTTTCAAATAATTTCAATTCAAGTAATTATAAAAATTAAAACAAATATAAACAATTAAATAAATAATTAATAATAAAATGGAATTACGAAATGATGCTGTATATCAAGTAGTTGGACCAAGTGGTTGTGGAAAGACTTTATTTGTATGCAATTTATTACAATCGAACTTGTTCAAATTAAAATTCAACAAAATATATTGGCATAGAAGAGCTGACGAAGAACATGGACTTACTCAAAATCAATTCTGTAAATTGAAAATGACAATAATTAAAGGATTTGATAAAAATTGGTCATCTAGATTACATCAAGGCGATGTTATTATTATCGATGATCTATACCAGGAAGCTAATAAAGAAAAGGATTTTAATAATTTATTTACAAAAATTGCTCGACATATTGGAGTTACTGTTATTTTCATTACTCAAAACTTGTTTCATCAAGGGGGCAGTCATAGAACTCGTAATTTAAATGTCCAATACTTGGTTATTTTCAAAAACCCTAGAGATGCAACCATTATAGATTTTCTTGCTAGACAAGCTTATCCCAATGATAGAAAATTTTTAATTGATTCGTTTCAAGATGCAACAAAGGTTCCCCACGGATATTTGTTCTTTGACTTTACACAACAATGTCCTGATGAATTACGTATTAGAACTGACATTTTCAATGAGAAAGGTGTTACGATTTATAAACAAAATTGAAATCTGAAAATAATTACTTGAAATGACGTTTAAAAAAGTTATTGTTCAACGTGAAAAATCCACAAAGAAAAAAGTTACAAAGAAAAGGGTTACTAAACGTAAAATAATAAAAACGAGTAAGAAGATTCTTAAAGATAAAAAGTGGATTAAAATATAAACAAAACAACTAGATGAAAAATGTATTTAATATGAAAGTTGAACGTAGTCTACCATACTTTAATGCCTTGATGAAGGCTCCTAATAATAAAAGAATGAATATTTTACAGAATTTTCCTTCATTTGTTATAGATGATCTAGTTGAAGTTATTGTTAATGTAGTTCGTGGTAATGTAAACATTACTAAAGTTAAAAAACTTGTATTACAAAAACATAAAAGATCACTTTTATCTTTAGTAAACACTAAAAACCGTCGTCTTATGCGAAAAATAATATATAAACAAAATGGTGTAGTTTTGGGGGCATTAATTCCAATAGTATTATCTGCAATCAGCGCAATTTAATCATTAACTTCATAATGGGTACCAAGAATTCATTACCGGATAAACATAATTTAGATTTAAATATTTTGACAACTTGTTGTAATAATGAAGGAAACATTAACCAAAAATCGAAACACGGTGAAAAAGCTCGAAAACGTATGGACAGACCCAAAACATCCCGCTGGTTTTGGTGGTGTAAGGAAACTGGCAAAGGAAGTAGTTAATTCAAAGAAAGAAACTCAGAATTGGTTATCTGGGCAAATGGCGTACAGTTTAAATAAATCAATGTTGAAGAAATTCAAAACCCGTAGTTATAAAACAATGGGAGTTGATGATTTATGGATGGAAATGATACCATTCTCTAAAATTAATAAGGGATACAAATATATTTTGACATGTGTTGATATATTTAGTCGATTCGCTCGTGCTATTCCAACAAAAACCAAATCGGCCAATGAAATGGCTGAAGCAATCAAGGAATTATTTATTGATGGCAAACCTCGTAATTTACAAACTGATTTGGGTATGCAATTAAATAAATAAATTTAATTTAATTTATTCTTTAGGTAAAGAATTTTATAATAGTAAAGTTAGAGAAATTATCAAAGGAATAAATCATTACTCTGTATTTTCTCAATTTAAAGCTGCCAAAGTGGAAAGATTTAATCGAACTCTAAGAGATCGCTTGAAAAAATATTTCGTATATAAAGGAAATAAAACCTGGATAAATGTTTTACAGAAAGCAATTTATAGCTACAATTATTCGCCACATAGGGGTTTAAATGGAATGCGACCAATTGATGTTTATTCAACGAATAATATGGATAATTGGATATCACAACAATCTGATTCTATCATTAAAAAGCCTAAATATAAAGTGGGTAATCATGTTAGAATAAGTAAAATCAGTGCTTCTCCATTCATCAAGAATTTCGACAACAATTGGAGCGATGAAGTATTTCAAATCTCAGAAATTGATATGAATCAGAATCCTGTAATGTACTTTATCAAAGATGATGAAAACAATCAAGTTAGTGGAAAATTCTACGAACAGGAACTCCAAGTTATAGAAGCCCTTACTGTATTCAGAATTCAAAAGATAATAAAAACCATGAATGTTGGTAAATATAAACAATACTATGTTAAATGGCATGGATATGAAACTCCAACTTGGATATCTGAAAATCAATTAATTAAATAAATATTATGAAAGAAAACCAGTTTTATATAATTTTACCTAGTAATAGTTGTCCTCTTATTTTTCCTAATAATGAAGCTAGTAATTTTAATGTCGAATTTCAAAATCCTATTTACTTGGATGGTGAGTGGGAAGTTGCTTTGATTGATTTTACTTTTGTGTATAAAACATTTCCGTTTTATAGTAATTCTTACCTAAGTTATGAAACGATGAAGAGTGGTACTGAAATAAAATATTTGAAAATAAATAATCAAAATGAAACTTATGAATTAATAAATTCAAAACATACCCCTGATGTCGATGTTTTTATTGAAAAATATGAGAACTTGGTTATTGTCTGTCCACATGTTCCATTTAAAATAACATTCCCTGACATTCAACATGCGTTTAGTTTTGGATTAAAATCTATATCCGTCATTAATGAAGATGATCATTGTCGATTAAAATTACCAAAGTTTACAGATGATGGTGTTATGGAACAATTCGGGATAATTATAAGTTATGAAGAAAAAACAATATTTGAAAAATATTTTGAAGATAATTTACTCATAAACACATTATTTGAATTACAAGGACATTTAATGTCATTTATTCCGTCTCCGTTTAAAGAACTAAAAATTGAAAACAATGAATTGGTTAAAATAAAACTTGCAGATAACATTTCAAAAATATATTTTGACAACAATTTAATCAAAACCTTAGGATTAAATAAACAAACTTTTAGTGATAAAGACATCGTTGGTAATAAAGTTCCAAGGTTATTACATCATCATCAACAAATGTTCATTTATTCGAATATTATTGAACCAATAACTGTTAGAGATGTTAGAGTTCCTCTATTAAAATCTGTTTGGGTTAAAAACTATGAACAAGGGGAAATTGTACAATTAGAAATGAAGAATCCAATGTATTTACCAATTTCAACTTCAACTATAAACAACATTGAAATTAATATTCGCGATGATAGTGGAAAATTAATTAAATTTAGTAAAGATACCAAAACACATTTATCAATACATTTTAGAAAAATAAATGAATAAAGAATTTTACATAAATCTACCGAGAAATAGTTGTCTTCTTACTCATCCAAATAATAAAGCTGATAAATTTAATGTTGAATTTCAAAATCCAATTTACTTGGAAGGTGAATGGCAAGTTGCTCTGACCGATTTCACTTTTGTATACAATAATTTTCCATTTTATAACAACTCAAATATTAAATATTGTAAGAGTACATTACATACAAGTTATGAATATTTTTACTATAACGATGCAAAGAATGAATATACAATTAGTCACGACTCTATATTTTATCTAGTATACATTGATGGAAATACTTTAAATATTAATTGTAAATATTTTCCATTTAAAATTTCATTTGATAGTATTGCAGAAGCTCAAAAATTAGGATTTAATAAAAAAGAAATAAATTTTATTGAAAACTTGAATCAAATTAAAATTCCTTCAAATAATCGTAAAATAAAGTTTGATACAATTCGATTAACTATAAATTATTTTTACGATGTCGAGTATACAGATAAATTTGAAGAAAATTTAATCATTACTAATTTATCACAAATAAATTATCAATTAATGACTTTTTATCCGCATCCATTTAAATCTTGCGAAATTGAACAAGGAAGATTAGTCAAAATTGAATTGGAAGATGATGTCAGTAAAGTTAAATTTAGTAAATTCTTGGCTCAAAGTTTGGGATTAAGTGAAGAATCATATTCAGAAAAAGTTATTGTTGGATTACGTTTACCAGAAATTTTGCAAAGTAATCAACAAATGATGATCTATACAAATATCATTGAACCTATTCTTGTTGGTGATGTTTTGATACCTTTATTGAAATGTGTATGGGTTGAAAAACATAAAAAGGATGATCTAGTTCAAATTATAGAGAAAAATCCAATGTATTTGTCTGTATCGTCAACATATATAAACAATATAGAAATCAATATTTGTGACGATAGTGGAAAATATATATTTGGTAAAGAAGATAAAACTTTTCTTACATTACATTTTCGTAAAATAAATGAGTAATCATGACATTATAAATTTTTATAGTAGTAGTCAATCTGGTGGAGAATTACCATATTTTATAGGTAAACAGTATGGAACCGGTTGGTTGAAAACAATAGGTAGATTTGCATTACCTATTCTTAGACGTATAGGCAATTTCGGTATGAAAACGGCAAATGACGTAATAAATAATAATTCTGATTTTTTACCTGCTTTAAAATCAAATGCAATATCTGAAATTAAAGAATCTTTACCTAGTGTTATGCAAACTTTACCTAGTGTTATTAATAAAGTAAGTGATGTATTTAATCATGAAAATGAACAAAAAGGAGGAACACTTAAACGTAGAAAGATTTTTAAGAAACTTATAAACAAAAGAATGAGAGGATTCGGAACTATATTTGAAAAATGATTAGTGCAAAATCTGAATTATGTCTTTTTGATAGACCATCCCCTCAAGCCGTGATTGAACATGGTTCATTTGAAGATATTTTCCCAATGAATTCAATAACTGATGTTAGTACCTCTTCGATTCAATTTTACATTAACGGATCACAAACAGAATATTTAGATTTGAACGATACTTTGTTATATATTCAGTTGAAAGTTGTAAATAGCTTAGGTGAAAATATTACACAAGAAGCTGACGTAACAGCAAACAATTTCTTTTTTCAAACTCTTTTTAAAGACGCTGAATTAGTTTTTAATTCTACTAAAATTGAAGGAGCAAATTATAGTTTTGCACACAAAGCCCTAATTGAAACTATTATAAATTATAATCAAGATACTAAACATACATCTTTAGGGGGAATGGGTTACACTGAACATGATCTTATGCGAAAAACATGGATTGCAAAATCAAAAGCATTTTCATTATGTTCACCACTCCAATTTGATTTCTTTGATCAACCGAAATATTTGTTACCAGGTGTTAGTGTCCAAATTAAATTAACAAGAACAAATCCAGAAAAAAGTGTGACATGTACTAAATTTGTACCTAAAATAGTATTGCTAGATGCAAAATTAATGGTTAGAAGAGTTCGTGTTGAACCTTCTGTTTTAGCGGGTCATCAAATAGGTCTTGCTACAAGAAATGCAACTTATCCAATGCGAAGCAAAGAAGTTGTTGAATTTTCTTTACCTATTGGATCTTCTTCTTTTTATAAGGAACAAATATTTGGTGATAGACGATTACCTAATTTTATACTTGTAACTTTCCAAGGAAATAAAAGATTTGGTGGTTCGTTTTTAGATACATTTACTATGTTTGATCACTTTAACGTTAAGTCAATAACTTTAAGTAAAGGATGTGATTATCGTGAAAAATATAGTCAAGATTTTGAAAATGATAATTAAAGTACAAGTTACATGCAAAGTATTGTTAGGAATATGGGATTTCTTAATAAAAATTTAAATTGTGGTATCAGTATGTCAGATTTTAGAAATAAGTATCCATTCTTTACATTCGTATTGGCACCAGATTTCGATCTTAATCAAAGTCAGTTACCACAAAGTGGAAATTTAAGATTAGATATAAAGTTTGGATCACCCCTAACTGAATCTGTTACTGTAATTGTATATGGAGTTTTTGAAAAGGAAATTCAAATTACCTCCAATCGAACAGTATTAGTTTGAACTATAAACCAGATTGAGATTTTTTAATTGACAAGTATGAAGTAAGAAATATTATTAATTATATATTTTTTAATTATTATTAGATCTATTCAGATTGATTCTATTGGTAGAAAATTATTGGGAAAAGATTTTCTCGGAGTTTTCCCTCTAGATAAAATTCCATATATCGATGTTAACAAAGGTTTGATTGTAAATACTCAATCATCTAATCTCAGTGGCGAACATTGGCTTGCAATTTATGTGAAACCAAATAAAATAAATGTATTTGATCCAATGGGTTTTTATTATCCCCCAATATTAATTAATAAACTAGAATCAATGTTAATGCCAATTGAATACAATCGAATTCGTTATCAAAATACGATGACAAAAACATGCGGACAGCATTGCTTAGCTTGGTTAAAAACAATGAAAAATAAATGAATTTATTGAATAAAGTTTCTTTTTAAAATTGTTTTTTAATTATAAATGTAATTAAAGATGAATTATGTAATAAGTATTATTTTTAAAGGATTAAGTTCAGAGGATTATATGTATTTAAATGATTTTGATGTTATGTAATTAAGTGTGTTTTATAAACTAAATTTTAATTGGTCTATCATGTAACTACTTACATGTTTGTTAATATATAACTGAATGAATTTTTTAAAAAATTCACTTTTATCAAATACCAAACTTTAGTAAGTTTTTTATCATATTTTTAATTATTTTTATTTTTAGAAAATGGAATCCATCAATAATATAATTAAAGATTTAAAATCTTTAATAAAAATTATCAACAAAAATGGTCAAAATATTAAAACTCCGAGTCGCAAAAATAAAACAGTAAAATGTAAGTACTATTAAATTTTTACTATCATATCATAATTATAAAATGATAATTAATTATATTTGAAATAAATTAATATCAACATTTTATTAATTTAAGCATAATATAATCAAAATAATATGATAAGAAACTAGGACGAATATAGTTAAATAAATTTTATTTAAATACATTTGGCTTCAATAATTTTCCAAATTGGTCGAATAGTCTGGTTTCCTTCTTTATATCCTTGAATTCTTATTTTAATCATAAAATGTTCATTTTCTTTTTTATTTTCATAATTACATTCTTTTTCACAATTCATAAAAGTGAATTGTTCATTAAAACTAATATCTTTGTTGATGGCTCGTAATAACTCTGTTATATTTTTTCGATCAATTTCTCCAATTTCACCAACTTTCATATTATATAGGCTTTGTTTCAATGTTGTTGGTTCCTATTAAAATTTATTAATAATATTACTTTTAATGAAAATACTTACTCTAAATGAATAGATGATTGGAAATTTTAAATATTCCATTGAATATTGTAAATGCATTACTGGTGAATTTCTGCTTAAACTGATAGCATTTACGGAATTTTCCTCAAGAATTAACTTGACAGCTTCTTTTCTAACCGAGGTTTCTATAAAAACAATTAATGAATAATTAAATAATATTAAAACCATTTACTTTTATTCATTTTATGATTTTAAACTATTTTAAACTACTTATATAAGATTTTCAAAATAAAGTTAACCAATCAAATTCATTTATTCATTGTGTGTGTAAAATCTATTTAAAGTTTGTATATTAATGGTTTATTTTAATGATTTTTAATGATTTATTTTAATGATTTTATACTTATATATTTAAATTTTTCTTTTATTATAACAGGTAACCTTTACCCAAATTTTTGCAATTCTCCACAACATGATGGAAATTGTGATTCGATTATGAAGAATTATTATTCTCATACCTATAATCACATCACCTATTTTATTTGCCCCAAGTGTAAAACCACCCATAAAATAAATTATAGAGAGTTTTATTTAAAGCATAAGGAACATTTAACACAGTTTAACTGTAAGCGAAAATATATTTTTAAATTACCATTGAGTGATAGTAATAATAATAATATTAATAATAATTATAATAATAATAATAATAATAATAATAATAATAATAATAATAATAATAATAATATTACAAAAAAGAAAAGAAAAACAAATAATAATAATAATAATCCACGCTCTTCGAAAGTTCCTAAAATTATAGATACTATTATACTTTCTGACTCTGATGAATCAAAAATGGTTGATGATGTAATAATCATTTCTGATTCAGAGGATGTTTTTCCTGTTGATATTCCTTCTGTTATTGTTAATCAATATGGTGGATCGATAGCACTAATTGTTAATTTTGATTTAAATCAATCGCATGCCATTGTTAGATGGATGTTTCGAATTTAAATTTAAAGTTAATTACAGTACCCACACAGTTAATTAATAAATTAAATAATGTTATCAATCAAATGGGATCTGTTAAGATTCAATTTTGTATTGATGTAGAGTTTGAAAAAGATGGAGAATTTCAATCTTTCATCATTTCAAACTCTGCCAAAATAATGAATGATTCATTTTTAGATGAAGATGCTACTCTTCTTGACGAAAAAATAACATTAATTAATGATAAAGGTAGTAACTGGGTTATAAATAAAATAAAAGAAATTCATTTTGTTCTTACCAAGTTTTCACAAATAAATCGGTTGAGTGGTCATGGATTTATTCCAACACCATTATCATTACTAACCATCATAGAAATAAAACCTTTAGCTACAACACATCTGAGCTTGACTTTTCACCTTCGGATTTACCTATGAAACTTTGTGACATTCCAAAATTTGAAGCTAAAAATCCAAATCTTTCAATTAATGTTCTTACGTATGATGAAAATAATTTAATTAATGATTTTTCTAACCCTGAAGTTTTCAAACACCCTTATGTCGAAAAAATTCATCGTTCTAAAGTTGTTGGGGGACAACCTATTAATTTAATTTTATTAGAAAGCCTTGATTCCTATCATTATATTACTAAATTAGGTAGGCTTTTAAATTATAGGAATCATTCTTTTACTGATACTAGAGTTCAAAGTATATGGTGCCATCGATGTCTAAATGGTTTTCGCAATATAATTTCATTAAATAAACATAAAGGGCTGTGTGATAAAAATCAATTAGGCACAACTCTTTATACTTTACCTTTAAATAAAAACTTGGAATTTAAGAATTGGGCTAAAACTGTTACTCCTCCTTTCGTCCTTTACGCTGATTTTGAAGCTATCTTACCTTCAGATGACATACATTTTCAAATACATATACCGATTTCAGCCGGTTTACTTTTAATTAACAATTTTACAGGTGAAAAATCATACAAGAGTTTCCTGGGTGGTGATTGTGTAGTTAATTTTCTACAAGAAATAAATAATATTTCAATCAATACTGTTTTACCCTTTTATCAAAATAATTATAAAAAGAAAATAATATTAACAGACTCAGACATTCTGTCGTTTTCTTCAGCAACTTGTTGTTATTTATGTGATAAGATTTTATCAGTACCGGTTAAGGACCATGATCACTTTACTGGAAAATATTTGGGAGCAGCTTGTTCCAAATGTAATATTTCTCGACAAATAAGGTTTGAATTTCCAGTGGTTTTTCATAATTTGAGAGGTTATGATCTTCACCATATCCTCAAGTATGGTATGAGTGATTTTAACACGTGGAAAATAAGTTGTATTCCTGTAACAAGTGAAAAGTTTCTTTCTTTGTCAGCAAGAATCAGTGGATTAACTGTAAAATTCATTGATTCTTGTCAATTTATTAATAGTTCATTAAGTAACGCAGTTAAAACATTGACCACTGTTCCTTTAACTCGTTCGGAATTTGTAGGTAGTATTATCGATACTAAAGGCATTTCCCTTTATAACTTTGCAACTTCTCAAGAAGTTTTAGAAACTACATATGAACTTCCACCGATTTGGGAAGATGTAACTGAAACCGAATATAGTAAGGCTCAATCTATTTGGGAAGAAACCAATTGTAACTCTTTACTAGATTATATGATGGTTTACCTCAAACTAGATGTTTTTCTTTTGGCTGACTTTTTCCACCAATTTCGTTCAAAATCATTAGCTCATAATCGATTGGAACCACTTAACTTTTATGGAATTCCCGGTATGTCTTGGGCATCGGCTCTTATGACTCTTGACGAACAAATTGAACTTCTAACTGATATGGAGATGTATAATTTTTTCGAAGGGGAATCCGTGGTGGATTAACATTTGTTAATAAACATCACGTAGTATCTGATGACAACACCGAACTGCTTTACATTGACATCAATAATCTCTACGGTTGGGCTTTAAGTTAACCATTACCATATGGAAATTTTGAATGGGTTACTGATACTAATCAATTAAATAATTGAATTAGTTTTTTGAATAAGGATCTTGAATCACTGTCATTTGCTGTCACATTTGAAGTAGATTTAGAAATCCCAACATTTCTTCATGATAAACTTAATGATTTTCCAGTAGCTGCTGAAAAGATGTGCGCTCCGGGTTCTAAGGTTGAGTAGTTAATGCTAACGCATTATCCAAAGAAGAATTATGTTCTTCATTGGAGACTTTTGCAGCTTTTTATTTCTTTACAAATTAAAATTACACATGTACACAGAGCAATTAAATATAATCAAAATTCAATTTTTAAAAAGTATATAGACACTAACACACAACTTAGAGCGCAATCAACCAATGACTTAGATAAAAACTATTATAAACTTTTAAATAATAGTCTCTACGGAAAAACCGTTGAAAATCTTAAAAAACGAATTAATTTAAGATTATGTAATTCTGCAAACAAATTAATTAATTATTGCTCAAAACCAACTTTTCGGAAATCATTTAAAATCGACAATGATTTGGTCTCTGTGTTATTAAATAAGAAATCGGTATGTTTAGATCGACCGAGTTACATTGGACAAACTCTACTCGATTTATCTAAACTTAGGATGTATCAATTACCATATTTAGAGTTAGAAAAATATAGAAACGAATTCACTTGTGAAATTAATATAGTTGCTGGGGACACCGATTCCTTTTTTCTGGAAATTAAGAATTGTAAGTTAGACATTCTTTTATCTGCTATGGTTCGTGATAATCTCCTCGATACTTCCAATCATGACCCAAAACATCCCTTGTATAGTAGAAACCTTGATTCTGTCATTGGAAAGTTCAAAGATGAGAATAAAGGACTTAAATACAAGGAGTGGGTGTTTCTTCGTCCAAAATCTTATAGCCTCTTGTCTGAAGTTGAAAGTATTAAAGCTAAGGGTATAACATTGAAGGGTACTGACTTAAAACATCAGTCATACCTAGATTGTTATAACAAAAACTTGATTTTTTCGGTACCACAAACTCGTATTACTAGTAAAAAACATCAATTATTTACAATTAAAAACAGTAAAACTGCATTAACCAATAAGGATGATAAAAGGGTTTGGGTGGGAAAAAATATAAGTGTAGCATATGGTCATTATAGAGGAGGTGATGTGGTTTTAGGTAACAGTCCAGAAGAATTTTCCGAGTTTAATGAAGAATATGACGATTATGAAGAATTTTGAATGAATAAATTATTTGAAAATTTTCTTTGTTTTTGTATATTTTTGTTGATATTTATAATTTTTATGTTTTTAAGTTAGTATAACTTTTTATTAAGTATTAAAAAATGTCAAAAGGTAAATCATGTATAATTAAATATGTATTTTATTTTATTATTTAGTTTATCTCTTTGAAGTAATTTTAAAGAAAATCCAGGAACTTTATCCAAGAATTAAAAATACGTTGGATTATTATTTACTTAAACAAATAATTAAAGTAAATAAAAAATAAAAAATTCATGATTTGTAGTCGACAGGCGATTTGAGCCAATTTTATTTTTATGGGATTTTAAGTATGAAAAAATACTTAGGCTTTTTATTCGATATTTTTATGTTCTTTAATCAATTTTGAGCCAATTTTATTAAAAAATACTACTCAGTACGACCAATCATAGGCGATTTAAGCCAATTTTTATTTTTAAGCTTTTAAATCGATAAAAAATGCTTGATCTTTTTTATCATGAATTAAAAAATTTTAAAAAATTTTAAATTTAAACATTTGAACAAAAATTTATTTAAAAAAAAAAAATTTCATTCATTAAAACAAATAATTAAAAAAAAAATTTTTCATTCATTAAAACGAATAATTAAAAAAATTACCCCCCCCCTCCCCCTAAAAAATTTTTAGGGGGGGTCTCGGGATTTTTTCAAGCCAAATATCCACGGGGCATATGTCACTACTGTGGTGGACTGTGATTCTAATCAATTTGTTATTTATTAAGGTTTGATTTGAAAGATTGGGATATTGATGGTGGCGGTTTTGACTATAAATAAAATTTGAACAAGGAATGTTGAGTCTGAATGTACAAAAAGTAAAACGATAATTAAATATTACAAATGCATTATGATATGGAAAATATAAAATAACAAATATTTACCTCTTGTTATAAAATGACGAGTCTGAATCGTCGTAAGTTCTAAATGCCAAACAGTACCAAGACCAGTGAGACTCGTGTTATTTATGTGTTATTTTTAATAACGTATTTGTGATTTAATTAAAATTTAATAAAATTAATTAACAATTAAATGTTGCAAGCACTACTGTAATGATAAATAAAAATAAATTTAACTAAAAAATAGTAAAATAAAAATATAAAAAGGTAAACACTTATCAAAAAAGTTTTTTTAAATAAGAATGACAAAATAATAAATATCTCAACAAAACATAACCATATAAAAACCTTTTGAAAATACTACCTAAACTATTTGTAAGCAAAAAATATTTTAAATTTTCGCTGAATCAATATTCGTATAAAACAATTTTACAGATACTCAAGAATATATTTCAACCAAACATGTTTTTTAAAAATCACACCAAAACTTTCTTTAAAGCTAAAACACCAAATAATTCCAACGCGTTTCAAAAGTATCATATTGAAACCAAAGCCACTTTCCATCATAATTCATTCGAGCGATAACAGATAGATGGAACGGTAGCTTAGCTGCCACTCTTGTTCCTATTCTTCCTTAAATAAATCTGATTCATAGTCAAATTTTGTAGAAAATAAAATGTCTTTTTATAAATTTTAAAATATATTCCTAAACATTACTTATGATGTGTTTGTAAACGTTAAATTAATTTAAAAGATATTATAATTTAGAAATTTTTTAATGTAATAGTTTTTAGTCTGTTTGATAGAATAAGAAAGGTAATAAAATAGATTCATTATATTGAAAATTTATAATACTAATTAGTTTAGAAAAATGTAATTATTAAACAATTAATTTTATTTGGGGACCAAAATAAATTTTTCATAGCTTGAATTAAACTTATTTTATTATATTATTTCCTAAAAATATTTAAAAATAATTATTTATATTTAATGAAACATTTGACTGTAATTTTTTAAGATTTAAAATATCTAATTTTGCTAATTTCAATATTTTTGAAGATTTTTTTGCCTAATTTGCACTGTTTTTCTATTATTTGCATTGAATTTATTATTTAATGGAAAAAATCAATTTTTTATAATATCGGAAACACATCAACTTATCTGTGTGTTGATAAATCAATTTCACTCATTTGTAGCAAATATGCCCACTGTCAGTTATTACACATGAAAGAAGGAAATTTAATCTTTACATATTGTTGGCGAATAGGGTTTATTTATTTTAACTCTTTAGGGTTACTTTCTAATCTGTTCTCAACGGAGAATCTTATGTGCCCATGGTAGTTACCGTATTGGTAATGTACATAGTGTTTGAAAATTCATGAGCAGCTGAGCTCTGTTTCCAAAACTACTTCTCGTGATATCTTCGCTTTCGGGTCCTTGACTGTCGCTAGAAGATCTTACGGCTCTTTTCTTTCTATGACCTTACTCCCCATTAACTATTTTAAGATTTTCTAACTTCATCAACTGAAGTTTATATTGGTTTCTATTGAGTTCTATTTACAAAAAAACATTTTACTACAATATTTTACTACATAATAACTTGATTCATGGATTTTAGATACATATTGGGTTTCATGGATGTATTGAGAGGACACTTTTGATTGTGAAAGATTCAGATTAGGAACTGAATTTATCATATTTAGATCCAGGAGAGTGTTTCTAACCAGGCGTACTGTTTTGTTTTTAAATAAGCTCAGGTTGGGCTCGGTTCTCAAATATGAGCTCGTTTGTAAATTGCGAGATGATTTGGATCTACTGGATCAGCGTTTTCGCTTTTGTCACGCTTTTCATATTTGGCTCTCAGTTTATTTTTTTCTTCTTCAAGATTTAAAGTTAATCGATTTCAACCATGTGTTGAGTTAATACGGATACTCTTATAATTGCGCTATCATTAATATTTTCATAAAGAAATAAAAATATATTCAGAAAAAAAATCCAAATCGATCAGAAAATTCCAAAATTCCACAAATTAAAAATATCATAATACTGACAGAGTTAAAAACTACTTGATTAGTCAAAATCCAAAATAATAAATTGCAAAAATTTATCTAGAAATCAAAACACTAAAACTCCACAAAATATCAAATTCTAGAATATTCAATCAAACTTTAACCTTTTACAATATATCACCTGCAATTATAATCAACTAGACGCGATTAAACAAACATCCACAAAATATGTCAAAAGTCTAACAATTTTAGCAGACAGAACTCATGCTGTCTTGGCCGGACTATTTGAGAATATAAACAATCAAGCCCAGAAAGAATGTACAGCCTAATAGTCAGAGTCCAAGAATTGCAAAATGAAATAGGTGCCTTACAAAAACAATCCAAAAAATGAACATAATCAGAAGAGAAGTCACGCAAAACAGTCTTAGTTCCCGAAAGTTGAGTCCGGCTGTCTTTTCCAAAATGTGTCAAATCTTATCATGCTGAATATTTAAATAAAACTCGAAAGAAAAAATGCCTATTAAAATTCCTATTCACCAAATGCAGAATTTTAATGTCGATCAAAAGTCATTTTCAAAAAACCTTTGGAACCAGCACATTGCTCGGGGTTATATCAATTCACCTGATGCGACTAGGTTTCATTTAAGAATCAAAGTAGATCATCTTCCATTAATTTTCTTGTGGACTCTGGTTCTTGATTGTCTGGGTAAAACCGTTAACTTATTTAAAGATTTTCAGTTATTAAAAGCGAGTTACTATTGGCAAATAACTCTTGTCCCAATATATGACCAAATACGAATTTTCATCAAACATACCAATTCCAAATGACTTTTTGGACCTTTTCGATGCAAGAATTTCGCTGCACAATTTAAATCCCTAGTATATCGATTGATCACATATTTTATATGTTGTGTGTGTGATAAACCGGTTTTCTTCGAAAATAGGACCATGATCTTTTTTTCGGGGAGTCTTATTTTCGATTTTTTAGGAAATGATTTCTATGTATTTTTTAATTTAAAATTTTTATTAAAATTATCCTCTTTGTTTTTGTGCAGAGAAAATTTTATTGTTAATGGAAATTAAGTTATTTAATTAAAATTCATTAAAATTGTTTTATATGTGTATTTATTTATATTTGGCGGGTACATCATTTTTTTAAAGCTATTTAAGACTTATTAATTTTGTAGAAATTATATTTAAATCCTATGCATAGAAAGTCATATAGCATAAAAGAAAATCTCAAGGTAGGTGAACTTTTACGACAAAACAATAATAATGTTGGGAAAACCGCGAGAAATTCTGGTATAACAAATAAGATGCTGAGAGACTGGAAAAAACAAGAGGATAAGATATTTAAACTTGGAAACAAATCAAAAACCTTCAGAATGGGATCTAGGAGAACAGCATTTGATTACGATGGTGATATTGATTATATATAAATTTTAGAATAAACAAATTTATATTAATTTATTTTTTATTTTCTATTTTTTAATGATTATAGAATAGGTAGATATATTTTATATCCTGAATAACACAATTTACTTATGTAATTAAATGTTTTAATTTTTGATTGTATCGGGTATTGAATGATCGCAATTTCTTTCATTTTCTGTTTCCTATAACTGAAAATTTCCCAAAGTTTTGAGCAACTCTTTTTTTTCCATTTACCAACCAACTTTCTGTTGCAATAATTTTCCAAATGTTCTACAGGATAAAAAGATAAGATTTTCAAATCATTCAATTGAACCGATTTGAGTCGATTATTCGAATCTATCAAAGTATGATCCGAGGTGAAATTGTGGAAAGAATAAGTAAGCATTAATGGGTCAGGTTTTGGGGGGTCAGTAACAAATGACCATGTTCTATTAATCATATATTGTAAGAATTGATGGCTTGGCAAACAGGCCATAAAATTATTCGATGCCATATATTTAACATCATATAAAATCCCTGACATTATATCATTTTCTCTGTGCAAAACGCAACTGCTTTCCGTCATGACTGTACTAAATGGTTTCACGCATTTCGTGTTGGGATCCATTGAAATGCCCCCGATTTTTGATAAAATAAAATATTTGACATCTTCAGTAGGGATGGGCAATTTTTTCCCAAATTCTTTGATAATAAACATATAAGCAGAAAATTCTGTCCAAAACACAAATTTCACTTTGGAATTGATTGAAATGCAATTTCTCATAAATTCGATAATTTCATTTGGCAGAACTTGTGATTTGTAGAAATAATGGACAATTTTTGGAATTCGATTGGAGTACTGATTTTGCCGTCCGTATTCGGACAATTCTTTCAAATTTTGAAATGTGCAATATTGTTTATTTGCTTTTGTTTTTTTCGGTGGATTTTTGTTTAAAATGAGATTATTTGAGAATTTCACTTTTTCTTCTTTCGTTTTCAACCAGTGAAAAAACATCAAAATAATCAATAAAAAGCTTGCAAACTAAATATTTAAAAATAAATATCTATTTTTTATTATTAAAATAATTTTACTTTTATTATGTTAAATATTTTATGCCAGCGAATCCTTGATGTTTTCATCTTACTTTTGGTGCTGGAATACAAAAATACGATTTGATTCAAAAGTTTAAGTGAGTTTAATTTTTGGTAGCTAAACTGACATAAAATGGCCTTGTCAGCAGTCTTTATTAAGTTTTGGCTATTGTGCTTTTAATTGTATTTTGTTTCATTGATTAAGTTTCATTGATTAAAGCACATCTTCATATGCAGTTGTATTGCCGACTTTTTCTATTACTAAATTATATAATTTAACAAAAATAAACGGACTAAAAATGAATGATTAATGTTGTAATAATGATAAGTTTTGCATTTTAAAAGGTTTTACAGCTGAGACTTATTAGTTAAGGAAACTTGAAATTAAA